>JADRCH010000060.1:2551922-2855008 GCA_019843965.1 Rhynchomys soricoides
TCTCTCTCTCTCTCTCTCTCTCTCTCTCTCTCTCTCTCTCTCTCTCTCACACACACACACACACACACACACACACACACACACATACACCCATAATCTACAGCATACTTACTACAAAGTGCCTCCCAGGAAGAAAGCCTAGCCAGTTGACCTGTTCTGCAGGCTCCACCACAGGAGAAAAGCCACCTCTCCCCAGCCTCCTTCCCAGTTACAGGGAGCCCAGGGAGCCCAGGGCCTAGGAAATCATTCCAGCTGGCAACCCTGCCAGCCACCTCCACTGTCATCTGGCCATAGGGGGTAAAAAAAAAGATGCTTCCTTTTTCTCCACACTGAATACAACCCTCCAAAAATAGGGAGAGTCTCAATCAAAATCAAAGTGGAAGCTTCTTCAGAGGGCGTCACTAGTTCCTCCAGGGATCCGTGGATTTCTGGACGTTGAGGTAACAAAATATGGCTCTGGTGATTACGGGATGGAAGGAAGTTAAGGGCAAAGAAGGCAAAAATGAGGAAGCCTACGGGCTCACTTCTCAAAATTTACTAGCCACCAATTCATTTCACAACTATCTAAGGAAGGCTCCCTGTGCTCCTGGCACGAGTCTTAGGAGATGAAGGCGTTAAAGGGGAGGCAACATTCCCACCCTGTACCTCAAGGCCAGGAAACCTAGTCCCATTTACTGCGGGAGGGAACTCAAAGCAGCCCATTTTACAGACCCAAGGAGCCGAAGACCCAGAGAAGGTAGACAACTTGCCCAAGGTCACAAAGCTAGTGAGTGGCAGGACCAGGAATTAGACAGAGGTGCACATCCACGTGACTCTCCCTGCTGCGCCACCTTCACACTCAAGCCCTCCCCCACCCCTCCATCTCTAGCGGCAGGGTGGGGATCTGAGACAACCCCCTAGAGCTCTGCCTGCAAAGGAAGTCCGGGTTCCTCTTTCCTCCCACCCCAGAGACAAGACCCACATTCAGAGGACACACGGGTTCCTTCCAGACCTACTGTGTGTGCACGACCCCCCGAAAGCCCTGCGGGCTGCAAATACCTCCACCTCTGAACACTAAACTTCCATTTAAAAAACAAAAAAAAAGATTGATGACGATGATGATGAAAACATAACGGGCTAAGAGGAAGTACTGTTTAAACGCCGGCGGGGATCGGAGCAGGAGGAAGTCAGGCTGGTGCGAGTCTATTCGCCCTTTTAGTTCCTCAATTCAGCCTCCTGGCCTGGAGCACCCCCAACCCCCAAAATGAAGTTAGCGGAGGGCAGCGCTGCGCCCGGGTCAGGCCCTGAAGCGCTCACCTGGCCTGCAAGAGGGGTGTGCCCGGGGACAGCCACTCGGACCCCGCGCCTCAGCCTCGGGGTGCACGGTGCCGCAGGCGCTTGCTCCTTCCCTGCAGCGGGGTGGACCAGGGCGGCGACCTCGCAGCGGGCTCCCGGCCGGCCCTACACGTACCTGGCGGCCCGACGGGCGGGCGAGCGAGCGGGCGGGCTGGCGGCGGGAGCCTGCGGTGCACACACGCCGCTTCCGGGTCGGCGGCTCGCGCGTCCCCGCCGCAGGTTCGCGAGCGGCCCCGCCGCGGCGTCAAGCAGCAGCAGCAGCAGCAAACGGCAGCGGCGGCCCAGCCCCGGCGCAACCAGAAATCGCTATAAAAGGAAGAGGCGGCGAGGAGGAAGAGGAAGCGCTGTTTACCTTCGCAGCCAAGCCCGGCGCCGCACAAAAGGAGGACGCGGCGACGCGCCGCCCCCCGCGCCCGGGCCCCGCCGCAGCACGGGCCCCGCGTCACCGCGCCCGGGACCGCCCCGCGCCGCCCCCGCCCCAGCCCGCCCGGTGACCTTGGGCGAGTCCTGGGCGCGTAGGTCCGACCCCCAGGGCGCCGGGGCCCCGCGGCCCCTGCCTCACCTGGGATGAGGGGTCGAGATGCGCTCGGCTCGGGCGCCACCTGCCTGGATGCTCCTGGACCGCTGGAGCCAGGCAGAAACACCCACCGGGTCCAGTGGTGCAAACCCGCGGGGACCAATAAAGCAGAGGCGGTGCGGGGTGGGGGTCTGGGCTACCCACAGGACCGTCTCAGGACTTGTAATTTAGGGAGGGGAAGCAGCCCAATTACCATCTCCTTGTTGTGATTCCTATTTCGGTTGGTGTGGGAACCCCTGTCCTTCCCGTTGGCTAGGACATAATTAAGGGGCATTTCCCCCCCTCTCCTTTACTCCTCTGCTCTCAAGTCCGTGTCATCATTATCTTGATATTCAACCGATTTTCCAGGAATATTTAGTGTTCCATGAAATATCTTTTTCCCTGACCTCTAACATGGTATCAAAAGGGTTTCATCCCTCCTCCCTCTCATTCTTTTTTCTTTTTCTTTTTCTTTTCTTTTTTTTTTTTTTTTTTGGCTTTTCGAGACAGGGTTTCTCTGTGCAATCCTGGCTAAACCAGGAACTCACTCTGTAGACCTGGCTGGCCTCGAACTCAGAAATCCGCCTGCCTCTGTCTCCTGAGTGCTGGGATTAAAGGCCGCCACCACTGCCTGGCCTTTCCTCCTTATCACCTCTCCAGCTGTGCTAGGGATGTGGGGGTACAATATTGGGGACTGATTTACCTTGATCTATTTCATCTTTAACGAGGGTATGAGTCCAGATTTTCCTTAACCTGAACACGTTCGGGGAGCTTGGAGTGCTGAGGTGGACTCCAGGAGGGCTCTCAAGGAATTTTTGGTTGTGAGGGAACCCTGTAGGGCCATGTAGAGCTACTCTGATGATAGCTTGCTTGCTCTGGGACAAGCAAGAAAGGGTGGGTGGCCCACCTGGCACAGCAGACCAGAAGGGAGGGCAGAAGTCCTTTCTAGAAGTTTCCGGAGGTATTTAGGCCAAGGGAAGAAAAGAATTGCCTGGGAGGCCAAGGGCCTGAGTTCAAGTCCTCCCTTACTACTGCACTTCATGGTCCTCGCCAACGTCAAAGCCTGCCAGGGCATCAATGCCCTTGGGTCTGAATGGGGAAGCCGATGCCATCTTAACAGTATGAGAGGTAGTCTGAATAATGAATCAATGGTCTGCTATAAACTTGAGGAGACAGGGGAAGAAGGTTCAACCCTAGCACAGCAGAGAGCTTTCAAAACAGGTGGGCTTTAATCTGGATGTTCATTCAGCGTGAGCCAGATGCCAGAGGCTATGCCCACCTCACTTAGTTCTCACTAAAGTCCATGAAGCAGCCTGCCCTGAGTTATGCATGAAGAGGCTGAAGCAGGGACAGATGGCATCAGCCTGAGGTTATATCTACCACATACCAGAGGAGCCAGGCAAGCGCCCAGGTTGTGTTACTGAAGCCCAAGGACTTGCCCAGTCTGAGCCTGTGAAATGGAACAAACCGTAATGAGTCCGTGTAGAGAACCTAGGAGGGCTATCACCGTTGCTGCCACTACTATTGGAATAAATGTTAAAGACTTAAGGACCTAAGGTTTTCAAGGAAGCTGGGCAGTGTTCAAACAGCTTAGGGCAGTTGGAGTGCAGCCTGGATATGGGCAGGAGGCAGGGAAGAGGAGGAGAAGAGAAGGGCATGGTCAGGGACCATGCTTAGCCTGCATTCCACTGTGTTCAACACTTGCTAGGATGGAGTCCTACCAGTCATTCCTGTGTGCCTCAGATAGGAAAGTCTGTTCACCAGCCCCCGTGAGACTGAGTCTTGCTTGTTCAACCAGACTCTGATATGCTTGACAGAGCAAATGGAGAGCCGGAAATAGTGTTTTCGGAGCCTTTGGCAAGTCTGTGGTGACCTGAGATATCAATCCTGACAATAAATAATGGGCTACAACATCCTGTAAGGAACACTGCCTGCCATTCCCAGTGACGAAGGCACAGGCAAGTCATGTAGCCCCTGACTGTAATTCATCCATCTGTAAATGGGTATGATAATGTCTCCTTCCAGTATAGGAAGGACTGACTACATGAGATAATGAATTTTACATGATTTGCCAACTGTGGTGCCATCTTTTTTATCTTAATATTAAAATCTGGATCTTGTGGCATCTTTCGAGCACAAACTTATATTTCCTTTGTGCATGCATTTGCAGGAGCAGATGCTGCCCTGCATAAAAATGGACAGACAGAAGGTGAAAGTCAGGTGACTCGGGCACTTACTTTTCTCCTGCTGGGTTAGCAGTTTGCAATTAAACACATTCTGCATCCCAACATGACCAAAGCAAACTCAGGGAAGGCCTCTTATCTGTTTGCCTGGCTTCCCACTCCCCTGGCCATTCAGATCCCAGAGACGATGCAGAAGCTGCTAAACTAGAAGGAGCCTGGCCAGATGCTGTGCAGGGACACAGCAGTGCACATGGAAGATGCCTGCAGATGGTTTATCAGCATCTCAAGCCAGACATCCTCCTCAGTGCAGTAGAGTGCCCTGCAGTAGCAGGAAGCTAAAGCTGGAACTGTGGTTCTCATGGAAAACACAAGGAATCTGAGTCTTCCAAAGCTCAGGAATTGTAGGTGTGAGGCCAGTGGGGCCATGGAGTGAGGCCTTGTCTCAAAACCACAAAATCCGTGGGGTGTGGTGGCACAGGCCTTAACTCTCAATGCTCAGGAGGCAGAGGCAGGCAGACCTCTGTGAGTTTGACAGTCTGGTCTACATACTGAATTCCAGGGCAGCCAGAGCCACACAGTGAGACCCTGTCTCAAGAAAAACTCAAACAAATAACCAAACAAAATGTATCCTGTGGGAGCCACTGGGGGCAGCTGGACTAGGGAGCAGAGAGTGGGAAAGTGAATGCGTGATGTGTAAAGGGTTTCCTTTGAGGTAATAAAATAATTCTTTTTTTAAAAGCATTTTTAAAAAATAGTTTATTTATATAAGTACATTGTAGTTGTCTTCAAACACACCAGAAGAGGGTATCGGATCCCATTACAGATGGTTGTGAGCCACCCTGTGGTTGCTGGGAATTGAACTCAGGACCTCCGGAAGAGCAGTCAGTGCTCTTGACTGCTGAGCCATCTCTCCAGCCCCTAAAATAATTCTTAATCAAATCCCAGGGATGGGTAGACATGAAGAACACTCGGAAGGTCTCTGAATGGCTTTCACATCTGGGCTCTGCAGATGTTACCTATTACAATATCCCATTGTATCTGCAAGCAGACTACAGAAATGGATCAGAGTGTGGGAATCTCGGCAAGTTGGTGTGGTGAGTCCTTGGGGCGAGTCACTGCCTTTTACAAATAGTTCTATAGCAATTGAAGCTAAAACAAAACTTATTAACTCAGAATGTCTATCGTTGTTGTGTAACCGAGTTTGTGTTTGTAGGAAGATAAAGTATGAAATACCATTAAATACTTAGGAGAGATTTTTTTTAAGTCAAATCTTGACTATGAACATGAGCTTTTGTAGCCCAGGCTGTCCTTAAATTCATCAGATAGCCAAGGATAACATCAAGCTTCTGATCCTCCTAACTTTTTTACAGGCATGTATCATCACACCCATTTTTTGTTTCTTTCTTACTTGTGTTTTTATTAGCAAGGCTTTGAGGGAAGTATTTAGTCATGCTCTGCCTCGGACTTCTTCATGGGAAATGGGCTCATGGTATTGTGGGCGACCGTGGGGTGATGAAGGTAAAACTTCACTTGGAAGATGTTTAAAAATGGTAGTGTAAAGAAGATGTCACTAGACAGTAGATGAAGTCTTTCCAAGTGTGGATCCAGAAGAACAAAGAAGTTTGTAGAGCATATTGGTGACCTGGGCTACAGAGTGACCAGGGTGACAGGCAGATGCCTGTGTCACACTATGGTGTGGATATGCAGTAGTTACACAAAGGCACTGCATGGCAGGCTTGGCTCTAGAAACCGAAGCTATCGAGAGGCCATTGAAGTGTGGTCAGTGATTCCATTGATGGACCACCGCATAGCTGAAAGAGCTAAGAAGAGACAGGGACAAGTTTCATGGACTGGGTGGCTGGAAGTGTCTTTGGGCGGATCTTATCCTCTCTGACTGGCACCACGATACCCTGCTTCAGGCCCATGAATTAAAATCTATAAAACCATGGTCAAAATTCTTTCCCCCCCGCTATGTTGACTTCACCCAGTATTTGCTCACAGCCATGGGGAACAGTGACAAATCTAAACACCAGGGGCTTCTTTCTGGAGTCTGAGGTCGGCGTAGACATCAGGTTCAGGAGAAGACCTTATTCCAGGTTGCAGATTCCTGACTTCATGTGTCCTCGTGTGGTAAAAGGGCAAAGGGCACTGTCTGGGACTTTTTCTTAGGGGTACCAATGCCTTTTATGAGGGCTCTACCCTAGGCCCAAATCCCAGAGGTCCCACCTCCTTGTGTTGCATGCCATTTGAAGTTAGGAATTTAATATATGGATCTGGAGGCCGCATCAAGATTCTGTCCACGGCAAAGAGATTTTAGAAGTATCCGTGTCAAGAGTTGTGATGTTGGAGTACATATGACCATCTCCTCTCCCTCTCTCTCCTCTCTAAACACTGAAGACATCGGGTGGGGAAAAGAGCATTTCTCAGGGTATGCACTTTAGAAAATGCCAACTATCAAAGAGGGCAATGAAGAAACTGGACCTGGTGTGGTGGCACATGCCTTTAATCCCAGAACTTGGAGGCAGGAGCACATAGATCTCTGAGTTCAAGGTTAGCCTGGTCTACCTAGTGAGACCCTGTCTCAAACAAATGAACTATAAGTCCTGAGCATGTCCCTTAGGCATCCCTAAGACCTCAATCCCTAAGGAAAGTGAGAAGCACATTTGTTCTCAAGGAGTTGCTGTGAAGTTTTTAGGTATGGAGGATTTGCCCAAATGGAGAATTTTTGCTGTTCAGAAAAACTCACTTTTGAGGATGGACCTCATTATTGTCTGAGGTGATGTGGGGGATCTTGTGAAATATTAAATGGTTCTATGTGATAAAGAACAGGTTTCCTCCACTGGTCACCCTGCCCTCTGTGTGTGTGTGTGTGTGTGTGTGCGCGCGCAGATAAATTCTGGGCCTCATATGAAGATCGGAGGACCCTGTGCCACTAAGATAAACCTCAGTTCCTTGGAGTCAGAATCTCAACCCACATCTAATGATACAAAAGTCTTAGATTTTCTTCATCTTTGTCCTTGTATTACCTAGATAATAGGAGTAATCTCAACATGATTCCAGTTATAGAGAAGCTGTCCATGTATTGCGTAATATACCATTGTGTAGATTTAATAAGCATTCTTGAATTTGGGTACCCACAAAGGTCCTAGAGCCAACACCAAGAGACAACTACAACTCTATCTACAGTTGCATATATGTGTGTGTGCATATATGTATATGTATACATATATATACACATACACATATGTACACACACACATATGAACTACTGTGTTCTGATGCAAATGTGTCTGGGATGTTATGATAGTCCAAGGGTCTGAGTCAGTGGCTGTGGATAGAGTCCTGCTTCAGAAGTTCTCCAAGATCTCCAACTGCAAGCTTCAGTGACACTTCTAAGACATTTATGGTGCTGTGTCTGCCTGCCTGCCTGCTTTCCTTCCTTTCCTCCTCTTTGAAACAGAGAATCATATAACCTAGGCTGGCCTTGAACTCAACCTATGACTGAGGATGACCTTGAGCATCCCATCCTCCTGCTTCCATCCTGTTTATGTGGTGTTTCGGATGGTGACCAGGACGTTGTACATGTTAGGTAGGCACTGTGCCCATTGACCTACATCCCAGCTCAATAACTTCTGTTCACTGCACTTCAGGGCTGTGGATTTTCTCTGCTCCAGTCTCCTCTGCTCTGGTGGCTTAACATCTGTATCCTTCGGAAGGCTGTCCCTCATTCAGGCCTGTCTTCACCATTCCCACTCGTGATGCTCATTGTTTCCACTCTGATGCCTCAAGGATGCTTCCCTTGTGGTGTCAGGGTAAATCCCAGAGCGTCTGATCTCCCCACACCTGGCTATCTGCACTCACCTTCCAGCCCACTCTACGTTCATTTTCCTCTGGGTTGTATTTCACAAGTTAAGCATGTCTATGCTTCTGTAGGTTTCAAAGACTAGTGACCCACTCAGCAGCCCAAGATGGAGACACAGCAGGGCATGTCACTAGCGTTTGCCTGTAATAAGTAAAAGAATCACAGAATGCTTTAGAGTCGCAGAATATGTTAGAAATAAATTTTGGACTAAAGGCCAGCTCTCCAGATGCCTATCCATCACCCAGGAGTTCATTATCATTCCCACTATGAAGATAAGAAAACTAAGTGTGATTATGACATGATTCCAGGGCCACTTACATCAGAACACTTGAGAGCTTGCTAAAGACACAGATCCTCGGGGTCTGCCCATCCATATTCTTGACCTCTGAATCTGACTGGGCACTGGAATCTTTGTCTCCACAGTCCAGGGTATTAAGCCCTGGATCTTGCACATGCCAGGCACAAATGTTACCACTGAGCTATATCCCCTTGGCTATTTGGAGACAGTGTATGGCTATGTAGTCTAGGTTAGCAATGAATTGCCAATCTTCTTACCTCTTCCATCTGAGTGCTGGATTATAGGCATACTAGCAAGCCTACCAGGAATCTGCAATTTAATGTGTCTAGCAGAGGAACTTATATTCATTACTAAGGTCAGCATATATGCTCTGCCCTGTGGCTTACACAGTGATGTGCCTACCTCAGAGCTGGCAGCTTTGGCAAGTAACCTGGCCCAGCTATGTGGGAGCTGCTGGCCAGAAGGAAGGCAGGGCTTGCCCATGTCCCTCATACTTGTGTATACACGACAGTTTCTTTAAAGCTAAACATACTGTAACAATGAAAGAATTCCCTGACCTGACCCAACCAACACAGTCCCATTGGAGGACTTAGACTTTCAACCTGATCCTTGGGGGTCACGATCACACCACATCACTCCCAAACCAGGGTCACAACACTAGAGAGTCAACAGAAGCAGATTTGGGTGGCATTTCTGGCCAAGATGGGTTAAGCAACAAGTAGATCTATCCTTTAGCTCTAAGCAACCGGGGGGAAAACCTCATGAACCAGGCATCAGGGAGGCACAACCTGTAATCCCATCTCTACTCACAGGCAGGAGGATCCCTGCCAGGTTTAAGGCTAATCTTACCTACTTAATGAGTTGTCATACAAGACTGTCTATAAAAACCCAAACCAACAAACAACAAACACAACAACCCCCGGCCAAACATATATACGAGCAGGTGTCTGTGCGTGTGCCCATGTGTGAATGAAAATATCCAGGAGGTGAACTGTGGGAAAAGTGGATACCCAGCCTCAACTCCATTTGCTTTATTTATAAAGAAACGTCTATGCTTTAGTGACCAACTCCAGGCTATGTTCCCAACTTCTTGTCGGAGGCACTCCTTGCTCTACCTGATGTCCTTAGGACAAGCACAGTGGTGGCTCTGATTATCCTCAGCTGTGACCTGGACAGTCAGGAAGCCACACCCACCTTTGCACTTCTCTGTGCAGCACTAGTCTGCAGAGCAGCTCCTGTGACATCCCTGGGAGGGAGATCCAGTGACACTTTCCTTTCCACTTATAATCAAAAGAAGTCCCTTTGAAAGAGAACACCCTATAGCCACCAAGGTTCTTGACATTTTCACTGAGCAGTCAGAATGAGTGACTCTTTGGACAAGGCTCTCTGCCTGGAGAGAGGAAGGGCCAGTGACTCCTTGCTGTGGGTATTACAAAGTGTCACAATAGGCGCAGGGAGAGGACAGACATCATCATTGTCATCATCAAGTCTGGAAAAACACACACACACACACACACAAATCCCTGCAGCATCAACATACTCCTGAGTGACAAGAGGGGCAAAGGGAGTCTTTCCAACAGTAATACTGGGAAAATTTCAAGGCCACTCCTTCCTTGCCTCAGCTTTTGAGTAAATCAGTGGAGCTAGGCATGGTGGTGCATGCCTTTAATCCCCACACCAGGAAGGCAGAGGCAGGTGGATCTCTGAGTTCAAGGCCAGCCTAGTCTACAAAGAGAGTTCTAGGATAGCCAGGGCTACACAGAAAAATCCTGTCTATATGAAAAGGGAAGGAAGGAAGGAAGGAAGGAAGGAAGGAAAAGTAATCATGGCAGAACAAGAACAAAACAAATATTTTAAAAACTTTTTTATTTAGCAAAATTCAATTTAAAGTTTGAAGGAAAAAAAAAGTAAACCTGTCTAAATTACTCTGGTGACATCAAGTAACTGAAGCTACCCTCACATCATCATGCTTTCTTCTTCTTGGGGCTTAGTACCAGAAATTGTAGTGCTGACATACTTTCCGTTTCCTCACCGACTGTGAACTCTGGGGGAACAGGGAGTGTATGGCTACCTTTCTTCTTGCCAGGGTCAAACACCCTGACAAAGGCAACTTTTGGAAGGAAGGGTTTGTTTTGGCCATTATGCTATGGAAGGCATAGTAGCAGGCCCTTAAACCAGCTGGTCACATGACATCCACAGTCAAGAAGCAGAGAGAGACGAGTCCCAGTACTCTGCTCACGTTCTTCTTTTAATGCAATCCAGGGCCCCAGCCCAGGGAGTGGTGCAGCTTCTAGAGTCGGCCTCCTCACATCACCTGATGTCATCAGTCAAGAACGTCGATCACAGGCACAGCTTCTGGCTTGTACTTGGTAAGTCTAGATCTTGTCAGTTGTTAACCAACTTTACTCACACAGGTGTTTAGTCTCTGTGGAATCCTCCTCAGCTCCTAGAAAAGGGCCTGGCCTCAGCACAGGACCCGTGAAGCCTGGGCTACCCCAGGATGATGGCTTTACCTGAAGGAGTAGCCCACACCACAGATCTTAACCAACCCGGCTAAAATGTCTATAAGAAAGGAGGCAGGGAGAGGCACAGCTGGGCACAGAACCTGAGAGGCTGGGTGGGGTTGGCATGGAAGGGAACAGCAAGAAGAACTTCCTACCTCCAGCTTAGGTCTGGGAACACAGAACTGTCTCAGTCTTCCATTGACTAAAGCTCTGAGAGTGTCAGCATGCACTCCAGTGTCAGCAGCATACACAGAAAGATGGATGTCCTGCTCGCCAGCTCTACCGAGAGTTTCTTTCCCTTCTGGCCAGCTCCAACTTCCTCTCCCTGCTTACTGTACCTTCTGCTACATTTGCAGCCAACTTTCTCCCCTTGTCCCTTTTCCCTTCCACCCCACGTCAGTGGGTAGGAGAAGCTCTACACCCTCGTGTGATACTATGTTGCCCCTCCCTCCTCCAAGATGACCATGTTCCTAAGGTGGGATTTAGTCACTTCCTGGTATCCATAAATCATATGTTTTCCAGTAAGAATCCTCTGGAGCCAACTCGACACAGCTGCCTTCCCCAGTCTTCTGTAGACAGCTTTATTGTGGGCTATTTGGCCTATCAACAGTGTCTCTGCAGGGTGTCCTCTGTATCATCCCTGTCCTGTCGGCATGGAGGCTGGATTGTCTACAGACCAAGTATGGGACAGCTGGGTAAGACACAGAGGTGAGCAGATTCAAACTTGTTAACTATGACCCACTTTCAGAAAGGTTGGACCCAGAGTGAGTAAAATCTGACCTCAGAACTACAACTCCCTTTAAAAGAGTTCCCATGGGTACAATGTACCCCAGGTTAGCTCAAAACTTGTAGTCTTACTGCCTCAGCCTCTTGAGCAGCTCAGATTATATGTATGTGACAATATACAGAGCTAACATGTTTTACCTGCTACTTATTATTTAGTTTAGTTTGGTTTGCTGTGCATAGTAGCCCACACCTTTAATCCCAGAATACAAGAGGCAGACGCAGGCAGATCTCGGTGTCATTTGAGGCCAGTCTGGTCTTCTTATTGAGCTCCAGGCCAGCCAGGATTACTTAGTTAGATGATATCTGAAAAAAAGCAAAAGAATTTAGCTGAGCACAATGTTGTATTGTCCTGATGGACTGCACATTTCCAAGGCTTGGCATGTTTGTCAGTGTTGGTTTTCCTGGCACCGCCTACTCGTACGACAGGACTGAGTCCTGTGCATGGGCCCTCTTGGGACATGCTGTCAATCTGCCGACAGGACTGAGTACTGTGCATGGGTCCTCCTGGGACATGTTGTCGATCTGCTGACAGGACTGAGTACAGGACTGAGTACTGTGCACGGCCCCTCCTAGAACATGCTGCCAACCTGCTGTAACCATTTGTATTGCTGAATGGGCTCTCAGCATCACAGGGAAGGTCTGTGTAGTTCTGTCCCATGTCCCTAGAGCCTGGGATATAGTAGCTACACAGCAAATGCTCATTAAAAGGAAGAAGGTGACCTGATACTGAGAACTGGTTAGAGACACAGATAGGTGTTAAGCAATATTGTGGTTCCTACTTGTCACCAGAAACTACCTGAGAGCCTGCTCTTCTGTCAATCCTGACTATAAGCAGGCAGCTGCTGGGCTGGCCCTTGCCCTGGTTGGGGAATGTGTGTGTGTGTGTGTGTGTGTGTGTGTGTGTGTGTGTGTGTGAGAGAGAGAGAGAGAGAGAGAGAGAGAGAGAGAGAGAGAGAATGAGAGCTGCCATGGGTAAAGCCACCAGTGCTGTGGGTGACAGCTGCTGATGTTGGGACAGGAAGACTACCATCTCCAACTCTGGAGGGAGGCCAGGCACCCTAGCCACCCCTGACCAAGAATGTCTATTCTCCAGCTGTGTGACATCAGGAGAGAGAAGAGTCTTGGCATGGCCACATTGTAATCACAGGAGAGCTTATTAAACAGTGATAAAGGGGCACAGTAACATCAAGAGTGGAGCTGACTGTGATACCAGAAGTTAGCGTCATGTCTTGAAGTTAGAAAAATTGGTCCCAAGCCAAGGAATGCAAGCAGCTTCGAGAAGATAGAAAAACCAACTAAATGAATTCTTGAAACCTCCAAGAACCCCCGTCCCCAACACCTTGATTTTAGACATCTAACCTCCATAGTCATAAGAAATGTGTTGATTTAAACTATTGCATCTGTTTACTTTTTCCTAGGGGCCGTAGGTAGGAAACCACCCTGAGCCCCTGGGTCTGATCTGTAAAGTAGCGACAAACCAACCTGCACTGCACAGCTGCTGGGATGCACTCAGGAAAGTTAGAACACAGCCTGGCACACAGTAAGCACCTACCATGTCTCTCAGCCTCCCTGAACCCAGACACTTGCAGGCACAGACAGGGCTGCACCTGGGACCAGCTCTTTTCAGGGGGTTCACTTGCCAGGGTCTCCCTGGTCCCCTGGGTCTCCCTCTCTCCCTCCGCTGTACCTTGGAGTTTCCAGGCCAGCCTGGCACAGACAGCAGTCTACAGCTTTGCTTCCCCAGGGCATGAGGAAGGGCAGGGAGTTGACTGGGGACAGGGGGAGCTCATCAGAGGGGAGAATCCTAGCTCCCAACTTTGCTGCTTTGATTAAGTTCAAATGAGCAGCCAGGCAAAAACCGAGAGCCCCTTCTCCCTCTCTTTCTACAAGTCAGGGTGGAAGGCGGGCTCTTCAGGGTTGGAAGAACAGCAGCTCAACCTTGCATAAAGCACACAGGCACACACAGGCGCTCTCTGTGGTACCAAGGCCCGGACAGAGTGTGCAATCCCTGTGTGAAGCTGAGCAAAGTAGATCTGGGAGATGGAAAGGCTTGTTCAAGGTTAGGTCCTCAGGAAGGGTCAGAGCTGGGCTCTACTCCCGCCCAGCCCAGTGATCTGGGTTGGTGGTCCCCACACCTGGGCCCCTTTTCTGTGCCTGCTTCAGATGCTCCTTCTCAATGTTCCTTTCTTCCTAACAGGGTGCGACAAATAGAATTATGTTTTTTCAATTTATGTCTTGTTTAGTTGAGACGGAGACTTACACTCTAACCTAGGTCAGCCTCGAACTCACTATCAACTCCTAGGAACTCAGGGTCCTGCCTCAGCCTCCTCACTGCTAGGCTTACAGTTTACTTATACCAAGGCCAACCAGTGCCAACTGGATGAGAGTTTTAGAACCCTCTGCTGCGCCAACAGGAAGAATCTGCTTCTCCAGGATTCTTCTATATGGTTAGGATAGGAAGAGGTCAGGGTTCTGTGGCTCCGCCTACTTGTCTCACCCTGTGCCGGTCTGGCCCGAGCTTGCCAATGGGCAGGCATACTTGACACCCATCGCCCACCGAGCTTGCAGACTGAGATGAGGAAGCCCCGACAGAGCACTAAGAGGGTAGGGCAGAGGCATGACCGACAGACAGAAGCCACATGGGGGGGAAGAGGCTGGGGAAGGCTGTGAGTGACCTGACACTATGGGCCCAGGAGAATCTGAAGAGGCCTCGGGCACCAGCCACTTCAGCCTCAACCCTATTCGTTCACAGGAACATGCTGTTCCCAGTAAGTTTAAAACAAAAACAAAAAGCTGGGCAGTGGTGGCACACGCCTTTAATCCCAGCACTTGGGGAGCAGAGGCAGGCGGATTTCTGAGTTCGAGCCCAGCCTGGTCTACAGAGTGAGTTGCAGGACAGCGAGGGCTAGACAGAGAAACCCTGTCTTGAAAAACCAAAACCAAAACCAAACCAAAACAAAACAAAACAAAAAAACAAAAACAAAAAACTTGTGAATGTCATGTTACAAAGAACAATTGTGACCATCCACTCAGAAAGCCCTTGGGAGGCTTTCTGCTGTAAGAAGTCGGAACCTTCACTCACTCAGCAGGCATCCTCCAGCACCTGCATGCAGACTCGGAAGTTCTGTTTACCCGTCCAGGGTTTACATCTCCTGCATGGCCATACCAGGTAAGGTCGTAGACCAGTACACTCGAGTGAACTTATTGTTTGGCAGGGGCAAGAAAGGCCTCATCATGGCTCTGAGCCCGACTCCCCACGGCATCACTGGAACTTGCCCTGCTGGGAGTGTGTGAGCAGGGGCATCCTGCCTGCCCTGGGGTTTCTCTGAGAGGAAACGAAGAGCTGCCCAGACACCAGTACTTCTGCCTTGATACACCACTCTGAAAGTGACTCAGAGTGGGGAGGGGGTTACCACCAGCACCCGAGGACCAAAGAAGAGGAACTTGAATAGTTTCGTTTTGACTCTTGAACCCGCCGCTCGCTCACTCTTCCGAGAGTACGCCTGTGGCGGATGAACCCACTTATTACGGGAAGTTGGGTTCTGAACCTCCAGACCCTTTGCTCTACGTATGGAGTCCTATCCCTTCCCCAAGCCCCCTCTACCCAGATTGCTCTGAAGCCTGACTTAGGAAACAGCACAGCTATGCATTATCAGCTTGGTGGGCTCGGTTCAAGGACCCTGGAGGCATAGGATATCTAGTCTAGGAACCCTTAAAAGTGTGGTGACAGGTACTTCATGGGAAACTGAGAAATCTTCCCTGGGGTCAAAAGGTCATTTCCTCTGGCTAGGAAAGGCAAAGTGACTTTCCTTTGGTTCCAGTGGACAGAAAATCTCATAGGCATTCCATATAGGTAGAAAACATGGTCTCTAACTTAATAATGTATGAAAAAGTATGGTATCTCCCCATTATCCCTCCTTATTGCTTTGGGAGATCAGGTTCAAGTTTATCCCACTAAAGGCTGGGAGAAATCAAGCATGTCCTGCAGGGATAGGGTATAGGATTAGGGACTGGGCCAGGCTGCTTGACATAGGTACCTGGGCAAGAGAAAACACATTCTTTCTGGGCCTCAACTTTACTACAGAACAGATGTAAGTCTATATTTTATTTTAAAAGTGTTGAGGTAAAGAACCAGGCAGCATACACAAGTTGGTCCCAGGCCCTTGAAACATAGACAGCAGAAGACTGCCTGGTCTGGTCTCAGTGGGAGAAGACATACCTAACCCTCGAGAGACTTGAGGCCCCAGGGAGTGGGGAGGCCTGTTAGGGGTGGGGGATATCCTCTCAGAGATGGGGGAGGAGGAATGGGATGAGGAACTGTGGGAGGGTAGATGGGGAGGGGGGCAATGACTGGATTGTAAAAAGTAAGTAAAAGTAATTTTTTAGAAGTGTTGGTGAAGGGGCTAGGGAGATGGTTTAGTTAGTAACTGAGCTCAGGTCCCCAAAACCCAGGTAAAAAGTTAGACATGGTCACAGGTAGCCATACCCTAGTGCTTACAGGTAATGGCAGGGGAGTTCTTAGACCTGGCTGAGCAGTTAGTCTGGCCAATCGGTGAATGCCAGTTCAGTGATACTGTCTCAAATGGAAAATGGGCAAGGTATGTCTTCAATCCCAGCACTCAGAAGGCAGAGGTAAGCTCATCTCCGTGAATTTGAGGCCCAGTCTACATGGTGAGTTAGAGGCCAGCCACAGCTGCATAGTGAGACCTTGTGTAAAAAAGACAGACAGACAGAGAAACAGACAGGCAGATGGGGGAGGGGGAGGGAGGAGAGAGAGAGAGAGAGAGAAGCTGAGAGTAGAGAGCAATAGAGAGAGAGACTTGTTAACCTCTGCCCTCCCACTGAAAACACACACATGCACATAGGTAGACGTGTACATGTGCACACACATGTGTTGATGAAATGTGTACATAGTTAAAATCATATAAAAAGGCCCCTACTTTTTTCTTTCATTTTTCCCCCTCTAAAGTCTTGCTATGTAGCTATGGCGGGCCTGGAACTTACTATGTAAACCAGACTATCCTTGGCTTTTGGCAATCCTCTTGCCTCCTAGCACCCAGTTTAAAAAAGTTCTTCTAAAACACTTTAAGTTCCATGTCCATCCTGGGAGGCCAGTGGTGACTACCACATTTGTTTGCTTGTTTTTGAGACAGTATTTCTAACAGCCCTGACTTGTCTCAGAACTCACTCCGTAGAGCAGGCTGACCTGGAACTCGGAAATGTACCGGCCTCTGCCTCTCAATCCTCTGCTGGGATTAAAGTTGTGTACCACTACTGCCTGGTTTATGGCTGCTGCATTTCTCTAACAAGAAAACTCAGGGATCAGAGGATCCAGGTAAGTTTCCCATGCCTGCTCAGCTTTGAAGAAGAGACAGTCATTTGCATAGAAGCTCAATCCTCTAAGTCATGTACGCGTCATTTGAAGGCAGAACCTCTGGGAGATGAGTGGTGGTGAGCCTCCACCTTCCCAAAATGCATCAGTGAGTTACTGAGGAAGTGGCTTCTTAATAACTCTCTCTAACACTTCAGGGTGTCTCAACATGTGACCCCTCCACGTTGTTCTAAGGCAGGAAGCAGCCCCATTTCATGCTGAGCAGATTTGGCCTCATGTAATCGGATTTCTAAGAACAAATACATGTCTCTTCTTTATAAATTCCCTGACCTCAGGGATTCTGTGACAGTTATAGAAAAAGAACTATCATGCTGTTCATGGGAATCCAGAGCCTACATCGTAAGTCAGCCCAAACACAGCACTCATTCCAGGACTGAAACCAAGTGCCGCTGCACAGGTTCTAGATGACCCCCACCCCAGCCTCTCAAGGCTGTGGAGTTTATGGCTCAGAAAGTTCATCTTTCTGAAGAGGGAATCAATGGTCTGTAGAGAACAAGAAATGCCATCCACAAAATGGCAGAAAAATAATCTGTCAATCTTGAAGCTGATAAGGACCTAACATCTAGAATATAAAAACAGAAAGGCTGGTCATAATTGTAGTCACAGCACTTTGGAGGCTAAGGCAGGAGGAGCTTCATGACTTTGAGGCCAGGCTAAGTTATACAGTCCCATCTCAAAAAGCCAAAAAAAATCCAACCAAGCCAGCAAATCAAACAAGAAAAACATAACACATACCCCCTTGCCACAAGGCCAGAAGAAAAGCAACAACTAGATAAATAAAACAGTTGAAAAATAAATATAAACATGGGTAAAGGATCTGAAAACCTCTTCCTTCAAAGATCTGCAAATGTGCCCAGCATCCTAAGTCTTCTGGGAAATGCAAATCAAAACCACTGTGAGAGATCACTGTATCCTTTTCAGGATGGCTGCTATAAAAATAGAAACCCAGTGTGGGTGAGGACACCGAGAAATGGGAAGCCTCCTGCATCACTGCTGGAGTGGAAATCAGGGTGGCTGCTTTGGAGAATATCCTGACAGGGTCTCAGAAGGCCACACGTACAACTACCCCATGACCCACCCACTCCATGTCAAGACACAATAAACAAACACACGGAATGCAGAGACAGCCCATGCAAAACATCACACAAGTATTCCCAGCTGCAGAGTTCATCACAGCCCCAAACAGAGATGGGAAAAACAAACAAACAAACAACAAAAAAACCAGGATAGAGTGTAGCCACAGACATGGTGGAAGATTACTTGGCATGAAAAAAGTAGCTGGATGTAACTGTGTGCTTGGGGTAATCCCAGCACTGAGAAGCAGGAGCAGAAGGATAGTTGAATTTAAAGTTAGTCTACAATGTATAGAAAGACTCTGTTTTTAAAAAAAAGAAAAAAAGAATTGGAACATCATGGATCAACCTAAGAGATAATATATACCAAGTGAGCTAGTCACAGAAGCATATGTACTGTATGATATGAAATTCCCTGGTGAGATCAGGCCGTGTGTAATTGTCTCTGGTCAGAGGAAACGGGAATGACCAGCTGCCAGTGGGCCCAAGGTATTGTCCTTGGATGATAAAAACATTCTTCACTTAATGGTGGCGATGGCTGCCCAACTCTGTGAAAATACTAAACCCACTTAAAGGTGCACTTTGAATAAACTGTCTATTAATTATATTGCAAAGAAACTGCCATAAATTATTAAACAGTATCTGCTGAGATGGAGGTGTAGCTCAGCTGGGAGATGCTCACCTCATGCAACAAAGCTTTGGATTTGAACCTTAGCACTGCATTAAACACATATGCCAACATTTGTAGTCCCAGAGTCAGAAGCTCAAGGTCATGCTTGGCTCCATAAGCAGTTTGGGGCCAGCCTGAGCCAAACACAGTAGTCTACAGTAGTCTAAAATGAACAAGAGTGCAAGTTTTAGGCATGTACACGGTAGCGGGGAACTGTGTAAGAACAGACTCATCTCAATGGGCAGTGGTGGCACATGCCTTTAATCCCAGCACTTGGGAGGTAGAGGCAGGTGGATTTGAGGCCAGTTTGAGTAACTTTGAGGCCAAGTTTGGTCTACAGAGTGAGTTTCAAGATAGCCAGAGCTAAAACAGAAAAACCCTGTCTCAAAAAACAAAAACAAAAACAACAAAAAACTTGAGAGAGAGAGAGAGAGAGAGAGAGAGAGAGAGAGAACAAGCTCATCTCATAGTCTTACAATTTGGCAACTGTTCAGATTTATTTATTAGTTATTTATCTATTCATTCATTCATTTTTATTTAATGTATATTTTGCCTGCATGTATGTCTGTGCAACATGTGCATGTCTGGTACCCTTGGAGGTCAGAGGAGTTATTGGATGCCCTGGAACTGGAATTCTAGATGGCTGTGAGCTACCATATGTGTCCTGGGAATTGAACACAGGCCCTCTCTAAGAGCAACAAGTGCTCTTGACCATGGAACCATTTTCTAGCCCTAACAGTTAAGAAAGATATTTGTTGATGTAAACCTTATGGACTGCTAGAGCTGGCTTGAGGCAACTTTTGTCAAAGGACATTATTCTTATGTTCTATTAACTATCTACCAATATTCCTATATGCTAATTGTACAAAATAATAGTTTCATTGTGACATTTTCATATATGTATATAACCTACTTCCAAGAGTCTTTCCTTTCCCCTCTCTTTCCCTCCAGCCTGGTTTCTGTCTCCAAATCCCCAAGGAAGGGCTTCATGCTCTCTTCCTAGCCTAGTGTTCAGAGGCACGTCCTGGTAATGGAGATGCCACAGAAACTGGCATTTCCACAAATAAGGGTTTCTTATTATATAGCTGTTCTTGGCCTTGAACTTGGCATCTTTCTGCCTCAGTCTCCCAAGTTCTGGGGCCACCAAACCTGGCTTTAAAATTGCTTTAAAACAAAACTGATTTTTGGAGAGTTTCATACCTGTGTGCTGTACTTACATTTCTCTTCCTTTTCCTCCCTCCCTCTTCTACGTTCTCCTACTTCCTCTCAGATTTAGAGCCTCTTTTTATTATTTTTCATTGTTGTGTATGTTTATATACAATAAATTTAATACATAAAGGAATAAATATACAAAAACAACCTGCAAGAGGTAGGTAGACAGTTACCAGCATACTATAGAGAATAGCATAGTCTAGACAAGAAGGCAAGAAACTTGATTTTCAAATAGAACGAGTCTCCATGATGGGCACCTATATAAATAGATTAGTGTTTGTACCCCAAGCACTGACCCTTCTGGTAGTTACCCCATTCTCCCACATAACCATGTAACTCACAGATCATCCACTTGAGTACATTCAACAGCTTAAAACCCAATTCTTTTGAGTCTGGCTTCTTGGATTTGGCAGCGGTTTGTGAGATTCAACATATTGTTAACATGTCGTTGTAGACTGACTGTTCATTCTTCTTATCTTTTGTGTGTACATGTGCATGTTTGTGTGTGTGAGTGTGGGCGTGCATGTGTGCCGCAGTGCTCATGTGGAGGCCAGAGGACCTCAGCTATCAGTCCAAACTCCCTACCTTGAGACAGGACCTCTTGTTTAAAGTTTTCTGCATCAGTCTAGCTGGCCTATGAGCTTCTGATTCTCCAGGTTTACACTCCTACCTCCCTGTAGGGGATATGCTGGGATTGCAGACATATGCCTCTCTGAGTCCAGCCTCTACATGGATCCTGTCTAGTCTGCAATGTTCGTTCCCATTACTGAATACATCCTATAGTTAGTGGCATCTTCTACTGTGGTAAGGACAAGGGTGGGCCTTCTAGGCTTTGGGTAGAGAGGCAAAGTTGAGGCCACAGGGACAGGTTGGAAAGAACTAGCCTAGGCATATGTCTGCTGGTCTTTTCTCAGGCCAGCATAGCCATGAAGAAGTGTCAGAGAGAAGCGGTTGACTGGAGACTGAAGGTAGAGTCTTAGTGGCTGAAGTATTAGTGTGTGTGTGTGTGTGTGTGTGTGTGTGTTGCCCAGGCTGGCCTCAAACTCAAAATCTTCCTGTCTGAGCCTCCCTGGTAGCTGGGATGACAGGCCTATGTCACTGTACCCGGTTGAGGCTTAAGTGGTTCCAGCTGAGCAGGAACTAAGCTTGCACAATCAGACAATGTGCCCTTTGCATCTTTGTTCTGCAGCTTAGGGCTCTATAAGAGGTTCATTGTCCAGCTGCCTGTTTCTGTGTAGGAGTCAGCACTATGCAGCTTAAGTGTGCAAAGCCAAGTGTAGCAGGGCTCCTGACATTGACCTTCCATGGGGGTGAAGGGGTTCCATAGGCTTCTGACGGGGCAGCTCTATGCCTTTTCTTCACTCCCTTTAGCAAAAAGTGGCCCAGAGTGATCCTGAAACGTGTGTACAGGTCTTCCTCCAGTTTCCTGAGGACACACAGCTGCTGAATTCCTTCCAATCTCAGAAGTGACAAGTGTCTTTTTTATATGCTAACGACTGGTTGGTGGTTGCTGGCCCCCAAGGCTGACTATGGAAAGACCAAAGCAAGATGAGAGGATTCTGACTTTTTAGTTCTGTTGTCCCAGCCAGCCAGAAGAGCAGAGGACTGAAGGTTAAGGAGAGCCTTAGGAACCCTGCTGTCTACGGAACAAAGCCTCCACAAACCCCTAAAGGGATGGAGCTTCAAGGAAGGAAACCGAGCACCTGGCAGTGGCTGGAGGGTGGGGAGCCAACCTGGTTTGGAAGCCTGCTTTCTATTATCTTATCTCACTCTACAGAATCTCCAGCTCGTTCCTGTGCTGTGTCCTCTATAAAAACTGAGTGAATGACTTTCCTCCAGTTAGTTCTGTGACCATTCTAGCAAGTAAATCCAAGTGGAGTCTGTGGGAACCCCAACTGATAGCCACTGTCAAGCTCATGACTCCTGCCAAAGACTTGGGGGAATAAGCCCTTCCCTTATGGGATCTGTCAAGATCTTTAGGTAGAGATGGCATCAGGATTGAGCTGTGTCAGCACACCCATCTGGTGTCCCCTGCAGCAAGCACCTTTAGAGCAGAGTCTAGCTTGGTGTTCTCAGCCATCCTGCAGGGTCCCTTCCAGCTAGTGACCATGTCACATGCTCTGTCATTCAGGGATTGCCAAGTGATCACTGACTGCATGTCCAGTACTCAGTAGATTCTTTAATTTCTCACTTGTCACTGAGGAGAATCCTTCCCACTTCCTGTCTTATTTAAGACAGTTCAGTTCTAGGGCCACTGTTCTCCCATTTACACGGAGGAAAAACCTAAAGCTTGGAAAGATAAAGGCTCAAGCCCAAGGTGGTTTTTGTTTGTTGTTATTTTAAGATTTATATATTTATTATATGTAAGTACACTGTAGCTGTTTTCAGACACTTTTTCTTCTTGCTCCGGCCCCACTTGCTGTAGCTGTCTTCAGACACCCAGAAGAGGGCATCAGATCTCATTACGGATGATTGTGAGCCATCATGTGGTTGCTGCGGTTTGAACTCACGACCTTTGGAAGGGCAGTTTCTCCAGCCCCTGTTGTTGGTGTTATTTTATTCCCAGGCCTTGTCATCCCAGAACTCAGGACACAGAGGCAGGGCAATCACCTGAAGTTTGAGGCCAACCTGGTTTACATAGTGAGTTCCAGGTCAGCCCTATCTCAAACAATATGGAAAAAAACAAAAAACAAAAAACAAAAAACCAAAACAACCAAAAACCAAACATACCCAAACAACCTCTCCTCATGAAAATAGGAACCCTAAAACAAAAGCCAAAGTGGGAACTGTAACCCCTGTCCTGATTTTCACCCTTCAGAGCCTAAGTGATATTACTCCCCCCCAAACCCCCCCCCCCCCCAAAAAAAAAAGAATTCAGGCCCATAAACTGCCACCCTGAGGCTGGCCAGAAGATTCAGTGCAGGTGACAGGAAGTCCAGGGGCTTTCCCTGGCCTACGGGAGACAGAGGAAGCCAGTGGGTGGCTCTGGAAGACACCTTTCCAGCTACTGTAGCTGAGTACCAAGCACCTTGAACTTATCAAAGGAAACTTGAAGCTTCTGGGGCTTAAGCAATCTGTGTTGGCCTCTCGGTAATATCTGTTGACACATTTGCTGGTATGTGGCCGTGGCTGAGACAAACTGGGCCCGTGGAACACCAATGTCTATGTTGTCACTTGCACCATAGTAAGTGCTGAGTCCATAACTATCAAAGCAGGTCCCTGTGCAGATCCCTGTACAGGGTTCCAGGCCACCCTCCCTTTTGGTGACAATCCTAGAGTTAAGAGCTATAGTCCTGGAGTGACCTTGTCTACTGGTGGTACCTGGGGCTCACCTAAGGACTGGGTTTAAAATGCTGATTCTTGGCTCCCTCCTGTGGCTCAGTTTCCAGGGTCAGAGTCTAGGAACCTGGTTCTCTGTTGAGTAGCCCAGAAGCTCAGAGCCCGGCCAGTGTATTTTCAAGATGGTACAGGTGACACATTTATGCTTTGCTTTCTAATCTGCTTGGAACTGTAAGGTGGCAACAAAGGCATCTCCCCTAGTAGAAGCAAAAGCATTCATAGTACCTGGCTAGGGTTTGCTAGGTGCTAAGACTTATGCAAACAGCTGTTTATCTGAGCTTTTACTCCTGTTTTCAGGAGCTTACAGTAAGAGGCTAGGTTCAAATCCAGCCTCCAGCACCAGGAGCAGCTTGACTCTTATTAAAGTTACACCTTAACCTGTGAACCAGCATCATCTGTAAATGCACCGAGAACCCAGCCTCGGCACAGTTAGGCTGACATAGCCCTGGAGCCTCCTGCAAGGGAAGCGCTGGGAGTAGAGACTTCACTCTCCATTGTAGTAAAAATGACTCTGGAGTCATCCTTCTGTTTCTGGCCTATTTGCTTATTGCTGCCTGCCCTGGCTGCTTTGGGATGTCACCCTCTAGCCCTGAAGCCTGAGAGTTGAATCTATAATGGCCACCTCCTTGTTGCCAGTCCCCTTGTAGCTGAGCCCACATTTGTAAAATTCATATATTTTATTCCTTTAACCTGAGCTCTTCATGCTCTGAGAGCGTTGAAGGGAGAACATGGAACTGTCTTTACACCATAGGTGTGGTATCCTCTGGCCACAAAGGAAATGTCTAAATCAGCTTAGCAGGCTTATGTTAGTATTCAGTTGACTTCATCCTCATCTAGGCTACTAGCCACTCAAGCCAGGCTGAGTGGATCAGCCTGACACCCATAGATGCTGGCACACAGTTAACATGATACTCATGACAGAAGTGAGCCCATTCCATAACCCTATGCCACAAAACTAGGGGAGCTTAAATATATTCCAGACATAAGAACCCATTGAGGACGGTAAAATAAAAGGTGAATGTCATTAGTTTATGTCACCACCCCATGCCCCCCTCTGGGAGTTAGGAAGACTTACAAATGGGGGTGGGTGGGCACAGGCTTAGAGAAGAAAAAGACCAGGAGGAAAAGGGAGGGACACTGTCACTGAGGTCACAGGACTTGGGCTGGCAGCTGTTGCCTGTGTGTCCTGGAGGGGATCACTCCAGCTGTTCCTATTGAAGCTCACCTCACAGAAAGCTGTCCATGTATGAAGGAATATGGGCTGTTTGTACTGGGCACTCAGAGAACCAGGGTGTGACCCCAGGGACCCTCCAGTTTCTAGACCATTCCCCTAGATATGGCCACTGCTCTCCAGAGGTCAGCTGTTAAGTTTGTGTCACAGGATTGAACCACAGCCAATGGGAGACTGCATTTTATCACAAGAAAAGCTGGCTATCCTTGGACCCCGGATTCTACAGGTCACTGTCCAACTCTTGTAGAAAGATCCTGATAGGAAATCACAGCCTTCCCCATCAAAGCTGCTTTCCTTGGGTGTACGGTATTTGTCTCGCTCTGTGGACAGACAGGAAATATACTTAGCTTTCAGAAAGGAAACTGCAGTATCTTCATGATGAAGCTCTGATTAGAACTTTTGACTGTAGGAATCTTGAGAATAACCTCAGAGCAAGAATTACTTGTGCAGACTCCTGCCTGACTCAGTGTTTTTCCAGCCACGAATCTCCACCCCTGCATACACTTCCCTGCACATCAGTTCCAGGCCCCTCCAGCTCATAGAGGGGATAGTAGATACTGCAGAGCGCATTTGTTTCATCTACCCAGCTTTGTGGCTGCACCAGGAGTGACAGCCATGCAAGACAGCCCGAGGTAGTACTCAGCACATTAACATATGATCCTGGCCTTAGGAAAAGGTGCAAAGTTAAAGGTATGCAAATAATCTCCTCTGGGCATGCTAAGTATGTTGCCCTGAATGTTCAGCAGCAGAAGGACCACCACAGGAGATCCTTTACATTCATCATGGAGGAGGGACTTATGAGGCTCCTCCCTAAGGATATACAGGTAGTTAATGGTTGCTGGGTGAGGGGCTTACAAGGGCCCTCCCCTCCCTGACTCAAGGCGTTAAGAGTTCTAAGTGGTCTGTAGCTGCCTATAAGCTGCCCGTGTCCCTTTAAGTAACTTCTCATGGAAACTCCTGTAAGTAGCCCCAATTAAACACACGGATTCACCAAGATAGATTTGGAGAAATTGTCTGGTCTGCCCTTAGCACCATATCTGGGATGAACAGTTGTTTGTTGTTTGTCTCCCCATGAAAAGTTCACACACAGTGGGAGTGAGGGAAGGGTGAGCCTGGAAGACCACACACTGTTATGTATCTAGAATGAGCCTTGACGGAGTGATTCATGCTTCCCATCTCTACTGGAAATCCACATCATTTGGTTGGCTTGGTTTTTTTTTGTTTTTGTTTTTTTTTTCAGTCAGAAAGTAGTGGACAACTCACAAAATGGCCTGATTTCAGATGCTTGGGATCAACTGAGAATATGTTTATTTAAAAGCAATTTTAAATATTAAAAAAGTAGAAATTAACACATACAGTACTGAGAAACTGTCACATTAAATACATGTGAAATAAAAAGTGTACTGATGCTTCATGGTAACTCCCAGGTACGAATGTGGGATTTAACTAGTGGCAGGCATGACTGGGCTCCTATATACCATGTCCAAGTAGTAGGCAATAAAAAAATAAATAACAATTGCTGTCCAACAGGAAAATAAGACACACTGTTTGCAGACATAATTTTTCCCTTCTGGGAGGAGGAGGGAAGGAATGAGTTTGATCTTTCTTTCTTAAGGTTGCATACGTTCAAAATATTATGTCATGTACAAAACTGTAGATAGTGGCTTATCCCCTTCCAGAACAAGGTTAGATTTAAACTTAACAAGACTGCCAAAGGAACGTCTGCCTTATTTTCCTATGTCCCACAGTATGATGGAGTAGAGAATCCTAATGGGAAATAAACAAAAACCCGAGGAGGGAATGACCCTACATTTGCATGGGTCCCTACAGCAGGGAAGACTAACAACTCTCCATCATTTTAGAGATGGAGCTTGTCTGTTTAAAAACCAGCTGATGTCCAGATCAGCAGAAGACAGCCTAACCTCCAAAACACAACTTCACTGCATCTTAAGAATGTGTGAATGAAATGCCACACTGGGAAACCACCACATTTCTGAAACCATTATGGCCTCTAAAACATGGCAGCCAGATGCTGCTGGCCACACACCATCGTGCTGTCTGGCATCCTTTGCTCCTGGTTTGGTGCAGGATGCACAGGTGCCCAGATACTATGGAAGCAATTGCTCAAGATCAGTTCCCAGTAACAGCTGATAGAGTATTTTGCAGGTTGGTCACAAGGTTTACTTCTTGGTGGCTATTCGGAGTTCTCACTGTAACCACGTAGGCAGAACTAAGGTAATATTTACCGAGCACGGTGGTTATGAGAAGGCTTTTCCCACAGGCCTCGTGGGAACTGTGCTTCTGTGAAATCAGTGTTTTTTATTCATTGCCAAATTATCTGCTTGAAAGTATTTGTCTTCTGTGCTGTGGTCAAAAAGAACTTAGCCAAATGTGACAGGGCATGACAGCACAAGTCAGAATCATAACAGTCCTGGACCCGGGAGCACAAACAGCTACGGCACCCTTTCCCCAAACTCACTCTAAAGCCCAAGATGGAAACGCAATGTGCTGAATAGGCTGAGGGAAAAGAATCAAATAAAAACACAAGCCATAACAAACCAGACAGTCAGCCGACAGACAGACAGACAGACAGAGATGGCTTGCAGAGAGCTTTATCACAGTGCAATTCATAGCAGCGTCCCACAACTTGGTTATAAACTGACCTGAAGGGCATGTGTTTACGGGGTAAGTTGAGGGTAAGAAACTTACTCTAGCATTGGAGTTTGTGGAAGAGAAGAGGGAGGAGAAAAAGCATGGCGTCAGCACCTGGATTCTGCACGAGAAAACGGAAAGACTGACTTTACAGTTTTCCAACTTGAATAGTAAAGGTTTAATCAAGAACAAAATGAAGAAAATCATGTCAAACTGACCCCTTAGATGCTTTTCAGCACTGTTGGGGGTGCTGCATCAACACGATGTGCAGACACTCTGGAAAAGGCCAAATGAGTGACCAGAAACAAGTACTGTTGCAATCCTGTAACTTCTGCTTTAATGGCAATCAAGGTTAAAAATGTACAGCTCACTTCTTCATACTGTTTGTTCCTTTATAAAAGGCAGAATTCGGGTAAGCGTCTAGATGCATGCATAACGTAGAGGCAGATATTTTCTGGCAGTCCTTGGTTCCTGAAAGTTGGACTTCATCAGACGTGGTTTTAAGCTTTTGTCAAAATAGTCATGAAGGATATGTTACTTCTGCATAATGAGGTAATATCTCAGGGGTGGCCACTCGCCATAAGATGTACAAATCCACTCATCTAAACTTGCACGAGGCTGCATATGCTGTAAAATGCTGCAGAGGATTTTGTGTCAGTGCGTATTTGCTGAAGGAATAACACAACTAACTGAACACTTTTCTGTAATAAATACCAAAGTAGGTTTTGTAGCTGTAAACTGTGTACACAGATAACTACAGGCTGGCTGGCCAGGGGCTAACTTAACGTTCCACCCGGAGCGCAGAAGCCACCTCTGCTAATGTTGCATGTTCAGTAACGCCATTGAGAATACTGCACTAGTAGGAGTCAGTACTGCACCCTTCAACAGCTGCTGAGACTCTTCACCTGGAAAGCCAGCAGTCCTATACTCCTGGTTTGTGTTTGCTCATGAAACAGCACAGAGAGATGAAAGTGCTAGATGCCAAGGATGGCTTTGGCAAACCAGTAAGGCGCACCAGGTCCCGAGGTTACCCTAATACTGGTGAAGGCAGAAGACCACAGGCTATTTACAATACATACTATATTCCCTCCTGAGTGGCCCTTCATGAGTTCTTGGTCTGTAACAGCAGCTATATACATGTTGTACACAGGATTACATGGAGGCAGCGGTCTGGCATGAAGGGTGTGGACGGACAGAAGGTTCTGCTTTTTGCTAGTCAGACAGGATGTGAACAAAGGACACTGGAAAGACACCCTTCCTTTCAGGCTGTCCTTCGATATGCCCGATCTGTAAGGAGAAAGGAATAGTTAGACAGGAGATGGCAGGCAGCACCCAGTGATGGGTGTACTAGATAAGAGCCCACCCCATGTCTACCTGTAGGCCTGGAGTGGCAGCAAGCTTACCCGCCTACCCTGTGGTGAACCACACAGTGTTTGATAACAACAACCAGCATGGCAAAGCAACAGCACCAAGAGCAAGCCTTCGGCCTTTCAGAGGTCAGCACTTCCCATGGTGCTGCCCAGCGATGGAATTACTGAGGAAGGCTTCCACAGCTGTCAGGTGTCCACAGTCATCCCATGGATAAGTCCAGACAAACCCTGATAAACCTCTTGATTATAAAACTTGGTTTAAAAAAAAAAACGTCTTTCTTCAGGCTTGTGTGACTAAGATGACAAAAGAACAACTGTGTACACAGCAAGGCTCCGTGCCTTCTGGCTACTGCAGATGCCGTCAGTAGTGGCCTATGACAGTTTTACCACTTGCAGTATAACTTGCAAAACTTCCCTAATTGCCTCCACGAGATCAACGTTAACTGCACCGAAAAGCATCCTGTTGTGGGCTCTCCATAGAAAGCACAGCAAGAGCATGTGCACTGGCTGTAAAGACCCACTGGATACACAGAAGGGTGCACTAGAGCTGGGCAGAGGGCTGGGCAGAGGGCTGGACAGGCCGGCTCTCCGTTTCCTTCCCTTAAGCACATGTAGTAGAGTGTGGTATGGACTCAAGAGCTGTGCCTAGGCCTCCACAATTCCAGTCTCCTCTGAGGAATGTAGTTAGTGGTAGGACCTGGCCTACCTCCCTCTTACCAAGCTTAGTTGGTTCTGTGCTCAGGTTTCCTGAGTATTAGGATCTTAAGCTCCTTACTGGGACGAGTGTGGGTTGATGGCTCATAGAGTTTCCCCAAGGCACAATTCTGAGATCATAAAAATGTTTTTTTTCTTCCAAGAGTCTCACTTGGAGTCACTGGTATTTTAGCAGTGACAATGGCCACTGCTGGATCAATGTAGTAACATTAACAGACTGAACAAGAATGAGCTCTAGATACGACCATCCCCTCCAAGGGAAACATTTACAGACAGGATGAGCTTAATTCAAGTCCCCAGGACTAGTAACTGACACCACTTGGGAACTTCCGACTCTGAGTCACTGTTCTAAACTGACCTTTTAGTGTACACTGGGAGCAGACTGCTAAAGAAGAGCCTCTGCCAAGGAAGGGCCTTTTGAGCATCCCCAGCTCATCGTGACCTAAGAAAAGCATGCCCTTGGGATTGCTTGGCCTCAGCACCGCTGATGTGCTCTGCTGAGGAGCTTCCCTGAGCACTGTGCAGTTTCAGTGGCACACCTGCCTTTTACTTGTTGTATGCCCATAGTCTAATTCCCAGGTCCTGATCATTAAAACATGTCCTGGTAGTGTCCAAGGACCTAGCGTGGCCAACCACACTGACCCCTGCTGAGAAAACTACTTTAGTCAAAGCAAAGCCTACAGTTCTTCAGGCCCAGAAGAAGAAAGCCGAAGGTGTGTGTGCTCATGTGCAAGCAAATGAATGTGTGTTTCTGGACAGTCACTGGTTCTTCTGGCCTAACCAGGAACTGCAGGTCACTTCCTGGCAGACAGATATGAGCCTCTCTTGGAAGGAGGTAAAATTCATGCTGATGTTGAGAAATGAAAATAAGGATTGTGTTTGTAGACACAAATGTGATTGTGTCATTTAAGATTCTAACACTGTGTGAGGAAGCCACTGTGATCTCTTTACTAAAGATTTGAGAACTGGCTTAGGGGCTGAACTTGCATTGGGCCATGGCCTTTTGCCTCCTGGCTCAGAGAGTAACAGAGGTGAGAGCAGCAGTTCACGTTCAGAGCCAGGCCTGACCTGGAATTAGCTCTGTGGCCATGCTCTGTGACCCAAGCTCCTGAGCTTGAGTTCTGTAACTGAACAACTAGAAAATACACACAAAAAGCTAGGCTGTCATATGACATCATGGGGAAAGTGTAACATAAATGTTAATACCCTTGGCCTATTTTCAAGGTAAGATTGTCTCTTTGTAGCACAAACTTAGTGACAGAGGAGTAGATGGGAATGGCTGTGGGGTGAGTCACGCACCTGCCTGGCAGGATCCTCACAGCCACCTAAGGAGTGGAGGCTAGAGAAATGAAGGGGTCAAACAGACAAACACAGGTACATACCCACCACTCCTGGTCCTCTTCCCCAGTGACAATGATCACTTCCCCCTCAATAAATGTGAGCTCATCATCATTGTCTGCCTGGCAGTCATAAATGGTCTTCACACGCCTCACTTTATTTTTCCCCTGCAATAAGAAAAGAACAGGTTTGAGTGGAGACCTGCTAAGAACAGCACTCTTCATAAGGTGGTCACCCAGCCAGGTGTGTGGGTGTGCGTGTGTGTAGGAAGACTGACATGCTCTCTGGATACTGTACGTTCTCAGGAATGGCAGTCCCTGCTCTGGCTGGCATCATGGCATCAGCAGATAACTTTTGGCAGACAGTAACCAATGCAAGTAGCAACCACAACTCAGCTTTCTCGAAATGCATGAACAGATCTGTCTTCCCTCTGTCCACCCTGCCCCAGCATCAACTTGCAGAGAAATGACAGCCGAAGCGATAAAAAACTTGTTTGAAAACACTGTAAAGCAAAATGTGAAGCTTCTGCATGTTGAATGTGCAGCCCAGACAGATTTCTTAGTGCCTCATGCAAAACAGGTCAGGACATGCCAGGGAAGCCCAGGGAAGAGCCCAGGGTCTACACACTTGTGAATCTGACCAGTACTTTTTGGCTGGACTTCCAGTTCTCTGAAGACAGGAAGACTGAAACAGAGTTAACACCTTCTAAAAAATACTTTTAGCACCCAGTTAATTAGACAATTGGCAAGAAGAATAGCAAGTTATCTCTTTAAGTGTTCTGGGCCAAGTGTCTTTTCCTCTCTGCCCCTGGCTTCTCTCTGGCTTTCCTGGGGATCCGGGTTCCTTCCTAAGCTCCTGGGGGAAGGGTTGGGACATGTGTGCCAGTGTGGTTGGAAGGTCGGTAGAACCATGGCAGACTTCCATCTCAGTGCTGAGAGACTGAGAAGGCCTGCAAGGTGTTCACTTATAGGGAGTTTTAAGTGGATACTATCACTAATGCAGGCCGCAGGAGCTGGAGTTCTGTGCACAACAGAAAGACTAGAGTAGCTGTCAATAGTGCTGAGGAAGGCTGGAAGGATGGCAAGCCAACAGTGGGCTCAAGTCCGTGGGAGGAGGGCCACTCTACCTTTGTGTTGATGTGCAGCACTGGTACAATAAGATGACCTGACAGAGGTGGCAGACACAGAGACAGACAAGAGTTTTGGTTCTTTCCCTTAATCTGGACTGCCTGAGTGTCCTATGTTACATCTTCTTGGAGTATCACACGTCCATAAAGATTGTTGGGATTTGAAAAAACCACTCTTACATCAAAATAAAGTTGGTAAATTATAGAGTGGGACACATTGTGTGAGAGAGGAATGACAGGAGGGCTACCAAACCCAGTCTGGGCTTTCCCTCTGGTTCCAGTAGGAAGGCACAGTGAGAAACACACTCAGAAGCTACTCAGAATTCAGGGACAGAGACTGATCCTCTGGAAGAGTGAGTTTAACCCTTGAGGCTCCTGAGTCAGAGGCACAATTGTTGAGTGTATGCTATGTGGCCTTTACACACTGCTCACTGGCCACTGTGCTAGTTATCACATAGGCCCTTCTTGGACTCAGACCAAGAGAATGGAAGGACATCGCTAGCTAGGCAATTACATCAGGCATTGAAGCCAGGTCTCAAAGCATGCCAGCTGGGGTCCAAATGTTTGTACCTACCAGGCTCCACACCACTGCCAATGCTTCAGTGGGTGGGAGAGAGTGTGGGCCACTGTTCCCTTCCTATGGTGGAGCATATGGCCTCCCACCCTTGGGAATTGCAGTCTGAGGACATTGTGTAGTGTTGGAGTACATACAGAGCACACATACAGCTCTGGGTCCAGTTCCCAGCACCACAAAAGGAGAAGTGCACAAGCCCTGCCAGAAGAGCCTGACACTGGCTCCCACCTACCGTATTAATTTTTCTTGGCAGTGGTACGGGTGTCTCTGGTAGCGTAGGTGTGAGGTCGTTGGAGTCCTCAGATGCTTGCTTCTGGATAGCATCTCTGGACTGCACATTTGGAGACAGATCTCCGGTGTGTGACCTCTGTGTGACCTCTGAGGGTGGCTGCACCTTGGCTGAGACATCGCCAGCCTGGGACTTTGCCAGCAGGTCCCCCAGCTGTGGCTTGGGGGGAAGGTCCTTCATCTGTGGCTTAGGAGGTAAGTCTGAGAGCTGTGGCTTGGGGGGCAGGTCACCCAATTGGGGCTTAGGAGGCAGCTCTCCAGGCTTAGGTGGTAACTCTCCAATTTGGGGCTTGGGGGCCAGTTCCATAGGCTTCGGGGGCAGCTCTCCAAGTGGTGGCTTTTGCGGTAACTCTGTCAACTGTGATGATTTCTGAAAAGTCTCAGGTGGGATGTTGGCTCTGTCGAGGGAGAGATGATGGCTGGTCTCTGTCTTCCTTAGTGCCACTGTGAGAAATGATGACAAGAGAGGAGTCACAGAGCAGAAGGTGGATTGCATCACAGTCATGGAATAAAGAGCAAACACTATCCAGAGTACTGACCTGAGTGAGCGCTGGGGAGGAGCAAGCCCAAAACTGGCCCAAGTCTAGCCAAAGCCAGGATAAAGTTGGAAGCTGAGAAAGATCTACACTGCAGTTCACAGTTCTGGGCCTTCACTAAGCTGGTATGTGTTGACCACATCAATCCAGAATTAAACAATACATAAAAGACTTCCTTATATGCCAGTTTACTAATAAATTTAGTCATTTAAAATTTTTTAAGTATCTCCTCCTAGATTGTTGTTGTTTTTGTTTTCTTGTTTTGTTTTTCTGGAAAGGGTTTCTCTGTGGGGCCCTGGCTGTCCTGGAAAACTCTCTGTCGGCCAGGCTGGCCTCGAACTCAGAGATTTACCTGCCTTTGCCTCCTGAGTGCTGGGATTTAAAGGCGTGCGCCACCACACTCTGCTATCTCCTATATATCTCCATAGGTATAACTTTTAAATATATTATTTAGCAAAAGCATTTGCCATGTTATTTAAGTTTATTAGAAGTACAGCTACACAGAGCAATCCTGTTAATAAACCAGAAAACAAACAAGCAAACAAAAGTACAAAGTTACTTGTGAAGGAGCATGCCATTCAATTCTCTAGCTGTGTTTATTTCCCCACATTTTATATGACCCTCTCAGCACTGGCAAGAGGTTTCTCTGTTGCCCACCCACCACCATGGCACCCTGCTCATGGACTGATGAACATCTCACACCACACACTGCTAAATTATGCATTGTCTAAAACTGCTTTTGCCACCTGATATGCTTGGACGTTTCTAGGTCAATGTTTCCTAGTCTCTAACGGTTGCACCCTACTCGATTATCTGGAAAATGGCACTCTGTACAGTCATCCTTTTAACAATGTAGGAACCTGAGGTGTACCACTTGTGACACTCTTAAGGACATTCTAGCTCACTCACGCACTGTGTGTGGTGTTTGAATGAGAATGGCCTTCATATGCTCATATTTGAACACTTGGTCCCCAGTTACTATAACTGTTTAGGAAGGGTTAGGAGGTGAGGCCTTGTAGGAGGAGGTGTGGCCTCTGAGGTTTCAAAAGCCCAGGCCAGGCTGTCTCTTTATCTCAGCCATGATTCCAGTGACATGCCTGTATGCTTCCTGCTATGATGTTTACGAATTAACCCTCTAAAACTGTAAGCAAACCCCAGAATTAACTGCTTTCTTTTATAAGAGTCACCATGGTATCTCTTCAAGAGCAGTATAGTAATAACTAACACACCTTGTCAGGGTATAACTTTGGTCAAATTATGCAACCTCTCTGAACTTCAACTTCCTCACCTCTAAAACTCTTGTCTCAAAGCACTGTGAGGATGACATGAATTAGTCAATGAAAAGAATTTACAGTGAGGACATGACTAGCATTGGTATTCGACAGGGGTGACATTATTATTGTTATTATGTAGGGTTTCTTGAGGCCAAGTAAGACCTGTAGTCTATGACTGAGGTTCTTTTTTTGGTATGGGAGCTGGCCACTTAGTGTGTGCTCATGAAGGTACACCAAAGAGCCATAGCAAGGGTGCTGCCCTCACACTGGGCCAAGGACAAAGAGGGGATGCCTCACTGCTACCCGCTGTCCAGCAGTTCTGAGAGTGCTTCTGCTAATGGCCTATCCATGCCTCGTTCTAAGGAAGTAAAGCTCAGAGACTCTGTTCATGGGCTGCCCTATGTGGCATGGCTCAAAAAATAAAGCTAGAGGCTGGAGAGATGGCTCGGTTAAGAGCACTGGCTGCTCCTCCAGTGGACCCAGGTTCGATTCCCAGCACCCACCTGGCAGCTTACAAACAGTCTATAACTCCAGTTCCAGAAATCCAATGCCCTCCTCAGGCTTCCATAGGCACTGTATGCACATGGTGCACAGACATACATTAAGGCAAAAGACTCATACTCATAAATATAAAAAATTAAAACCAAAACAAAATCAAAGCTAGACTAGTTATGTTCCTCTCTTGGAAGCATAGTCCAGGACTCGGATCCATGGTGGCTCATGGCTCTGAAGATGAGATGAGGGAACCAAAGAAGTGTGGCCACGTGGGCCTGTGCTCTGAGAGTGTTACAGAGGTATCAATAAACTGTGGCAAAGGACCTCAGCTTTGACAAAAATCAAGTGTGACCAAACCATCAGTGTCATGTGGGATCCAGGGTGCAGTTAAAGGAATGGACCTAGATTCTGATAAGAGCAGCTACAAGCCTCTCTGTGTAGACTGATGGATCATGACTCAGAAAATGCTTTGCCAAACCTTGAATCTGCATCTGGTGACAGCTGACAGAAACCCAGGAGAGTGAGGAAAATGAGAAAGGAGCACTGGGACGCAAAGAGCAAGATCCAGAATGCAAGTCCTATGGGCTCGGAAGCATTGATGGTCTGATGCAGGCACTGTAGTTTGTGACTTGAGTCTCCTCCAGCTCTACATGTGCAATGCTGTCTTGGTTCTGAGGTAGTATGGGTGAGACAAGGTCATGAGGGTGGTGCTCATGACTGGATCCATGACTGGATTCTGGTGGCCTTAGAAGGATAGAGCCCATAGACGTATGTATACTTCATGTCTTCAGCCACGTGATGTCTCAAGTCAGCAAAAAGGTAGGCTGTTGCATCAAATGCAGCTCCTAGACTTTATGCTTCTGGAACTGTGAGCCAAAATAAGGCACTTTTCTTCAGAAGGCTACCAGCCTCAGAAATTTTATTTTAGCAAAGATATATATATAAAAATAAACAGGAAAACTTTAATCTAAGAGACTTAAGAGATATTTTTGTTTATTTATTTATTTATTTATTTATTTATTTATTTTTAAAAAAAAAACCCACTTCTGAGACAGTTGAGATGAAAGAACTTCTTTTGATTTTTTAAAGATATGAATACTGGATTGCACACACATGATATGGCATGATGCTTGGGGTCTGCTGTGCAATGACAATAGATTTCTAAGTAGGGAATCAGACAAAAGACCAGGGACATGCTCTTCAGTATGGAAGATGAAGAGCCCCTGGAAGGCTACATTACAGTTTGGTTTTTATTTCTGCATTTTTTTTTTTATTAGCAAGTTTGTTATGGAGAAATTTCAAACAGTGAAAATATTGACAGAGAAAGTGGAGTATTCTGAGAAGCACAGATTAGGATGGGAAATCTGGTAAACATGGCTGTGTTCTGATGGGAGACTCAGAGGACAGTGACACTGCAGGGGCCAGGAGCTGGAGTGCAGTCCTGACCACAGGCTGGTGGGGCACAGCCTTCTTGCTCTAGTCAGTAGCCTCGTGTGGTGTGACTGCCACTGCAGCAGATGCACAATCCCAATGCAGATGTGTCACTTGTCAGAGAGTTCTGCAGACTGGTGCATCTTGATGTTGCTACATTAACCTCCAGCTTGCCTTCTCCTGAAGACTGAGCTGGAGCCAGTTCTACTGTGGACACTGAGTATGGTTACTGACAACTTGGAGCCATCAGAGCTCCTCTGAGCATTTACCCTGATCTAACACAGGCCTGCTGGCCGGAGGCATTCACAAAGACCTAATGAAGCAGGTGCCTCAGATGGGGCTTCATGACTCTAAAGGCAAGCGGAGCTTCCTCTGTGCACCCATTTGTGTGGTAGTAAGAGGCTGAAAATTTCGTTTTATAAATGAAAAGCATGGTCAGGATTTCAGAAGATTTGGTCAGAGAGCCAAGTGTGTGCTTGGCAAAGCAGCAGCACTGTAGACACTGGTTTCCTGTGCTTCCCAGGCACAGGTGTCCCTGCTCTGCATGACAGATGCCACCCCAGGAAAGGCTGCCTGTGCTACCGCCTTGTGAGGGGGCCATCTGAAGCATGACCTCACCCTGTCCTTACACAACCTTAGCACTACAGATGAGCGCTCCACGCGGGTGAAGTTAACGGGGCATTTGCCCAAGGTCTCACAGCGTTTGAGTAGGACAGCAGTACCTGAGGGTTAACAGTGTGTCTTCTGAGAAGGGTTATTTTCTCAAGGAAACCACTATATTATAAATATGCTATATCGACAAGTTTGGGCTTTACTTCCTCATTTATTTGTTGGGCACCTTCTCCGTACTGCTCTAGCCACCTGGGACAGATCAGCAAATGAAAGGGGGCAGCACTCTGTCCCCAGGAGGGTAATGACACTTTAATAACCTGTGAATATGAAGAGGGAGGAGTCTTACCTTTCTGAGGTAGTTTAGGAAGCACTCTCGGGCCAAGGGCAGTCTTAGCAGAACTGGTGCTGATTAACAAATAACAGTTGTTTAGCATCTAAAAGTGACATTTTCCAACAGGATCTATGATTCAGGTTAATTACAGTCATTTCAAAATTATCTTAAAGATTTTTTTTTTTTTTTAGACAGGGTCTTAGTCTTACTATGTTGTCCTGGCTGGCCTGGAACTCACGATGTCCTGGCTGGCCTGGAACTCACGTTGTAGAGTTCTACTTGCCTATGCTTTCTAAGTGATGGGATTAAAGGTGTGTGATACCATGCCAAGATTCAAACTTCTTTACTAGGGCTGGAGAGGTGGCTCAGAGGGGAAAGGAGTGGCCAACCAGATGTAGCATCATCAGCCAAATCTCCAGAATCCATGGAGAGGTAGGATAGAACTGACTCCACAAAACTTATCTTCAGAAGTCCACAAGCCCAGCAGAGCATGCTGCCCCTCCCCCCCATCCCTCCAATCCTATATCAAAGAAAATTTAACAAAAGATTACGGTGTACTTTTTATATGTTGGATGGCCCAGATGGAGAAATACTTGGAAAGGCGAGGGAAAGCCAACCAAGGCCCTCATTTCAAAGCTTTGCTTGGAGGTGATCATGGGTGAAAGCTCTGGACACTCTGCACCTATGAGGCTTGATGTCGCACATAGAAGTACTTCATCTCATATCATTCCATAGGCAGCCCTCTTCACCCTCCCTTCCAGAGAACAGACTGCTGTACATATCACTGATGGCAGTTTAGCCCTGCCCTGCAGTGGTCTCTCTTTGGACAACATGCAAATAAGTAGGGGAAGTAACACCTAAGTCCCTCGACTAAGTCTGCTGTCATGTTGCTTGAATAATCAAATGTGACATCTGCTATCTGGAAGCCACTACTTCCCCTTCACAAGAGGCTGAAATCCTCAGGGGTCCCAAAGAACACCCTGTATTCAAGGAGCAAGAACAGCCCAGTGAGTGAGCACCTGGCATGCACCTCTGAGAATCATTTATGGACCTTAGGCCTCTTCCCCTGTGCCCTGGTGTTCCAAGAGTTGACTGACCTTTCTTTTTTTCTACTGACCTAATTGCCAAACAAAAGGAGTCAAAGAAAGAGAATATGACAGGAGTTCCCCTTTCTGCCTGCCTCTTACATTCCCTACCCTCTCCCCCTCTTTGGGCAATACAAGCTCCCACTCTTGGGGGCAGGGAATAGCCATGTTCAGAGGAAGCTACCAGGACATGAGAAACAGTGAAAAGAAGAGGGCCCAGTTTTCATCTTGACTGTGTTTTCCTCATGTTTTGCCTCAGCATCCTCTTGGGAAGGCACAGCTGCCGGATCAGTCACCCTTGAACATAGGTAAGGCCAAAGCCTAGAGGATCAGAGTCCTTTCAGAAAGCCCCTGTACCAGCACTGCACAGGTGTGGCCGGATACCATCGGAAAACACATACACTTACATTACAGTTCATAACAGTAGCAAAATTACAGTTATGAAGTAGCAATGAAACTAATTTTATTGTTGGGGTCACCACAACACGAGGAGCTGTACTAAAGGGTCGAAGCATTAGGAAGGTTGATATCTGGTGTTCTAGGAAGCTTTGGGCGGGTGGGGGTGGGAATGGGTCTAGGTCATATCAACTAGATCCTGTTTACAAACACTTTGTGAGTACTTCAAGTGACTCTGCCATCTCTGCAGATGATCCGTCCGACGGCAGATACAGGAGAAAGAGTAAGAATGAAGCCAGGCTGGAGGTGAGTGAAGGAATGGAAAGACACCTTGACATCTGTTCAGCCATTTAAATGCTCTGAAACTTGGCCGATCTCACTGAGTTAGAGACTAAGAAAAAGAGTTCTAAAAGAAGTGGGGATGGATTTATTTATTTAGACTCAAAGTTAGCCTTCTCCACCCACAGCTGATTCTCTCTTGTAGGGTGTAGAGGTGGCTTTCTGCATTCTGACTGCATTTCTAGAGGAAAGAGAAGTAAAAATCCTGTCCTTAGGAAAGCTCCCAAAGTACCTACTTCAGTGCATGGAGGGGAGAAAGAAACACTACTTTTAGCTTAAAAAAAAAACAAGCCTTTCTCCCCTCAACACACACGCATGCACGCGCACAAAGTCAGTCTCATTTTTATGTTAAAAAAGTCTTTAGACTTAAAAAATTTGCTCAGTTAAAAGGTGAGAAGTAGGCCAGGCATGGTGGTGCACACATTTAATCTCAGCAATAGGAAGGCAGAGGTTAGGTGGGTCTCTGTGTGTTTGAGGTCAGCCTGGTATATATACATAGCAAGTTCCAGGACAGCCAGGGCTACATTGTAAGACCCCCCCTTTTTTTCCTCTAAGAAAAAGAAAAGAGAACAGAAGAGGAAGGAAACGATGAGCTGGTTACGTTGGTTTATGCCTATGCCCCCGTGTTTTTGAAAAGGTGGGCTGGAGGAGTGCCACAAGTCTAGGTCAACACAGGCTATAATGTGAGACTGTGTCTCACAAAACAAAACAAAAAGAGAAGACTCATTCTGACAGTGTCCAGATCATTCTATAACCCTGTGGCCACCAGGGACTGGGTAACTCCTGGTGTTACTACAGGGAGACGGCTGTGCATATAGATCTGTTCCAGGCAAGGGTGCCCACTGGGGCCCAGCAGGGAGGTACCATGTAGACTGAGGAAGGATGCCCATCTTCCCTTCCTAACGGGTGCTGCCAGGTGCTGCACTGAGTAGTGTTGGGAAGGCAGGTAAAGCCCAAGTCTGTAGGTCTGCCCCTAGTAACCATGAGCACAGCAGGAGAGGAAGGCAGGGGTGGTGGCTCACCTTGCTTGCTGAGACAGCCCTTCAAACTTGTTTGCCGTCTTACTTGAAGATGATGGGCCCACATCATTACCTACAATGCAAGTCAAAGGTTACATATTCAGACATGGACATGAGAGATGTTGGAAAACAAACTGGCACCCTGCAGATTCCGGAAAGCATCAGAAGACCTCAAGTCAGAATAGCATGGACTTCCAATGTTAAAACAAAACCAGTGTCTGGACTAACGCTTTTACTGCTAGCCAAGGACTATGCTAGAGTGAGCAGCCTGCCTCCTGGTAGGTTTCTAAGATCATAGCAATTTGCCGATGCTCAGTGGCTAAGGATCTGGTCCTTGGTCTGAAAGGACAGATAAAATCAATAAAACACCACCTTCATCTAGAACGGTGGTTCTTAACCTTCCTAATGCTGTGACCCTTTATTACAGTTGTAATTAATACCATAAAATTATTTCCACTGCTACTTTATAACTGCAGTTTTGTTACTGCTATGAATTATACTGTAAACATTTTTTTGAGATGTTTTTTGAGGTTTGCCAGAGGGGTAGGGACTCAGGGGTTTAGAACTGCTGGTCTACAGGTAGTTACCAGGCAGGGATAATACACTCAGCTCACAAATGAGGCCCATGCGTGGGTGTGTTGCTGACAGCAACGCCATGGGCATCTGCACAATGGATATCCACTCAGTGTAAAAACTGTTTGGCACCTATATGTTATGTGCAAGGCATGTATGCAGAGCAAGAACAGGAGCTAAGACTATGTGGCTGCTGTCTCAGTGCTTAGGATCTGGCTTGGGGCATTTACACAAAGGAATGATTTAGTACTATGGGATAAGATAGAGCTAGGCTGGACGCTATGAAAATGAAGAAACAGTTATCTAAAACTCCAGCTGGCGAGAGAGGACATGGCATGTGAAAGAGGGAGAAGAATTTCTACCGGGGCAGCATCCAAACTAGCAGAGCCCAGGAGGATAGATGTGTGCTTTGTGCAGGTGGGTAGAATGTAAGTGGGGCTTTCTGTGACCACTGTACAGTTGGAGAAGTGTACAGCAGAGCTGGGACTCTGAGTTCCTATAGAAATTTGGTGACAAGAAAGTAATAACTAGTTGGGCAGTGGTGGCACACGCCTTTAATCCCAGCTCTTGGGAGGCAGAGGCAGGCGGATTTCCGAGTTCGAAGCCAGCCTGGTCTACAGAGTGAGTTCCAGGACAGCCAGGGCTACACAGAGAAACCCTGTCTCGAAAAAACAAAACAAAAAAACAAAAAAAGAAAAAAAGAAAGAAATAACTACTTCCCACTTCATGATGAGTCCCATGTCACAGCACAACATATGTCAAATGTTCTCTCCTATAAGCTGCCATTCTGCACAGCATGAGAGACTAGCATTCTAGCCCTCTTTTAAAGAAAAGGAAATGAGACTTAGTTTATGAATCACTGTGGGTTCCATAGCTATGGTGAAGCCAACCCTGACCACAGCTGTGTGTTCTACATGACCTCTCAGGATAACCTGAGAGTAGCACAGATGATATCACCTACCGTTCAAGGAGTACTTATCACAGGCATGTATTTGCCAAGTATCTGTAGGTAATCATGTTCATGAAAACAACATAATCACCTTTTCCAATCTACATATAGACAGTAACAAAGGCCCAAGCGGAAACAGCAGGTGAAGGGTCAGCTGAGATACACAGCCAGGGGCCCTCTCCAGAGTCTAAACTCTGAACACCTACTCTCTTCTTAGTCCAAACAAAATATCCCATCAGGAGAGACTAGCAGAGCTGAAACTGGACCTCTTGGGATGTTCTGTGATGCCAGGACAATGAGACAGGAAGAAGCAAACTAGACTGGGTTTGACAGCACCATCAACTTGCAAACCAACTACTGCTTAATGGTAATGAGATGCTCTTTAACTTTGATGGATGTCCAGCAGCACATGGCCTAATACAGAGGCCCTCCCTGGCAATTCTCAAGAAACTTTGGGGGGGGGGGGGTCCTTCAAGGCAAGCATTTTCTCAGCACTGTATTTCATACTGAGCACACAGTCTTGGATACCAAGCCTTTCTGTGAGACACAACAATAGAATGTTGGGGAATAAGCTGTTGTTCCTACTAATTCCTTTTCTATGTGAAACCATTTCCAACAAATGACTATTTAATTCAATTATACAGAATTTGACAGGAGCAAGAGAAGGTCCCTGGTTCCACTGTTGTCATTCTCTGCTATTGCATAGATGAGCGTCAGGGCATGCTGGCAGTGGCCATACCTACGGGCTTGGATGTCAAGAATTCACATTTAATGTCTCTCTTTAGCCACTCCCCCCCCAACACTTGGTCAATTCTTATGTATCTAAAGAACATTCTCCTGGCTGACTTGACCCCCTACCCTCTTCTGGGAAGAAATTAAAGGCACAGATTTGGGAGCCATACAAGTCTGGTTTTGAATTTCAGGTGGACCACTGATCTGGATCGAGCTTGGAGGCCGTTGCTCTTTCTGATGAATCTCCATCTCTGTATCCACACAATGGGAGTAAGAGTTGTGCCCACTACAATAGAGAGCATTAGAAGAAAGGCTATGGGCTGTGAGCATAGTCCTGGTCTGTAGAAGCAGGATACAAAAGTAATTATTTTCAACGTCCCTACAATGTGGTGGGAACTATGCTGACTTAGTCAATAGGCTGGTACCCAGCTGACAGTAACTCTTTCCGTGGCTTTGAAATCCTACCTCCCACACAGAGTCTGGAACAGAGTAACTGATGGCTCCTGCTGCAGAAAGCCAGGGCCAGCAGGCTTTCTGAGAGGGTGACTTCTCAGACCTGGATGGGAAGCCACCTGTAGTGGATTGACATGAATCCTGTCATTCTCATAGCTGGGCAAGGCTGGCTAGTGTGTAAGTAGAAGAAATGAGGTTTAGAAAAATTCTGAAAGATAGTACCACAAAGAAGAGGTGAAGAGAACCAGAAGGCTTAACCCTTTCCTCTCCTACTACACAGCTTGAACTTGCCACTTGGAAAAGTTCTGGGTATGTCAGATAGAGGCAGTAAGAAGGCTGTGCTCAACTGCTAGGCAGGCAACTGGAGAAACTGTGGCCAGTTCTCTGCTTTACCCACCATTCAGCTTAGAAGCCACGGGCTGAAATTTGGAGCTGGCCATGAGAACATGTAGGCTGCAGGGATCTTTTGGAACAGTTCAGTAGGATGCGGGTCATAAATTCAGAAGTTCAAATGCCACTTCTGAAGTTATCAATTTGTGATCTTATGCAAGTAACTTAACTTCTCTGTGCTTCATTTCCTTGCCAGTAAAATGGGGTGATATCTTTCGATCTTATAGGGTGAATATGAACGCTCAGTACAAAAATGACTGGGGGAATTATCTGCTTTATATTTAAAAAGATTTATAGGAGAGGAACAACTCAGAATCTTAACCTATTTTTTTTTGAGACCTTTTGACTGTAGGACACACAAAAAGCACATGGACTTTAGGTCTCAATGGCCAGAGGTGATTCCCAGAGGCAACTAGTGCAGGTTCTGTCCTGATTTCCGTATCACTTAAATGTATGTTAAAATACACGTAGGTTTGTTTTAAAGCAGGTTAAGTTAAAAAGGGTGAATTCAACTTCCAACATCATGGGCTCCCTACAGATCCTATGCTTGCTTTTGTTTTCCCATCTCAAGCCTGCCTGAGAAGTCTCCTGAGACAGATGGCTGAACTCACCACCAGGCAGGACTTCTGTCATGTGATGCACTGGCTATTCTGGGCACTGGGGACACTAGTTCTGGCAGAAACAAAGCCTGGAAGGGTTCTCCTTGCTTGGACAAAGCTGTACACAGCAGAGAGTGCTGCTGCAGGGGACAAGGAGGCACACCAGTGAGAGGGGGTGTGTTGAACAGTCCTTACCTCTGGCAAGGACAATGCCTTCACCAGGCCTCTGATTATCAAGCAAAGAGACAACTGTGGTGAGGAGGGCCAGATACTCACTCTCCGGCCCCTTTCCAGCCATCCATGCAACAGAAGGCAGCCTGTGGACAGGGTGAGGAGTGCAGGCTCTCAGCCACAATGGCTTCTCACATACCAGCTGTGAGAACCAGGACAACTTCTTACCATTTAATGTAGAATCCTTAAAGCCCAGGAAACAGTGTGTTATGTCCTGGAGACTGTGGGCAAGAATCGGCTACATTAGTGAATGTAGAGCCCTAGGTTGGGTGGGGTCTTTGCCAGGAAGGTAACATGCTCTTCTGTACAGCAGATGAGCTACAGGTTATATTCTTCCTTGCAGGTGTGCCAATGGCTATCTGGCTGTGTGACTGGCTGCATTCTTCTTCTTTTGCTCCTTCCTGAGATTTCCACAATCATATCTTTGGTCCATTTCCAGCCATAGGTTATGACCTGATACTCAGGATTCTGAGAGGAATCCTCTCAACTCCATTCATCTTCCAATGCCAAACTCAAGCTCTGTCTCCTCCTTAAACTGCCTTACCCCTCCTCAAAGGCTATTGTGGGGTCTGGTCAGACTCCCAGGCTGCATGGATCCCATCACAAACACCAGAGAAGGCTGGTCCTATGGGTCCAGCTATCTATGATTGAGTTAACGTCAAAGGTTCCGAGTCAAAGAACATGATGGCAAAACACTCAGCAGTAAAAGCTTTGGAATGTGACAGGCAGCCGGGAGTGGTGGCACATGCCCATAATCCCAGCATTAAAAGGATGGAATTTTCCAGGTTCACACTAGCCTATGTTACATAGTGAAACCCTATTATGAAACCAAAAAAACCCATAAAGAATTAAACAAACAAAACCCAAGAAGTCCTCTCCTGAAAACTGCAGCAGCAACAACAAAGCCCAAATCAAGCCAAAGAAAAAGGAAATGGCTACCATACTACAGTCAAGTCACAGGCCTGATAAGACTGCTGGCTATGCGGCTGTGTAGCTTATTCTTTTGAGGAATAAAAGGAGCAAGGGCCAAGATAAGAGGATTCAGATTTGGTGGGGGTGAGATGAGGCGTTATGGTGAATGAACTTTGGGTACAGAATGGATGTGAATCTGAGTATTACAAAATGGCCACCTAAAGGTACCAAGTCCAGGTCGGAAACATATCTCAGCCTGTAAGGTGCTTGCCAGGCAAGAATAAAGATCGGAGTTTGATCCCTAAAACCCATAGTAAAACTGAGTGTGGTGGTGCACTAGGAATTACAGTACTGGGAGAGGGGGAGGGAAGGGGGAGAGGGAGGGAGGGAGGGAGGGAGAGAGAGAGGGAGGGAGAGAGAGAGGGAGATCCATCAATCCCGGGGGCTTTTTCACCATCCAGTTTAGCCTACTTGGTAAGCTCCAGGCTAGATACATATATGAATGCATGCTTACACAGTTAAGAACCCTAATAAGTCAAGGAATATCGGCAGTTACCAAAAAAAAAAAAAGGGAGATAGGAACAAATTATTTCTCTTGCCTCCTAGGAGAAGACATGACTCTGCAGGATGTTAGACTTGCAGCCTCTAGAACTGTGAGGATAGGCTTTGTTGTCTGAAGAGTCCGAGTTTGCAGTATGAATTATAGTAGCTAAGGACATATAAAGCTCCGGGACACACATGTGGGAGTCTAGGGATTGGCCATCCATCAAGGATGAGAGTGAGAGCTGCAAGCAGCAGTAACACTTGCTGAGTGCTTTCCTGGACCTGTGCCGCATGCATCTTCCTCACATCACCTTCGTAAGAATTCCACGGGTAAGACAGGAGCGTACTAGTCCTTATTCCATTGTTAAAGAAACAGAGGTGTTCAACAATGCACAAATATGTGTTCGAAGTCACATGTGCTGGCTCACACTTGCAATGTCAGTACTCAGAAGGCTGAGGCAGGATTGCTATGGGTTCAAAGTCAGCCTAAAGTAAAGAGAACAAAACCCAAAGACCATGTGGAGAGAATGACACCACTACATTAGGAACTACAGAGAGACGGTGCTCTGAGAGGGACAAGCAGGAGGCAGGAACATTGGGACAACCCCCAGCCAGAGGCAAACAGAGTGGGGTCTCTGAAACAAGACCCAGAACAGGCCTTGAAGGATAGCTAAGCATCAATATAGCTCAGTAGAGGGAAATGCATGCTAAACCTTGTGAGAGCATGTTATGACTGAGGCCCACCGGAGGGTGGGAGAGGAGTGTGGACTGGGGCCCTGCTGCACCTGGGAAGGCACACAAGTGAGAGACAACTACTCAGAATGTCCTTAGCTCTGTCTACCCTAGGGACCCCAACTCCACGGGCTGAGGGGAGAAGGGAGATCTAGAGGAAAGCTAGGGAAGCTGAGGCAGCAGGGAGATGTTTTCTAGAGGCTGACCTCTATGTCTGGCTGCTGACTAGACAGTCTGACCCCTGCCTTCGCCTCCAGTATCAACAGCTGACAGGGTCACACTCTAAGCACTGATCACTCAGAAGAGTACACACACATGCCAGGAGCTGAGAAAATCTCCCCTGACAATCATGAGTCCAGTTGTGTACCTGCAGTGTGCCAATGCTACTAAGCTATGTCTGTACACGTATTTATCTCCCATATGTGCACACCTACCAACCATACGCATGCCTGTGTCAACACGTCAGTTGTCTGACTTCTCACCACAGTCCTGCCATTTGGAGCAATGCCACGTTTGCTGAGGATAAACTTTGATTTTTGTCACATAGGGAGGGCTGAGGCCCCATCAGTGAAGGGCTCTAATGCTCTCAGCTTACTGGCAGACAGTAACTTTTATAATGTGATAACAACTGAGGTTCTTTGGGGGAAAGGCCTGACCTCTACCACTATTGGAGATAAAATGAAAAGCCAGGCGTTAGATAACATTCAAACCGGAAACCAGAAATTTAACACACTGATTCGAGGGATGTCTCTGTTTTTATAAGGAGCACAGGAAAGCACACGGGAAGCAAACAAAGGATCAAAACTCAGTGAACTCCGGGAAGCAAACAAAGGATCAAAACTCAGTGAACTCCAGGATGAATATTTACCTGTGGTATGAAGGCCACAGAGAAAGCCGGTGGCTTCCGGGGGAATGTTATCTAGGCAAAGGCTGTTTTGGGGGCAGATCTTCAGACTCTTGAAAGCCTTGAAATGCAACACCCAGGAGCCATCAGCATTAAGGATCCGATGTGTCTGCATGTCTCAAATTGTTTTGCCTTGATTACTTCTGGTTCATGCAGACCCATCTCTAACGTGTCCTGTATTGACCTATGTAGTTTCACACTCCATTTTCTAGCATTCCCATAGAGTTCAGTCGACACATACACTTGATACTAAAGGAACTGTACTCCGTATCTGAGGTCCTCATTGTACCATGAGCTCCATGGGCACAAGGACTTGAGAAAGCTCAAGCAACAGAAACAGACTCAACAGGTGTCCTGAGTAGGCCTGCCGAGCCAAAGCGTTGAGTGGCTACAATATAAATATGAGTTTGTGAACATGCCTGCGCTGGGTATACACATGTCCTATTGCATAAAACTGTGTGGGACAGTCTTAAAGTGTGTATTCTGGCTTTTACTCAAAACAAAACCAAAAAAATCAGAACAATTCAGATAGGCTTTGAGGAATCCTTTAGGACTATTATGCTGACTTACCCACTACATGTTAAACCCAATTTTAAAAAAGGCACAGTGGACTCCACTGGTGGGAAAAGATGACTAGTAGGCTCATTTGGCAGAGATCATCTGTGTGGGCCAGGACCTTGGTGGGTACTGGATGATGGTGACCCACACACCAGTGCCAGGGTAGCAGGAAAGATGCAAAGTATGGGCTTTCCATTGTTGTTTCTGTTAGCAGTGTTTTGTGTTTTTGTTTTTATTTTTGGTAGACAAGTTAAGTCCTGCAGCCAGTGTCGATCAGTTGCTTCAACTAACTGAATCTGGGTAAGGCTATTCATTCTCAAGAGATTTCGAAATATCCAGTTTGGGTCACACAAGATTCTGTCCAGGTGAGAACAGAACAGACAGGGACAATTTGTCTCATGGTACTCTCATTCTAGTAGGGTAGACAAAACATGTGAAGAACTTAACTCTGATAGTGTTGGAAGACAACGGACAAGAGCCAGGGAGGCAAACAAGTGAGCTTGGTCTTGCAAGGAGAGGAGAGAATGCCCAGGAGTGTGAGGGCCTTGGACGGAGTGCGTGGTGAGGTTTGGGGGTGAAGAGCAAAGCCACTCCTGCTTTGATACAAAGAGTCTGCACTTCTCTGAACCTCAGCAGGAAGTCAACACAGCTGTGAAGAAGAATGTCCAGGATTTCTGTCTTACAAGGAAACTGTTCTGGTAATCATGAAGGAGTGGACTGCTTTATTTTTATTTTCTTCTTTTTCTGGTACTGGGATGGAACCCAGGGAGACTTGTGCATGTTGGACAAGCACTCTAGCTAGCATGGAAACACATCCCTATACCTAGCCCATCATTCAGCTTTTCTGAGTTCTGTGAGATTCATAATTCTAACCTAAAACAGTTGCTATTCTTAGCTGGGATTTAGGATATGCTCAGTTCCTATTAGTATTATATTTTGCCCTCCATATCTGTGGGTAAAAAATATTTGGGAAAATATATGTGCCAAATATGGACCCATTTTTAAAAAGCATCATATTTATGCTGCATTAGATATGCTATCTAGAAAGAATTTAAAAGTATTTGTGCTCAGGTTACTCAAATGCCTAGGCCACTGTATAAGAGAGGTGAGGACACCTGCAGATTTTGGTGTCTTGTGTGTGTTTGTGGGGTGTTCTACAACCAGCTCCCTGATGATATTAGAGGGTAGTTTTGAGTGGCCCCAGACATTTTCTCAGAGTGTTTCCTGGCCTTAGAAGGCAGGCATAAGCACATTAGAACATATTTAAGTCCTCAGCCAGTGTCTGTTTGGTTTGGATGGTCTTCCTAACGTGCAAACTGTCCAGTGCCCAGTGGAATTCCCCCAACTAGCGGGCTCTGGGCAGCTTTGACCCTGACTTTAGGAAAACTTACCCCAAGGAATTGCGCCTTTGTTTGGGGGCCCATGAGGTAGTGGGCTGGGAGGGTCAGACAGGGTTCTCTTGTGTCCTGGTGGTGGGGGAGGAGGCCTCTTCTTGGATAGGGTGGAGCTGCCACTAGAGGTCTGGGTGCCTAGAGGGAGTGTTGAAGGTGGGCCAGTTGGACCTAGAAAGGAAATTGAACGGGGGCAGGAGGGTTAATCCCAGTCTCACAGACACAGAACAGCCAGTATGTAATCACTCATCAAACCGTGGTATAACATGGGAGTCCACCAGCCCACCAACTCACAAATGGATTTCAAAACTGACTGCTGGAGGAATGCTCAGCCCTGATGGGGACCTCTGTATCACACCCTGTTCTCCCAAGGCGCAGTCATCACGGTGGGAGAGGGGGCGGAATAAGTATAAGAGCCGGAGGCAGTGGATGAGCACAAGGAAACTGCTTTCTGGACCCAGCAGGGAGGTTGCACATGTGAGTTCACAGCAGTTGAGGTAGCACTCCTAAGACCTGTGCAAGCTCTAGCCAGATAAGGTCACAGCATGAAGAGGAGCTAAAGAGCTGTTGCCAGCAGATAGCTGCTGGGATCGAGAGTCACTTTTCTTTAAGGGTGTGTTCTCTGGTGGACTGTGACCACCATCGAGTGGAGGCCATACATCCAAGGATACATGTCCAAACTGTACCTGCTGGGGAAGGGACGGGGAAGAACGCAAAGTGGAATGGTCACAGAAGGGCAGATGGATCTGGGAGAAGTCAGGGAGAAATGAATATGATGAAAATACATTGTATGAAGTTCTCAGGGAACTCAAAAAAGAGAAAGAACACAGTAAGAATCCAAGTGATAAGTGGTGGTGGTGGTGGGGGGAACTTGGTTAAAAAATTACAATGAAGGAAAAAAAATGAGTATTTTTAGGAACAAAACACCAGCCAAGCCAGGGATGGTGGTATAAGCCTGAAATCCCGACCTCTTAGGAGGCCAAGGCAGGGGATCATGGACTTCAAGAATTACATGTTCAGCCAGAAATGTAAAAACCAAGGCAGAGGAAAAACCTAACAGTCGTACCAAACACAGAAGGCCCAGGATCTAGTCCCTCTGTCCCTCCCTCTCTCCCTCAAAGGCAATGGTACACACACATTCTCAATCAGTAACTCACTGCAAGTTACTAAATCTGCTTAGGAGGAAGGCATACCGCACTGTCACCAAGATCAAGAGGGGTCAGCTGGGTGCTGCGAGCTCAGCAGTCAGTGGCTCACAGTTAAAGTGTTCCGATAGCAGAGTTCTGAATTCTACTACAGCTTTTCTTTTAGTTGGAAAACAAGTTTTCCTCAAAACCAAAACCAAAACAACCCCTCCCTCCAAACCCCAGCCAACCAGTCAACCAACCAATCAGTTTTTTCCTAAATAACAAAGGATCTAAGATGACCTAGAAATACAACTCCAAAACCTTTTTGTTCTAATTCTGAATTGTTGTGGAAATCCCACACCATCTGTTATACTTGATGTCTGAACAACAGCCAATGATGCTGGGTTTGAAGGAGGTATAGGCGTCCCATATACATTCCCGAAGTGAGGGTGCATGTCAGACATTATGCTGGGCAGCTGGATGGGTATTTCTCTAGAGAACACTCCCATGGGTCTGCTTTAACCATGTCCATGAAAAAATGCTTCTATACATATGTAGGTGTGAGTGTGTGTGTGTGTGTAGGAACACTGCCATACAAAATGTTTAACTTAGGAGGTATTTAGTGATCTAGAAAAGTTTCAAACGAGTTTTTAATACACCGTGTTAAAATAAAATCATAATTACTGATGGCCTTCTTCCTGTGTAAACTTAAGATAGTTTTAATTATTAATTAATGGTTAGTACTAACAAGGGTTAAGTCATTAATTCTCAAAGGTAGCCTGACAGGGCAGTAGCCACTCATCTTCTCACTTAATGTACATTAAGTAATGACCATAGTTACAGATTTGATTCTACTTTACTGACATGACACAGGACAGCAGCTTTATGGTTACTTTAGACCAATACCTAGTCACACTATTAGTTACTAAAGTGTTTGATGCCATTTTCACAATCAGGAGGTTGTACTACAGCCTTACACTTGCATAGTGCTTTGCATTCTTCAAAGGGTCTGAACAGGTTATTCCTTTTGACTTTCAATATAATCCTGTGAGATAGGGGTTTAGTACAGTCCTATCATGTATCCAAGGAAAGGGGCTTGGCATGACAGACTCCACAGAATAGGAAACATGGATCTGGGCCAAAGCGGTTTAGAAACAGCAGGCACTTGCCCCAGCAGTCAGCGCTGCTGGTTCCTGAGGTCCAGGGTAGCATTTAAGCATTTGGCCCACGAGGAAAACAATGATATTCAGTAGGAGGGTATGGAAATGAATGCATAACAGACAACAGTGAGGTTCTCTTGTAATTTCATCTTCATCGCCATCTAGGGACGCTCTGGCGAAGTGCGTCTTACGAAATGTCATTATTAAGGAGGCTCCAAATACTCAAGTAAACTACTAACAGAGGTGTATCTCAACCAGAGGAGTACTATTTATATAAGACTTCATTTGCAGGAATGATCTCCTGCAAAAGTCACCCAGTCTCTACCAGCCAAGCTGAATCCAGATCCAAGAGTTTAGAAATTCGGCCAGAGATGGCAAGAAGCTGTGTTCAGCGTACCCTGATCTGACTCAAGCCCAAACTCTCAGGCCTGACAACAGCTTGTTCTTACCAACTCCCACGTGCACAGTGGGGATCTCTCTTCACTTCCTGCCCACTTTAAAAAATATTTTTATTAATTGGAGAATTTCAATACTTTTTTCTCTGCCCTCATTTTAAAGGAGGATTTATATGTAACTTTATCTAGAATCTTTCTTTAATGCATCTCTCTTCCCTGGAGTGACTATTGCTAATGTCTAGACTTCAACAAGGTTTCCAGGGACGAGAATATCCCGTTTTGTACCACAGTGACTGCTCTTCTTCCTCCTCTGCCTGTATATTTTCACAGGGGAGATGGTATTGCAGATGGTCCCAGTGCTGGGCCTGGTATAGTCTGGGCATCCAATGCACGTTCGTGCAAACAATTCATGCTGCAAGCCAGCAGGATAACTTTTCAGTATTTTGCACATGTGGGTTTCAGTAAAGGTGAAAGCCAGGTTTTCTACCTGGAGACCAAATACAAAGTACAACTTTCAAAGTTCACAGAAAACGGCTTGAAAACTTGCCTTGACAGTTTTTTAAAGGCTTGTCTGTAACATGCCTTAAAGAAGAGTTAGTGACTGAAGTTACACCTAAGTAACTCTAGCAATATGCATAAAAGCTCTAACGTTCCCTAACAGCGACCCTTTATGTTTTTAATTAACAATGTTGTATATGTTCACTGAGCACACCGGGCTGTTTTGAATCACGTACACATTGTGGGATGATTCAATGAGCCAATTAACATTTTTCACCTCACATACTCACTGTGGTGAGAACACTCAAAATCAATTGTCCTAGCATTTTTTTTTGTTTTTAAAGATTTGTCTATTTTATGTGAGTACACTGTGTCGCTCTCTTCAGACACACCAGAAAATCCCATTACAGATGATTGTGAGCCACCCCGTGGTTGCTGGGAATTGAACTCAGGACCTCCAGAAGAGCTGTCAGTGCTCTTAACCGCTGAGCCATCTCTCTAGCTCTGTCCTAGCAATTTTAAGACTATAATCCACTATTATTTGCTATAATAACATGTCCTACAAATGATATCTTAAATTTATGTGGCTGTTGTTATGTAGCTGATCCCATGGTTTTTTATAGTATGTTAATCACCTTAACAGGCAGTAGATAAAGCCAGGCACTGTGTAATTAATTACACTGAGAAGGACTCTGGAAGGAAGGAGCTGCCAGGGTAACATGTTTTTCTGTTTGTTGATTTCTATACAGAGAGTAGCCTTAGATTTTCATCTGCCCTTCGGTCCCTTTCTGATACTGATAAAAGTAGTAGATTCAAAGAAGTTAGGGTTGGTTCTGTAACAGTTACACACTATGACCTCTCCCTATGCAGGAGAAATCAGGATTTCCTCTGCTTCTTTTTTTTTCATACCCTAGAGTCCAAGGGACTTGACCATAGAGCCTGTGTTAGTGGCCCTTGTTGAAGACAAAGCTCTTGGTCAGCCCAAGGTGCTTCATGTAAGGTGTTTAAAAAGGAATGTGGCATATCACATTCCATTCTGAATGCCTACTTTACCTGTACGGTCACATAGTGTGTACAGATTTTTGCATCTGGTTAGTTTTGGTGTGTGATGTTTTTACTTACTTGCAAGGTTTTTTTCTTAATAATGAAGCTTTAACTATTATTATTATTATTATTATTTGGTTTTTTCGAAACAGGGTTTCTCTGTTTAGCCCTGGCTGTCCTGGAACTCACTCTGTAGACCAGGCTGGCCTCGAACTCAGAAATCTGCCTGCCTCTGCCTCCCGAGTGCTGGGATTAAAGGAGTGCACCACCACTGCCCAGCTCAACAATTATTAAGATAATAAAAAGTATGGTGGGAAACTGGATAAGGGCCACAACAACAAAATAAAACAAAACTAAATATAAACATAAATCTAATGAGATTTAAAGGCAAAGCTCATGAGTTGTTATACCAAGCCACTCAAAGGGTTGTCCCAGGAGACACAAGGAAACGGTAGTCACCAACATATGAGCATGGTCCAGGCTTGTAGCACTCAGCCAGTGGAGCTCTTCTTGATGGGAAGCCACAGCAGGAAGCAGAGGGGGTCTCCCCATCTCCACTTGGGTCTTAAACTACAGACCTCTCAGAGAAGGAGACGCCGTGTATAAAATACTTTCACGGCTGTATTGGGTAGAACTGCTCTAAACACCTTCTACAGAGCTCTTCAGCAAGTGAACTGCCACTTCCCCATGATACGTGGTCTGCTTTCATGTGTGCCCACCCCTTACTTTAGCTGTGTATTTTTGGGACATGCTTTCACTTATTCTTTCTGTGGCTTATACACTTAATAATCCGACACAGATGAACCCCGTCTTGCACTGTGCTAAGACAATGGACCCATAGCTCCTGTCCTGGAGAAGTTTTCAGTAGGACAGGAGGAAATGGAAGCCTGTCCTTCAAAGCAGCAACTCAGCACTCCTGCATCGCCCCCTACTGATCTGATGGTGCATCTCATGCTTGCTTTCTTACTTTCTGAGAGTGCAGAAGGCCTTCTTCACTCTCCCCTGTATTCCTGCTCCGGAAATAGTTGTTGAATGACGAGCACACTCAGTGCAATTGCAGTCTCATTGGCTTGTCACTGTACTGCACATGCTCAAAGCAGTGACTCAGCAAGGCAAACACCAAATCCTTACTTCTGGTAACTCTGCAGGATCAACTAAATACAGGATGAGAGACACAGGGCTGGATCGGTCCTTATGGAGTAGGAATCCCAGGGCCTAGACAGAAGCTAGAGTCTACCTGAGGTAGGAGGTCTCTATCATAGCAAGTGTATACTAGATGAAGGGTTAGTAGTCACGTGCTATTTAGAGCAGAAATGTCTCTGGATTCTAGCACACTATTTGTTTCTGCTTCTCAGAGCTTAAAAACTTAGTTCTTTAAACCAAGCATTGCTCCTTGAGCTCAGACTTATTCGTTACAAAGTTTCTTTCCGTTAAGAAACAGGTAGGTGTCAGGTCTCAATATGGTACATGCTAATCCAGCCAGTGGGCAACTTCACTCTGGTCCATAGTTCCCTGAAGACTCCTTAAAAGAGGCAGTGGCAGAGCGGTACCAAAGCCCAGCAGAGAGAACCAATCCTGATGGATCACATGGTGCCATGTGCTGTGCCCAGTGTTTCCTATAGTTCTCAATCTTGTGCGAATAGCTCTACGGTAGGTATACCTTTCTGCTATCGACACACAAAAGGCAGGAAGATGAAAAATGGCAGACAGCCCTGGTTCTAAACTTTAACATTTTTGTAAACCAGTTAAGTTGGTCAACCAAGCAGGCAAACACTATGTACCAGCAAGTACCTGTCCTGTGAGATGGGCCGTGCAGCTACGTGGTTCCCCATGTTCCTCCACTCCAGAAGCAGCCACAGCCACAGCCCAGCAGACCTAACAGGAGCACCTCTCGGTACACTGTCTCAGTGTATTCTGAGGACCACTCCCTTAGGCAGGTAAGAGAAACACAGATGATCTCACTCAATAAGGAAAGGAGACTTGAGGTGACTTGCATTGCCTAACAGCTCTCCTGCTGCAGCACCATGTGGTCCTCAGCCTTACTTGGGCTCAGTTTCTTTGTCTTTGTTAGTCCTTCAGTATCCTCTTAGCTTTAAAGGAACCAAAGTTCTAGGACAGCATTCAAATGTAAAGATTAAAAACAAGTAAATCCTGGTGAGCCTGAGGCACTTCTGTTTAAATAGTATTGGGTAGGGGCTGCTGATCATGAGAAAGATCTATACACTTGGCTTTGTACCTTTCAGCGATTCTCTCTGGACACCTTTCTGCAGAGGAGGCAGGCATCGGACTGCCTGAGCCATCAGGATGGTGAATGTGGGCCTGAGATGCTAGGTTCTGATTCACTAGGAGTACTCAAGTACAGAAGGTGCTGGCTGATGGTAATTTAGATCAAACTTCCCTGCATTTTGATGAGGCTGCTGGAGGGTTCTGGAAACCTCCTGTGCTGACCTCAGAGGAATTTTTTCCCTCTTGTTGCCTTTTGCACTCCCTTTATTTCTGGGGGACTTTGTCAGAGGTCTCTGTTCTGTCCCAGGAAGTAATTATCCTGAGGTCCCTAAATTTGTGTCTGTGGGGGTAGCTTGTGCTACAAGCAAGGACCTGGGCTTTCCTTGCTGTGGAGAGAAAGTAATGGTAACGCAAAGGATGACTGATTCCAGACATCACTGTTTTCAACTAGACAGATCTTCCAGTTAGCAGGATAGATTGAAAAAAAATAATACAGGAACCACAAAACACAAGGACCTCTGCACAGGGTGTCAGCTGACTGTTTAAGAATGGCCTCTAAGAATCATATTAACAGTGCGAGTTTCCCACATGTATGGGCATGTGAGCCCAGCTGGCTAAGGACAGCTATGGTTCAGTGCCTGGTAGCTGTCATTAGAGACTGCCTATCTGTGTGTGTCAGCATCAGACAGTCCAAGGCTCTGAATCTGATGTCCCATGACAGGCTGCCAGGGGGAACTCAGTCAGCAGAGCAAGTTCTATTTTCAAGCATGGGCTTGATTTGTAAAAGGGAGGGATATGTGGTCTATCCTTAGTTAACCATGGTTGCTATGGCCAAGCCTCTAAGCCCCTGTTCCAGCAGCTGAACCACTGAATAAATGTAGCCTTTGTTTTCTGGGTGTTCAGTAAAGAGCAAGCTAGAATTTATTCAATGCAGGCGAGTGATGCCTGGCACTAAGCCAGATGGTGCACTCTATTTTTTTTTTTTTTTTTTTAATGTTCCTGTGAGATAAAATTACACAAGGAAGCTACAAGGGATGGGGGTGGGGTGTGTTAGTCCTTGGGTTCTGGTGTCAGCGTAGGCCCTCTGAACAGGTGCAGGCTCTGCCTGTCAAAGACAGGTCACCACATAACCAGGGCACAGAAAATCAATCCTTCAGATGCATTCTTCCATCACTTTATCAGGTCTGGAGGTTCCTTTCTGTCCTTGTCAGAAGCGTGATTTGCTGGGGAACATGGTTTTGCAGAGGGGAGAACAGCACAGGGCTCACACAGCAGAGATCTGAAGCTTGGTATGTTAATGGCCTGTCTTTAAAAGTGTGTTCTAGTAGACTGCAGAATGCTAAGAAACATTTGGCTTATACCCACCGCTATAATCGGTTGTCTTTGATGAGAACTGCTCGTGCTAAAGCCTTATTGTAACGTTCCCTATTATTTTATGATCTAAAAGGTCATTTGGGGTCTCTCTAAGAACACAGCTCCCATTTATAACATCATTTCAATGGAGAATAAGCTGTGAAAAAACAGTTTTGAATAAAGCTCACATTGGCCAGAAAATAGCACCAGTGTGATTCAAATAGGCCTGTCATTGTATACCAAGAGGCCCTGCAAACCTGTGCTAACTTGGGCTGAGCACACTGGGAGAATCCCACATTTGGATTCTCTGGCAGCTACAGAGTTCAGCACCTCTCAGCTCTAGCCCTAGAATTTCTGTGCCTTAATTTGACCCTCTACGCTGACCTCCAGGGCTGGACATACTCTGGAGAGAGGACAAAGGGCTAGTGTTTGTGGTAATGGCTGGGACCATCTCCACTGGAGTAACAATAGCTGAGGCCATTCTCACCTCATCCAAGGGTACAGGACTGTGGGTTTTGTTCCTACAGGATCTGGTTTAGGAACCCAGGTAGATGAGAACCTGTATTACCCACCTCATCTCAAGGCTTTGGAATGAGGAAAGTGTGATGTGTGTCCTCTCATGCGGCAAGTGCTCCATAAACACTACCAACTACTATGACATACCCATCCCACTCTGGAGTCAGGGTCTCGTGATATGTAGGTTGTCCTCACACTTGCTATAATGACAATGAACTCCTGATCATTTCATTGTTTCCTGTACCAGCCTATTAAAGCTATGGATGCTGCTGAGGTAGTGCTGTTGCTTTTTACTTAATCAGTAATAACAATTCATATGGGCAGGAGTCCTGCAAGAAGAGGGATGCTCCGCGTGACAGAAGCATTGTAAAGGAGGTTAACAACACTGCAGGTATTTTATTTCATGCTTTTGAGGGAAGTAATGGATGCAAAGGGATAAAAGGAAAGGAAAGCGAATATCGAAGTCATTAAAGGAACAGGAGTAATTTAAGAAGCATGAAAGTTGGGTTATCTAGAAGAATAGCAATCGTGTAATCGTGATGAGCAATTTTACACAGTGCTGGGGACAAAACCCAGGGCTTCACATTTAAAAGATGAGCGTTCTACCAACTCCTACCTCTTTAGTCCAGACAGTCACATATTTAACACAGAGGCATCTCAGTACAGAGAGAAGTAACCTTTCAGAGAACTAAGAGCTTACTCCTGCTATAGACAGCACAGGTGCTAGTGCCACATGGCTCTCAGACTGAGTCGAAACTAGAAAGTCACTTTATCCCTTCGTCTTAGTTTTCTTTTCTGGAGGGTGAGCATAAAACCCATGTAATTCACAGGAGGCCAATGCAAAGTAACACACCTACAAAGCCCAAGATACTACCTTTTCTACTTTGGTGCCTGTGGAATGACACAGTCCTGATTTTGAGCTGTCCCTGACAGTATGTTCCATATCCTGCCACTTAACTGGCAGACTAGCAGCCACGAAGTCAAATCCACAAGCACTCCTCAAGCTCGTACCTTTCCCGGCATTCCTAGGTGGCAAAGGGGGAGCCTCACTGGTGGGTGATGTGGGCAAGTCTGTGCTCGTTGAGACGAAGATCTGGTTGGTGAAGGCTCCGTAGGAGAGCCGCTGCTTCTCCCGTGGAGTGCTGAACCCTGGCAGTGCCAGCTTGTCCTGTGGCGAGATGCTGGACGAGTGGCAGAAGCTCTGTGGTCTGGGTGAGCGCTCCTTTTTGATGGGGCTTGGCTGGTACAGGAAACAACAGATGACATGAGACTCAAGGGCTGTCTCTGAGGTGTCCAGAGGTCATCTGGTTCCTATGGCTCTCCGTGTGGCATGTGGTCAGCCATCAACACAACTTCAGAGCAGTGACAGTGAAGGGAAGACTTTACCCTTCCTACATCCTCATCAGTAAGACCCACCAATGCTCCACAGTTACAGATCAGTAGGACATTCAAAACTGACAGGTAAAGTCACAGTTACAATTGGTCTTTATTCAACCAACAGCTCCCTGCAAAGGACCTGTCTGCCCTATTTGAACAGCATTCCATTAACCTATGATTTATTACATGATGTCCTTTTCTGTTACAAACCTGTCATCTCTACCCTTCTTCCACACCTGCTACCATGCTAATGGCTTGGAGCTCTAAATCCCACCCATATTCTGGGGCTGCAAACCATTTCCAGCTGCCCACATGGTGTTTTACACACTGTGGTGGCTTGAGCACCATCCAACTCTACCTGTGGCAGCTACATATTACCTGCATCCCATGTGTTGCATGGAAACCTCAGATGGACCCCCTTAATCCGAGAAAGGTGCTCACTGCTCTCACTGCAGCAGGATGGCCCTGATTCTTCTCTCCCCCGTATTTCAATGTATACACTACAGGAAGGGCTGGTAGGAAACTCAGTCCTGCTAATAAACGTTTGCTGGCCTCTGTCTGGGTAAAGATAAAGGTTGAACCTGAAAAACTACTTGTGACTCTTTAGGGTACCTTCTCCCCTTCCCCATGAAGATGCTTCCCACTCACAGCGTGAGTTGTTTTATTACTCTCTACTTTTCTCTGGCAATACCCACCTATTCTCAGAAACCCATCTCTGTGGCTGCTTCCTTAATGAGACTGCAGGGCTCACCAAAGACTGAGGAGCTAGGTCTCAGGAATTCCCATACTTTCACTAGACAGTCACGTTACCATCTGAGTTATCATTTCTCTCCTCTTGAAATGGAGAGTAGCATTAGGACCTCTGTCTGAGCATTCCTTATATCCTGCCTGGCACACATCTGATGATAAATACGGCTGAACTTTCAAAGGTAGTTAAATACCATCCACAAGAGTCACCAAGACCTGTGTCTAATCCTAGAGGCAGTCTCTATCAGCTAGGAGGCTTCAGAAAAGATGCCAAGTCCTCTTTGTGTTTATGTTTTCTCTGGGAACAATCACCACATCTTTGTGAGTTTCAAGAGACAATCTGAGATGATGGAAAAATATTTAACTCAACTTAGACCACATGTAAATCCTTCCAAAGTGACAATGATGGCTATTTACAGGTAGTTTTTACATGTTTAATTCTATGACATGACCAGGCTATGGTGTTGCAGTTAAGCATCAGGGTAGATACAGCTTTCATTTTAAAGCTGATGACAACTTAAATCAGTAGCACCTGAGTTGCCCTCCAAAATGCTAGTGGGCCTCATCCCATCAGCTGAAGAGCTTAAGAAAAGGTGACCATGGGTCCACAAAGAGCAAGGAGTTTGGCTTTCAGATCCCCTTCAGCCTCAACTTTGCTATATCTGCTGCTAGAAACTGCAGCCTGCTGGCTGGCCAGCTCCACAACTGAATGGACCACTTCCTTCATATGATTGTCTCTTTCTGGATCTTTCCCATTGGTTCTACTGTCCAGCTATTACATGGTGCCCAACAGGCCAACAGGGGCCAAATTGCTTCATCAGGTCAGAAGGCCTAAACCAATGCATCTCACAGAAGGCTGAAAGTGGCTCAGGCACTCTGGAGCATGCCCCTGTGCACTCACTTTGTCATCCAGATCGTCATCGCTCTCATCCATCTCGTCCTGTCGAAGATTCCACTCGTATTCTACATGGACATGTGGGTTGAACTTTCCAGATTTAGCCTGGGAAAGCTAGAAGGAGCAGCAAGGGCACATCACTTAATGAAAATCTTCAAATATCCTCCACTGCACAAGCACTGAGCAAGACCCCACCCCCTCATCCCCAAGGCCCAGTGGGCACAGTTCTAATTAGACAAGCTGGGTGGCTGCGTGAGCCACCCAGGGACTGTGAAAACCTACGCACAGTGGAACCTTTCTTAGTCTGACTGCATGCTTTTCTCCAAAATCAGAAGTTTTCCTACTGAAAAGATCCTCAGCACTGTAGGCTATGGGTTGGAAAATACAATCAAGAGGCATCAAGTTTAAGAGGAAGGGCTAAAGTTTGAGTCAATCTGTTCCCTTTTTTTTTTTGGTCATGAAGTGTGGGCAGAGACAATGGTCTCAAAGGACTCCAAGAGTACAAGTGCTGGAGAGGTGGTTCTTGTTGCAGGGTTTGGTTCTCAGAACCCACGTGGTGGCTCACAACCACCTGTAAGTCTGCTTCCAGTGGATCTAATGTTCTCTTCTGGTCTCTACAGGCCCTAGGCACACAGTGGTGATATACATGTATATACATGCATGTAGGCAAAACACTCATATACATAAAATACAATTAAGTAACTCTTAAGGGATAACAAGAAGACACCATGCAGCCAGTGATGGTGCTGCAAGTCCTGGCACTAGGGAAGATTAGAGTCTGAGGCTATCCCACCCACAACCCTCCCCCCACAACAAGGACTCAACAAGAAACAAATAAAAATACCCAAGTAACAAAAATTCCAAAAAGCACAACTTTTCCAGGTCTGGAATCTGATCTTCTGGAGAAACTCAAACTCAGTGGAGAGTCTTTTCTTTGTTCACCCTCATGTCTCGCGTGCTAGGGCCTGTAGCCTCTGTATTGCAGAGTTATTTTTCTTATTGCAATGCCTCCCTACGGAACTAAGGTTTGCTTGAAACTTGTGATCCTCCTGCCTAAGCCTCCTAAGTGTTCAGATTACAGGCATGTCCCACTATTCCCAGTCCATTAAGTGAAAACTTAATCCTCATCACGAGGTCTTAAAAGGGTGGAAACTTAGAAAGGGTATTGAGATCAGGGCCTTTGGGAGGTGATGAGGATTAGATAGGGTTATCAGGAGGGAGCCATGATGGCTGAACACTGGTGGCTTTAGAAGAGGGACAAAGAGCAGGAAACAGAGGTATTCCCATGTCTCTCATAGTGGGGTTAACTGTGAGAGGAACAAGGCCATCACAGATGCAGTCCCTCTACCCTGAGCCAACATACTCCTGTTTGTTCTTTACAACTTGCCCAGTCTGAATATTGTCTGTACGTGTCAGAGAGCAGACAGGATGCACTGCGGTTAAGAGAACCCCACTCACGTGAAGGTCCAGATTAGGCAAGAACTAGTAGGGCAAAAAAGTGTGCAGAGACGACTGGGAGGCAGGAAGGAGGGTGGTGCTTAGCTTGAGGAAAACCATTATACCCTTCCCAGCTCTTTTCTCTACCGTTAGCTGCAAAGCAAACACAAAGCACGGTCCTAATCCTCACTCCTACAAAGGCCTTGGATCTCCAGTGTGACAACTGCACTCAGAGGGAAAGCAGTGAGCCCACCACTCTTTCAAATGTACTTTAGCACTTATCTGTATTTCTTTGGCTATTCGGAAACGAATGCTTCCTCTTTCCCCAATTCCATCCTCTCAGAACAACACTGAATGGCCACTACCCTAGTTTTGCTTACCAGATCTTCACACTGGGTAGCTTTGAGTCTCTTTGCTATATCCAAGGCAGTTTCTCCATTTTGGTTAACTGAAACAGTAAAAGAATAAACATAAGTAATTATCTAGGATATTTCTTCAAGAGGCAAGACACAGTGATTAAGTAGGATGTATGTGCAGTCTCGGTCCTCTGGGATGTCTGAGAATTGCCACACTCACCAATGTCCACGGTGGGCTTGCTCCTCAGCAGCAGCTTCAGACACTCTGGCTTGCCATACATGCTGCAGTAGTGCAGAACTGTATTCCCCACAGACGTTTGCTTATCCAGGTTGCCACTGAAAGATTGTAGCATTATTAGAAAGTCTGTGTGACCACAGGTCCTCTCTCACCTGTGAGACATATGTCTTAAGAAGTTCTTCAGATGCTTAAAAGGACAGTTTCTAAGCTCTATGTTTTCTATGCTTTTTCCTGACACCTAGCAGATGGGGCACACTACAAAGCAGGCGCAGATAAAGGGATGCAACTGAGCAATCACAGCCAATAAAGGTCTTTTAACCAGCTAACCACAAAGAGCTCTAGAATTTGGAAATAGGTCTCACACGGTACTGGTTTGTGCTGTAAATCATACTCAGTTCATTCAGATGAGAAAACAAAAGCCATACCAATTTTGTACAAGGAAATCAACCAGATGGAGAGACGTCTGGTCTGCGGTCCTGACGGCAAGATGAAGGGCTGTCTCCCCGAGCTCCTGAGGAAGGAGGGTGGATATGAACTCAGTGATCATGCTTCTAGCAGCTTCACTGCCAAGGAACCCCGAGCAATTATCAAGAGCATGTCGACTCTCCAATTTTCTTAGACACGCTCAGCTAATGTACATGTGTCTCATTAAACTGAGTCAGAAATGTATGACCCCTCATTTAAATTCTGTCTCTGCTATGCAGCCCAGGGCTGACTTCCAGTTTGTTTCAGACTCTCTGCCACTTTTTCCAAGTGCTGACATCACAGAAGTATGGTACCACAACATGCTTACTTTTTGCTTTTTAATTCTCTGGCTTCTCTGAGTCATTACCTGCCCAGGTTCCAGCAGTGGCTCCATTAACTCCACCCCCTCTGCATAGACTTGGATTAGTGCAAGTAAGTCCCTGGACTTGATGGCGTCAAGCAATTCGTTCAGCTTTGCTGAGGAAGAGGCACAGGTCTTCCTGGAGAAGCGGTGGTCAACATACTTTGCAGTGATGTACTCTTTCCGGACAGTCCTGAAACAAACAAAATGGTCAGAGCATTTCTGCTTTTCAAGAGCTGAAAACCAGTTCTACTCTCCCTTTCCTCAATTAAACGTGCTTCATTTCAAACAACAAAGGAGGTTTTACACCAAGCCCAACACACAGAACAAGGAACCATGCATCTGCTGATGTGTGGGTAATACATATAATAAAATTAGTGTGCACAGAGCTAATGGGTGAGTCCTTTTCCATGTAAGAGAGACATTCTACAAGTACTTCAACTTCACAACCTATGTGGGAGATTTTAAAAGCTGAGACAAGTTAAGCTTCCAGAGCTTCCTGAAGACGATCTTAATTTTTCGCTCTAACCCCTTTTATAGGTGAGCAAACTGAGGCTTAGAAAGGCTGCTATTAAATCTACCCCACGGGCAAGAAGTGTTACAAGGATGAGGTGAGCTGCCTTCCGGCTGAGTAGACATACGGTGTCTACTCACCCTCACTATGGACACTTAAGTGGTCCTGGGAGACTGGGCCTACCTCTGGGCCCCAAGCTGAGAACAGAGTCTCAATGCTCAGTGGTCACTCTGTCACCTACAGAAGTAGACTGAAATGGACGTCAGCTCAGGGAAAACCAGATGAGAGCCAGAGAGAAAGAACTAGGATCAGGTGACACGGTCTGACACCCCAGAACCCTTCTGCCCATCTTGTAACTTTCCCACATAAATAAGCTAATTAGTAAAAATACATGAAATTTGGGTTCAAATTGTTTGTGATCTACAGCATGGTAGTTCTGTGATACTATGAAAAGTATTTAAACTTAATGAACTTCAGGTTTTTATCATTTGAAAATGGAGACATCTACTCGCGGGCACATTAAAGATTTATATAGTGATGCTGAATTTACAGATATGCCCGTCTGAGTTTACATGCATCATATGCCTGCTTGCAGGTTCCTGAGAAGGACAGAAGAGGGTACTGGATCTCCCGGAAATGGAGCTACAGACAGCTACTAGCTCTCTGGTGTGTGTGTGTGTGTGCGTGCGTGCGTGCGTGCGTGCGTGTGTGTGTGTGTGTGTGTAACTGAACTCCTGTGGCACACTTCCCACAACCATGATTTTGTAAACAGCAGTCTGACTCTTTGGCAATGTCTGCCTTCCCTGCTAAACCCGAAGCATTGAGGGTGAGGTTTACAGTGCAGTTTGCTTTGTATATCCTTAGCATAGAATGAGCACACTGTAAGCATGTGCACAACTCAACAAAAGACCACTGCTGCCAAGAGGCCTTCTGGGAGACTTAACTTCATGGTTGCAGACTGAATGTGCCCTGTAAAAATTTTAATATGTGTGTAAATTTGGTATCCATGGAAGCATTGGCCAAATATTTAGACTGGTGTCCTTCTGTCCTGCATGGAGCCTTCCCAACAATGTGAGCAAGGATTAGCCTTTCTTCCTACTTATCCCTAGCACCTAGTGGCTGAGGTAGTCTTTACCATGTACGAGGTGCAGGATTCAATCTTCAGAACTCTCCAATATTTTTCCCCAAGTACTGGGAGTGGAATCCTTGTTCACGCTAGGCAAACACTTTACCACTGAGCTATGTTCCTAGTGCTTTACTACTTATTAAAGTATAAGTTCAATTTTTTAAATAAATTAATTTATGTGGCTCAAAAGTAAAATGAAAGTGTTATCAAAAAGTGTTTACCAGAAGTCGCACACCTGCTCCTATGCTAGACCACATACTTTCGTTTGTTTGCTTTCTCTGTGTAGCCCTGGCTATTCTGGAACTCGCTCTGTAGACTAGGCTGGCCTTGAACTCAGAGATTTGCCTGCCTCTGCCTCCTGAGTGTTAGGATCAATGGTGTGCACCACCACTGCTGGGCAGACTACAAACTTTTATCAGTTTCCTAGTTACTGTCAAGTTCCGTAAGCAAAGTTAAATTCCAATATATGTTGTTCTGATTTAGATCTGAAGCATCCCTCTTAGGCTCATGTTGAAGGTTTGGTCTCCTGTCAGTGACAGTAACATGCTATTGACCAGGCCATGAAGTTACTCACCCCACTGATGGGTGGATACACCCATGGCTTCATGGTGGGATTCAATATTAGAAGGTAGGGCTAGCTGGAGGTAGTGGGTGGCTGCAGTGTGTCTATGAAGGGTATAGCTTGTCTTGGATCACTTCTTGCCTGCTTGCTTTCTCACTGCTGTGAGGTAAGCAGTTCCCTCCCCACCACCTACCGCTGCCTTGCTTCCTTCTACTTTACCAGCCTGGGCCACAGCAATGGGACCAGCTGACTATGAACTGAAACCCCCACAATCTTTAGTGAGGCATGTATGCAGAACTATGTATGCAAGCGTGTTTGGCTTCTGAGTAGGCAATAAAGAATGAGAGGGTTTAATCACCGAGCTTAGCTACAACTCAGTTTCTGAATCTGGCAGTGGGTCTAGGTCCAGAAAGTGTGTTTCTTCTCCCCATTACCCATCTTGTCTTTTCCTGGAAAGCAGTCTGCTTTCTACTGTGCTTTGCTTTTCACAATTTATCAACTGTTTTGGAAATCACTTAAGCCAGAACGTGGGACTTAGTGTTTTCATATCTGCATAGTGCTCCACTCTCTGGCAGAGTCACAGACTTCTTCTGTCCCATTATTATTGTTTTTTTTTCCTACCACAAAATAGACATCAGTTTCCAGACGTGGAAGAGTCTGGTCCAGGGTTAATAGATTTATAGTTCTGGTGAGGTGCTTTTTTTGTACCCCCACTGGAAACTCATTAGACAGAATGTCAACCTTCCCAGACTTTGCTGAGAGGGTTGTTGGACTATCCCCGAGATCTGCTCCACAAAGCTGGCACTCAGCAGCAGCTTCCAGGGAAGATACTGCTGAGAAGAAACTTGCCTATTGCAGACACATGCTTCGAAATACTTTCTAGTCTTTTCTTGATGATGGAGGTGGTAGGGTGAGGGGATACTACGTTGCTAGCTGGCTTTTGTTCGGTTTGAGGGGGAGAAGAGGATAGACTAGTAAAGTATTCATGTACACACAATTCAGAATACTTACATATCACTTGAAGGGGTGGGCTTTGGTGAAGGGCTGGGTAAATTTGCTTCCATAATATCATTAAAACTATTGTTTCCTACATTCTTGGCCAGCTGTAATATAAACAAACAGAACACAGTAAACTCTACCACTGGTCACTCGACTCCTATTATTTGCTTTTAAGACTTCTGTATATGCATTTCCCTTCATCTGACTCTGAGTAAACAGACTAGACCTTTTTCTGGTTAGGAAAGTTCCCAAGCACCTGTCACACACCAGGCACTGAACTCTGACCTAGAGCTAGAAGTGGTAACAGTGCTTGTTTCTCAGACATGTTCAGAATCTAGTGGGGCTGGGTTATGTCAAGACAGTCAACAATGTCTACAGATAAGATGTGATGAATGCTTGCAAAGAACAGGACCTGACATCCCTACCCCCATTCCCCCAGTTTCTGAGATCAGACAGACAGACCTCCACATGGGGGCCTAAACTCATGAACAATAGCTTTTCAAGCACTTGTACACATCCGTTTTATATGGAATCAAGTTACTTCTGGTGAGCTGGAAAGAGAGTATCACTGTCGCCTTCTTGGGTACAGATTAGGGTGCTGTGGGTGCAGAGAACTAGCCATAAAACATTTTGCTTCTGGACTCAGGATTGTTTAATCTTTGTGTCCTTCAGAAGGGCCTTTTGTTGTCTGCATACTTCTCACATTCATGCAGCCAGGCCTTTGGGTAAAAACTCTTAGGTTTATTGTACAGTGAGTGTTTAATATTTGGAGAGACTCAGATTTCATGTTCATAAGTAACAGACCTACCATGACACCATTTTTGTACTGAAGGAAAATGTGCTCGAGCGCTCTTTGTGACTGAGCCTTTTCTCTGTAACCCAAAGTGAGACAGAAAGCACAATTTCATACTTCCTAAATGAAAAGGGTCATACAACACGAGACACTGTCATCCAGTGGCTGCTTAGAGGGCAGGAGCTGCAGCTGACTGACTACCTGCCTTGCCTGTTCAGTGCTCCTGTGCAGACAAGGCTGCTGCTCAACTCCAGTTTATTCATAGCCTCCTCAAGAGACACTTTCATCTGAATTCAGTTTCGCTTAAACAAGTTTCATTCTTATTGCAAAGTCTCTCACAGTGCACCAGGGCTAAATGTATTCAAGACAAAGACCCATGGCCAGAGGCAGTGTAGGAAGCCAACGGGGCCTTTTACTTCTGTTTTCCGTGTATCATGAGGACCAGAGGAACTCTTCAGAGTTTTCAAATTTGATGGAAAGGCAGAAAGAAAACCACATCTGAGTATTCATATCCTTCATGTTTTTCAAATCATCAAGTAGTTTATTCCCTTAGTAACTATGTAAGTTAGGCTGAGGCTAACTGGTTTTGTGATACTAGCTAACAAGTCAGATCTATTTTTACAAATATCCAGGCAACAAAGATTAAATTGGGAAAGCTTTTCAGTCATCAGTTTTAACTATACAAACCACTAGGTAATTTGCACACATGCTTTAATTTCCATTGTAGTGAACTGTATGAAAACTAATTCTTAATGAAAAAAGCAGCTTGGAAGAAGCCCTGTTCATGGGATGATCTAGTTCCACTGTAGTTCACTCTTTTTCCTTAAACAGGAAACAGAAATAAGCAGTAATCATTATATAGATTTTTATGTAATGTCCTTGTATAGACATTACAAAGGTTAATGTCTAAGTGTTCAGGCAGATCCATTAAATTTCGTAATTATTTGTAACTATGAAAAACAAACATATCCCTCAAGAGTAATACGTTAAATACTGAGACAATAAACCTTTCTTCCAAAGCACAGGTAGGACTTACCAAGAGTTCAGAAGTTCCTAATTTGTCTAGTTCCAAAGACTGAATGCGAGAAATATGAACCCCCATTTCCCTATGGATTCCAGAACATTCTATACAGGTCAAAATACCCAAGTTGGTTGAAAGCCACGTGGGTTCTGTGGAAAAGATTTGATGAAACAAGACATGTTATTTAGATTGCAGGCTACAGTGGAGATTCACCCAGCAGTCAACCTTGGTAAGAATCAGCTCAAGGGAAGGGTTGATCTAGGAATCCGGGGCTTGTGCTTTAGTGCAGGGGCTCTTAGATCCCTTCAACAGTTAATTAAAAATCAAGGTCAAGCCCTTGGTCCTTATAACAACCTGCTTCAATCCTCTCCCTAGAGAGCTCTTGGAACAGTCTCAGTGTGTGCCAGGCAGGGTTTCCTTCTTGTCCCAGTTACAGATGGGGCTGAAGGTCTGCGAAGCACTGAATCCTACAGCCATTGTGTACATTAAGAATACGAGTAGCTCTAACCCATCTTCCTGGTTCAATCTTAGAAGCACCAGGTTTGCATTTCAACCTTAAGCAAAGCACTTTTATCCCCATCTCTAAGAGGAAGACGCTGGTACCTTACAGATACATACGCTGTGAGGACAGTGGTAGAAAAAACAAAACACCTAGCAAGAGTGAACTGAATTAACGCTATTCTAGCTGGGCGTGGCAGACTTGCACTTACTTCACGAGCACCATGCTCTGTCCGCATCCCCTTAGTGATCATGGTGCACACTCAGGGAGAGGCACTTTGTGTCAGGTGACCATCTTGGTAGAATAGGTTGGGAATTAGCCAGGTAAGGAAAACAGAGTAGGGAAGAGCAGCCCAGTAAGGGGAATCTTCATACTCAGAGCTCATGCTGTGTGTGCATGTCTAACTCAGCCCTAAAACTCTAAGGAATGCAAGCAAGCACCCCACTCTACACTACACAGAGAAGAGGCTCAACAAACAGGTGTGCACAGGGCAAGTACCTGATGAGCCACAGTCACAGCAGATGTCATTCCCAGGGAGCCGCTGCACATCCTCGATGATGGCTTTGGTCAGATCTTCCAGGCTATTCTCCCCCGTGCTCTGCTCACCACGGAAGGCCATGGTGAGGGCCTCTTCTTTGCTATTCGTCAGTACTGATATCCACCTGTGGTCAAGATACCAGAGGAAGGTAGCCTTCATAAGGGCATGGCCATCACGGTCTTCCTCCATTGGAAACACATCTTCAATAGGAACTTTCAAAATCCCTCTCTTCTCTCAAGTGCTCCCCCAAAACGGCAATAAAGTAGGAAAAATGAAAAGGTAAATTGGAAGATAAGTGAATGGTCACGGTTGTTTGAGCACGCATGAGGTCAATCATCAGACCATAACATTAAAAACAAGTAAAATAATGGAACTAAAATAATAAGAAATGACATATAGGACAAGTGAGCAATGGCTGGAGTGGATGACACACAGAGATGGCTGAGGAGGTGACACATACAGAGAAATGGCTGAGGAGATGACATATACACACAGAGATGGCTGAGGTGACACACACACACAGAGATGGCTGAGTAGGTGACACACACACACACACACACAGATGGCTGGAGTGGATGACAGAGGACATGTTAACTGGTACCCTGTGTGAATATACAGGTGCTTCCATGCCTGTGTGAGCAGAATGAAGCAGTGCTTGACTGAAGAGGATTCATATAGGGCACAAGCATACAAGGATGATAAGAAGCAGTGACAGGTGGAATGACAGGTAGAAGGTGTTCACTAGAAGGCATCTGCTTTCTGGCAGCCTATGGCTGCAAGGACATTTAACAGTGAAGACCCAGGGTTTATTAATAGCAGCCATAAAGTTTATGCTTGTGAAGGGGTGGATAACTTGGAAGCATGACACATAAAAATGCAGCTGTGTTAAATCTGAAAGCCCTCTACAGGCTCACGTTTGAGTGCTTGCTTCTAGATGGTGCTGCTGTTGTGGGAGGCGGGGGAAGCATTGGGATAGACTTGGCCACAAGTGGGCCACTGGGACACCAGACCTGCCACCACAAGTGGGCCAGTGGGACACCAGACCTGCCTCCACAAGTGGGCTACTGGGGCTGGGCCTTGAAGGTGGTATCTCTGTTCTCTTCCCTCCCTGTCTCCCTCCCTCCCTTTCTCTTCCCCTTGATCTGTAAGATGTCACCAGTTCCCACTACCACAGACAGATCTTTATTGGTCATCATGCTTTTTCTGCTATGACTGACTCTTCCTCTTATCCAGGAAGTGACGTAAGTCTCTACATAGCTTCTGTTGAGTATTTTGTCAGTAATGGTGAGAGTAGTATCATAGCAGCAGGTATGACCACAGTGAGACATTGAATAAATCCTTTGTTTCCAAGCTATATGTAAAACCTGGAAGTCCAACAAGCATAAAGTACACTAATTCAAATTTTTTTCTGCTACATTTATTTATTTTTTGGGTGTTTTATGTGTGGCCATGCATGACATGGCACAGTGTAGAGGAAGTCGGAGGACAACTCACACCTTCCACCATGTGGGTCCTCGAAGACTAGCACAGGTTGTCAGGCTCGGTGGCGGGTGCCTTTGCCTCTGCCTAGCTGGCTCCATCAGAGAATTTTGTTTGATGGCATAGGAGAAATGTTCAGATTATGTCTTGTGAAATAGAGGTGAAAATGTTTTATTAAATAATATCAAATTTAAATATATATACCAATTATGTATTTATGTTTTTTGGGAAAAGTTAAAAAGGAATTTTAACCACAATGTGCTTGTCTTTTGAGTGATTTTTTCCCCCTTTAGGGAAAAACTGATAGAAGGGGTACATGTAATTTCCCAAAGATAAAATCAATTTTTATTATTTTCGTTAATGAGAGAAAAAGCCCCAAATTTACTTTTCAAAAACAAAACAAAAAACCAAACCAAACCATGGCCAAATCATTGCTTTTTTACACCGAGAACAGACAGCTACCGTTTGCTCTTTTAATAACACAGAGGTTCGGGCCTGAGCCTGTCGTTTGGATGAAATATAGGCAGGCAGAATATGAAGCAAAGCACTACCCAGAAAACCTATGTAGTAAATGCAGCAGCAAGAGATTTAAAAGCCAAACCAGGCGGCTGGGTGATGCCTTTGCAAGGCACGGATTTGACTCTAGGTGGCACTCAACTTCAGTTTATTTTGAGAAACAACCCCATTTTATTTCTATGACCACACAGAAAATGGACACTCTGGAAGCAAGTCTAGGAGTGAGTGGGACATCCAATACACTTTAAAATGTTAGTGTTTGTCCTATTTATTGATCTAACTTAGTCTCAAGTTAGAAACTAGAGATCACTTTTATTTTTTAAAATGCATGTGAGTACACTGTCCCTCTCTTCAGACACACCAGAAGAGGTCACTGAATCCCATTACAGATGGTTGTGAGCCATCATCTGTTGCTGGGACTTGAATTCAGGATCTCTGGAAGAGTAGTCAGAGCTCTTAACCACTGAGCCATGTCTCCAGCCCTAGAGACTGCGTTTTCAAAAAAGTTCTGAAAATTATTCTAAACTGTGTGTGTATGTGTATACATGTGTGTGCAGGTGCCCTAGGTCGGAGAAGTCAGAACCCCTGGATCTGGAGTTACAGGTGGTTTTGAGCCACCAATGTGCTGGGAACTTCACTGTAGTCTTCTGGAAGAGCAGTATGTACTCTTAACCCCTGAGTCATTTCTCTAGCACAATTCACGAAACTTGTTTCAGCAGGGTCAATGGCAGCACTTCATCCTGGACCCTTACAAGATCTCACAGTGAGTGTAGGCTTGGTTTTGCTTTCTGTCACCGTGTCAGGCACTATGACACTTGGATACCTCATGTATACCAGTATCTCTTAGGTACTTGATTCACATAGTTCTGAAAACAGAATCCTCCAAGAGGCTCTGTCTTAAAATACCTTAAGGCTAGAAGTCAGAAAATTTCTGTGACTTACCCAAGGTCTTGAGTTAGACTGGTTCCAACAGCACAGTCTACCATTTCAGAATACCCACCATTATGCCATGGGCTCAAGGCTTTGTCATAGGCTCATGATTTTTAAAAAGTTAGTCATAGTAAGCAGGGAATGTATATTTGAGGACAATAAATTAATTCTCAAAAGAAATAATTCAAATCTGGTAGATTGCGATGGAATAGGTACATTTCAAAAGGGCTGAGACTACAGTAACCGTGAATGTGTATTTATTTGATTTTGAGACAAAGCTTCATGTGCCCCAGGCTGATCTCAAACTCACTGGGTAGCCAAGGATGACTTTGAACTTCTGATCCTTCTACTTTCCCCTCCTAAGTGCTGCGATTACAGGCGTGCATCAGTAGACCTTGCTTATGCCCCGCTGGGGGTCAAACACAAGTGTTTGTGAATGCTAGGCAAACACCCTACTAAATGAGCTGCAACTCAATCCCACTGCAAGATTTCTTTTTTTAACTTTTAAATTCTTTTAAACAGGTAGACCAAAAAATGTAAGAAAGCTACAAACCCCATTTTGAGTTTCTAAGATAAAAACAAACTGCTATGTGTCAGTATGATTATATGTTCTATTTTCACTCTCAAAGTTTTGTGAGATATATAATCCCTGACTACTCAGCTGCCTCTGCAGGAGAAACTGAGGCCGGATCATCTGTCTGAAAAAACAGAGCCACTGAGACTAGATCCAGGTCTCCAGACTTCAAATGTGCAACTGCTGATACCTGCCCCTTCTTGGTGAGGAGAAATCTGTCTTTCATTGCACAGGACAGTTTCACATGGGGAAAAAGAGTTAGTGTTGCTATGTAAAGCTGGAGTTATAAAGAGCGGAAATAAATCTCATCTTCCCTACCAGAGTCCAAGGAGACTCAAAGCACAGAACGCCAATAACATCATGAGACACTGAAGCAATGTGTTTTTACTTTGAATGCCACACCCCACAGGCAGGAAACCTGCACGTCACAGACCTGAATGAACCACCTATGTGTTCTAAGATATGGAAGGCTGTGCTTGACACAGAAGAGAGCCGAGATTAAGTGGGTTCCCTCCTGGCTTCACCCAGACTTCTCATTTGTCTCCCTCTTAGCGCTTTGAGGACCAGGGATAAGAGAAACTAGGAAGATGAAAGTGGTATTTCAAGGTAGTTAAAAAATGCAAGGTAGTTTTCCTAAGACTGACATGGGCACTGAACCTCCGTGTGCTGGCTCAGGGTAAGCATTAACAAGACACAAGGTACACTCAGCATAACGTGATGTCACTTAGAATTAGCCCTCTCTAAACTGGGAGTAGGGTGGGGGATAGCTTTCCAGCATCTTCCTTTCTCGGTCCCTGTTACTCCGGTTACCCAGCTCAAGGCTGCAGTATCAAGCCATAGGTTTCCTCTACTGGGAAGGCAGCGAGCACTTTACTACCTTCTTTAGCTCAGGCCAGGCTTACCTTTCTGTAGAAAGCCATCTCTGTGCAGTTCCCTAAGAATCCAACTGGGTGCCCCAGCACATGGGTCTCTTCTTGGTCCCTGAGCTGAGAGCCAACACCATGTTATGGTCTGTCTCTGGCTGGTTCTCACTGCTTCCTATAACTCTTGGCAGCTTGTTGGTCCTCCTTAGCTCCCTTGCTTTTTCTCCCACCTTGATTTGCTTGTGGTCCATTTCTTGTTCTCTTTCAGAGTCCCTATCAGAGTCTGAGATCAGGCAGAGTATAGTACTCAGAGAAACAGGAGTGGGAGGAGAAGTGAGTGAAGCAAACGGGTCTGAACAGATTTCTGGGGATCTATGGCGTTAAGGAAGGAATTATGATGGGCAATAAATTTTGATAGTTCATGAAACTTGCTCTAAATTACTTGTGAGAAATAAAAATGTAAGCACTTCAAAGATGGCTTAACTTTCTCCCCAATGGAAACAGCTGAGACTACACAAACAGCTGTTTGAACTGTCAGACAGCCGGAGGGAGAAAGGGATGGAACTGACTTCAGGCTGCAGTCCCTGTGGTATGTGATACCCAACCTAGCTCTTCCCACTGCACATGGTTCCCTCTGACTGTGCCATGCTCGTTTCGGAAGAGGACACAGCCAGGGTCTCCCTTAGAGCCAGCCTCTTTTGCTTCTCTCACAAGAACAGCTAAGCATCTAGGCAGTACCCGTGAACATCCCAAATGACTTAAAACTGTGATCAAACACCAAGGAAGACACCTAAATACAGGGAATCACAATTACAAGGTACTCAAGTCTCAGTGACTGTTCTCAAAGTCTCTAAATGGCTGTGCTTGGATACAGACCAGAGGAACACAGAACCTTGGGAAGAAGCTACAGGCAGGGACAAGGGGGCAACAATCCTAGTAGTACTGAGGCTGGTGCTGAATATCCCAGGACAGATGGAAAGAAGAGCCAAGTGTGAAGGCCAAGAGACAGGAAAGAAGTGACAAGCCACCAGGTTAGTTAATAATGCTTTAATTTTAAGCCACTGCACTGTCATTTTGAAAGTACTTACGCTACATAATCCTGCTCATCTTCTGCCTGAAAGTGATATGTTCTATTATCTAAAACACAAAAATACAACATCTCAGGAAGGAGAATATCGGCAAGCATGAATAATGCAGTTTTAAAGTCTCTGCAAAAACACAAACTTGTACATTTTTTTACTCCATTATGTATCAGCAGTGTAACAATTCACTTTACTAATATTATTTTCCTTAAGTACAAAGGACAAAAATAAAGGATCACAAATACCATGCAGACAGTAGGCATTTTTGTTTGTTTGCTTGAGACAGTTTTGCTCTGTATAATACAAGCTGGTCTTGAACTAGCTCTCTTAGCCTCACTTTGGCTGTGACTGTAGGCATGCACCATCATACCTGCATGATATGACTCTCTGAAAGACAAACTGAGAAAAAACCAGGCCCTATCTGACCCAGAGGAGTTTCAGTGGCAAACTGGCACAAGTCAGTACTTCCTCTCCAGAAAGAATTGCCATTCCCTCTGGGATTCCAACTGCAGTGGGGAAGCAGCACTCTTGGCCCGAATGGGCTGCTCTCCAGCTGAAGTAGGCTCCAGAGAAGGTAGGCTTAACGTCTGCCTTCTAAAATGGTCTGACATCGATACAGTAGACAGGATGCTCATGAGGGAAGTTCTTATAAAACCCAGGACTGTACAAGTGCTTCAACATATTTAGCTGGCATGCCACAGAATATGTGACTGCTCTGGGCAGGCACTTCCACTCAGCACCCTTCGAGAGCTTAGGGTACTTTAGAGAACATATATACAAGTGCAGTAGTGCCCTCCTTACTGCTGGCTGACCCAGCCCAACTCACTCAGCTTTTTCTTCTATAAAATGGGAAACTGATGACCATTTGTAAGAATTAGCAATACTGCACAAAATGCATCTGGCAGATTTAGACGCTCAATATAAGTGATGCCTATCAATAGCCAAATCATACAGTAAGTGCCATCAATGATTTGAGTAATCATAGAAATTATAGGGACTCTGAATTGTATAGATGTGCTACAGGAAACTCAACCTCCATCTGGAGAGCCTCACAAATGATTCTGTCATAGGACCTCATAAGACAACTTCAAGGGCTGCACTGTATACCTGTGCTTCTGTATAGGTCATTTGGCTCCCAGTCTGCCATGCTGGGCTTTGAGTTCGTAGTAGGTTAGGATAGTATAGAGTGGTTCTGGTCTGTCCTATATGTTTGGTTTTGAGGTGCTGGGGATGGAGCTGAGCATGTGCCAAAGTGCTCTCCACAGAGCTATACACCCTTGAAAGTCTTACTGTAGAAGTTTAGGAGTCCCCTCAGCTGCCGAGTGAGTCAGTATGTGCAGGCTAGCAAAAGAGTACCTCCTGCCACCTGCTGGACATAGACAACATGGGACACAGGTAGAGAGCTGGTGGCTGGTCTTACTCCCTCACCAAGGAGAAAATCAAAGTGCCATGCAGTGACAAAGTCAGGGGTGTGGTGACAACAGTTCAACAAGGTTCAAAACAACAGCCTGAAGAAGAGGGTTGATTAGTCCTTGAGGAACATCTGATTTTGCAAGGACGTAATGGACAAACCAGACATGCTGCAACAGTGGTGTACCGCATTCCTGCATCTACACCAGTGCTGCTTAAGCAACAGGTGCAAGCTGGAATCTCCTACAACTTCACAGTGTCTGGGTTTCAAATCAAAACTTTACAGATCAATAAGTGACATGGTGACATAATTAGAAAACTTGTCTGAGGGAATATTTGAAACAGTTCAATGTGTGAGCCTAGAGTCTTACTTTTTTCTGAGTCAGGGTCTACTATGTTGTCCTGGCTGGCTTGAAACTTGATGGAGTACAGGCTTGCCTTCAACTCATGAGATCTGCTTACCTCCTGAAAGGTGTGCACTAGACCCAGCTGTCTATTCGCATTGTAAATACATCACACAGGACACAGCTAAGCTGTCACAATGCAAACTCAGAGACGGGAGATGTGCAAACCCAATTCAATGATATGAGAAGCTGAGGCAGGGTTACTTGAGTTCAAGGCTAACCTTGAGGACAAAGTGAGATTCTGCCTCAAACAAGGAAGCAAGCAAACAAAAGGACTCCCAGGAGTCTGCCTAAACAAGTCGACTTGGGGGTTAAATCTGAGGTGCTCCACTAAAAACTTTTGGTGCTTAAATACCTGTAGATGTCAGAACCACAGTGACTAATAGGTTTTAAAAACAGGACTCACGTGATATCAGGTCAAAAGACTTCTTGTCCTCTGCATTTGGTTTCACCTGGCAGGTGAGGAGGTTTAACTTAGCAGGCTGCCTGTTGGACTGTAAGAGGGAAACAGGTTACATATGCAGCGTCCCCACTCGATATCTCAGTGCAGCACACGCTCACAATGCCTGCTCCATGACAGGACACAATATTAACAGGGAAGAAAACAGACATCTGAGTTCACTGCAACAAAATATCAGAACTTTACGTTTATGCCCTCACATACAAGCTAGTAGGCAGTCTTGACAGACCCCATTAGAATTCTGACTTCAGTTAGGAGGGAAAAAATTAGTTGTTCCACTCAATGTTTCTTAACTGTACACAGCATGCTGGAGGTCAACCAGAATGGAACCAAGAATAGTTGGACATCCTCAGGCGCGTAACTGGTACTTTTAAGCCTGTGTCTTACCATGAAAGCCACTGACTTGCATTTTCATTCATTAATAGAGGATGAGCCCTGCAACAGTTACCTCAATGCTGACAACCTAGGCATTTGTGAATACTGCAATAAAAAATTACTTAGCCTCAAAGTATAAGGATAATTATTACTGGCCAGGCATTGTGTAATGAGCCCTAATATCTGAGGAGAGCAAACACATGGTAAGGATCTATGTCATCTACTAGTAAAAACTTAGTCACACATTTAAAATAGACCCTACAAACATCTAGGAAGTAACATAGGGGGTACAGTACTCAATCATTCTGGCCACCTGTCTGCACTTGCCTAAGTCCCATGCTTCTTGCAGACATAACTAAAGAAAGAATTGTCAAGAGTGTCTGAGCTCAACTGTTTCAGCTCGAGAAATCTGTGGAACTTTCTGGTCAGACTTGCTTCATATGACAGCCATGACCTCAAAAAAGACCTAATTGCTACTCAGGAACTTCACTTTTTAAGGACATGGAGGGGACAGAGAGGATACACCGTAAACCACTCTGAGATCTAAGTATCAGGGATGGTGCTGAGCAAGAAGTTTCAACACATTCTACATCTCCCCTAAGCAGCAGGCCCTAGAAAACAAACTGTTCCCTGTGTGTGCTCAGCATCCTGAAGAACACTTCCCTTGGTGATTGCAGAGAACGACTCCTCAGCCCACATCTAGCTGCTTCACATGGGGAGCAGAGGCAAAGGCATAGGAGTTCACAGTCACTGCATCCACCTTTGAGTCACAGCTGGAGACAGTCCTGAGAGAATTAGAGCTGTGAGGAGGTTTCTATGCTGCAGGATCATCAGCTGAACCCAGACTGGGAGGAGAGGCAGGAGGTGTGAGCCTGTGACTGTTTCTTAGACAGACTTGAGTTTGGGCTTACCAACTGCCTATAAACTGGGCAGTCCCATCTGTTGTGGCTCCTCCACCTCATCTTTCTGGAGGTTGACAGTGTTACCCATTTCTTCTATGAATGACTGTGGCACATGACAGCCTGGGAAGGCTGGAAAGGAAGGAAGGGACTTTGAACATTATGTTCTGTTTGGAACCTGGATTTAAGGAAGGCAGTAGAATGCTTAGGGGAATCAAGAGATGATTAAAGGGGTGGAAAAGGGAAACTTTTAAGATGGGACAAAGGCATCAATCACAGTTCAGAGGAAGAAGAGTGGGCGGGACCTTACTGCTGTCTGAAAGCACATACATAAACGTTGTCATTGGGAAGGCTGGGCAGCTGTTTTCCATATGTACAAATGAAAAAAAAATGCACCCAAACCATGTAAGATTTGGGCCAGACATATGTAAGAACTTCCCAAGCTTAAGTTGATTAGGTATAATAAGAGGTTTCAGGATTTCATTTTTTTTTTAAAAAAAAAATCTTTCAAACCTATGTTTAGGATTCTTCAGTAGAGAAATCTGGTTTTGAAAGTTTAAGAAGCATCTGACAGTATTTATATGAGACACGGTAGAAAGCTAACACAATAATTTCTTCCTTTAAAATCTGGTATTCCTAGGTGCTTCTTAACACCAGAAACACCCAGCAATAGATGCAAAATCTTAAAGAACCAGTGATTCAGTATTAGCTGCACATAGACAAGTCAACCAGCACTGCCCTCTTCTCATTGCTAAGTACTCATTGGTTCAAAGTATCTGCTAGGCAGCTTCATATAAGGGCTTTACACAGTTTTCTCCATCAGCAATAGTACTTGTGTGCTTATCCTACAGAATGGTCAGGTTGCCACATCAACACGAACCTCAAGTGACAGGGGAATCTCTTGCCTATACCACACATATTCTATCCCAGCCTGAACTGCAACAGGTGTAGCAAACAAAGCAGCTGACATACCCAATGCTGAGTAGAGGGACATCAGAAAAAGATTTAGGGATGGGCCTGGGGAATGTCCTACTCAAGTCCGAAGGGCTTTAGAAGAAGCACAGAAATTAGTAATAATGGTAATTCTAGCTGTTTGTTTAAGTTACAAAATTTCAAAACCACTCTTGACATTTAGACTAAATTATAGGTATACTGATGAAAGACGACAATCTTTCCACAGATTAAAATTAGAGCAAAACTAAACAACGTGGCCTGGCTGCATCGTGGTGGGACAGTTCAGGAAGTAAAGTATGTTTATACTGCCCCCCCCCCGCCATCTTTCTTTCCGGTGTCTAGAGGCCATGGTTCCTGAGCTAGCTTTCCCCTCACACACAATGCTCTCTATGGCTCTCATCACTATTTGTCTCCTGTCTTCCTTTCAAACAATGGTGTGCTACGTGCTTACTAAACTACAGCATGCATATAGCAAGCACTCAAATATCAATCAAAGTACTACATTCCAAGAACCTCACACATACTTCTTGTACCTTCTAAGAAATGCTATTAGTCTCTTTTACTAGGTGACATAAGAGAGAGAGAGATGTTAACTACCATCCCTGGCATGCTCAGTAAGGCGGTGGCTAAGTGGATCAGAGCCCCCACTCTTCCCTACTTCACTGTGCAGGCCAGCGTGAAAAGGTAGAAATAGTGGCAGACCTTGGGGAGCAGCTGTGTATCTGATATCACCCAAATTCCTAATTCAGCTTGATGAAAAAAAAAAAAAGACATTTTAGAATGTGAAATGGTTTCTCACTCATTTGATGGCTAATAAAGCCTCTTCCACGTCTTTAAGTGCACATGACAAGCACCGCTGTCACCAGCTCTAGGAAAAGCTGATTATAGGAGAGCACCCTGCTGTTCTGAGTGCTGGGTCTGAGTCCTGGGGTATGTACCAAGGACTCAGATTAAGTGAGCCACATCTTGCAGTGAAGATCTTAGCAAAGCAGAGTGTGAACAAGCCAGAAGAGTTGGGGAGGGTGAAGAGCAGCAGGTGCAAAAAGAGCCCAGGCAGGAAGAGGGACAGGTGACCTGACTCCTGCTGAGCAGAAAAGCAGAAAGGACTGGGGTTAAGGCAGCCACACTCTGGAGTCCTAGAGTGCTGCTGAAGAAAGGTGGCCATGCAGAGCTTCACCCAAGTGGCTGGTGGAGGCTGAGAGTGACACAGATGACCAAGAATGAGCATCTGAGCTAAAGGCATGACAGAGACTGGAGACTCCAGATACAGTCAACATTCAAAAATAAGCTTCCCATCGCAGCCCTGGATGATGAGTGTGGGCAAGACCACTGCTCCTGGGGAGTCTCTCAGGAGGGACTTCATTCAGGAGTGCCTGCTCCAAACCCAGCTGCACACCTGTCAGAACTGAAGACATTGCTCCTAAACGCCCAGGCATGGCCTTTTACAGACTTGCCTTTCATTAAAATAATACAAACTCACGGAGGAAAAGCTGCAACCCTGCACAAGAGGAACTGCACCTGGTTAATCACAATTTTACACCCTCTTTGATTACTTTGATTTTAACAGGATTTCTCTGAGGAGCACAATTTTTTTCAACAAGCATTGGTTCAACTTGTACATATTGTTCTTAAAAACTGCTTTTCAATTGACACTATCCTCATCTAAGGGCAAACACAGTCAAGTTTCTGATGTGCGAAATGTTTCAGCTAGGGAAGCCCTGGGTACATTCCAGGAAACAGAGGGGGCAAGGCTGTCTCTGCCTGATATGCCACTAGACGAAAGTCAACCTGCATGTCAGGCTATGCATCCAGAGAACAGACAAGCCCCATGGTCTGCGGCAGCTCAGTGTGCACCACAGTGCGGTTTGTGACAGAGCTGCAGAGCTCCTGGCACAGGCCTGCTTCTCTGTCCTAGTAGAACACAGCTGCTGGCATTGTTCAGAAAGGAAACTGCAACTCCATTCATCCTGTTGAACTGCTCTGCATCACACACAAGACAAGGATATCATTAATTACTTTGGAAATAAGCCTGACCCTAACCAGGCTGAGGCAAAAAATAAACCTCTTTATACTTCCAAAGCCAGTGCTTGGAAACAAGAGATGCTCAGACCTTTAGTTCCTTCCGAAGTTCCATTCAGTATTAGATTCCTACCGTCTCTAGGAGAAGATGAGTACTTGACATGTACTCAATGACTGCAATAAACCCCTGGCAAGAAATAAGGTGCATGCCAAACATCTGCCTCTGAGAGAGAACTACCAACACAATTCCAGTATAGTAAAACGACTGGTTTTTGAAGGGTACTTTGGTTTGGGGGCAAGACAAAATTTTTCCTTATGATCCCTTAAATTGCAGGTATAGTCTCATGTAATTCTTACAGTGACTCCATGAATTGAATCTGCAAGGATTCAGAATTACAGGCATAACCTGGTGGTCAGCTTACTTGGCACACTGTGCTTCTGAGTAAGAAGCATGGCAGTGGTGGCGCACGCCTTTAATCCCAGCACTTGGGAGGCAGAGACAGGTGGATTTCTGAGTTCGAGGCCAGCCTGGTCTACAGAGTGAGTTCCAGGACAGTCAGGGCTACACAGAGAAACCCTGTCTCGAAAAACCAAAAAAAAAAAAAAAAAAAAGCAGCAGCATGGCACAGCATGCTATTGAAGTCAGAACACGGAAGGAGCATGAGAAGCTGGCAGCTGGCCTGCTGATGTGTCTGTACTCTCCATGTCTCCTTTCATGTGCTTCTTCCAGAGACGGTGGGACAGTGGTGTGAACACTCACTGTCTAGTCCTAGGTACTGTGCTAACTAATCAGTCCCAGGCTTCCAGTAGAAAACTGGCTGTTCATGTGCAATAAAGCAGATGCTGTTCCCTGAACTTGTCTCCAGAGTGTTCTTCTCTGCACCCTTTACCAACCCACAGTCACTGTGGGTTGGTAACCAACCTAGTAATGACAGCATAGCTACTGTTCCTGAACCCAGTTCATAGGCAAGGCCACTAGGGCTTGGGAAGATGTGGCTTGCTGACCTGTTTCTTACAGGACCATCTCATCCTACTTACTACACTGCCTCCTGGTCAAGGTCAGACCTGAAAAACTTGCCAGGAAATCTTTACTGCTTCTTCTTTTCTCGTTCTTTCTGCCTTTAAAGAGCCAGCTTGTTCATTCTGTCTTTACACTATGCAGTTGTCTGCAGAGAAATCCCACCATTCTTAGCATCCCAGCGTCTCAGATCCCAGATTGTTACCCTGTGGTCACGACCAAACCCCATCTCTTCAGTGGTCCTTCCCACAATAAGAAAAGAAAACACTGGCTAACAGCTCCTTCTGGGGGTCCTAACTTTCCTTATTGTAACCATGGAATCAATTTCCATTGCCCAGGAGGCACGTGTAAGGAAAAAAATAATTAAAGGAAGACATTTTTGTTTTCTTTTTAAAGTTTTAACTTTTATTGAGACAGGGTTTCTCTGTGTGGTCCTAGCTGTGCTGGAACTCACTTTGTAGCCCAGGCTGGCCTCAAAATCAGAGATTTACCTTGACTCTGCCTCACACTACAGGAATTAAAGGTGTGTCCTCCCCCGCCCCCCATCTTAAAAGGGCACATTTTCAAGGAAATCTCTGTATTGAAGAAACCCATCCCTTTGTTTGGGGGACTGTGCTCCACTCTAGAGTCAACACTAGGTATACAGTGTAAAAACACTATGGTGGGGAAAGCTCATGAGGCTGCTGACAAGCAGCGCTGCTGTCATCTGATGAAGTTGCTTCACTCTTTAGTGTTTTATGTTTAAAAGCCATTTCTACAAACACATAATGAGTGTTGGTATTGCAACACAGAAAGTGGAACTCAAGCAGGACAAAGGTCAGTGAGGTGTTTGCTTGTTTGTTTTGGAGACAGGGTTTCTCTACATAGCATTGGCTGTCCTGGAACCTACTATTTAGATAAGCCTGGCCTTAAACTCTGAGATCTACCTGCCTCTGCTTCCTACGTGCTGGTACTAAAGGCATGTACCCCACATCTAGTAAGAAAAAAAATTTAAACTCACATATCCTGTGTAATTACAGTCTTCTTACCCACCAAGAATTTATAAAATCCCACACCTTCTGTATGAAGTATTCGTATGAAATGTATTAACTTGATGAAGAAACACCTGGGCTATAGTTATTATTATTAATTATTATTACTTTTAAGGAAGATTCTCACTACATAATATCCACAAAGTAGGCAGTGAGTGGCCCTTCCCAGGATCTCTGACAGGTTCCTGTTACTTTGCACATCAAGGCAGGCCTTTGGAGTAAGGCTATCATCAGGTTGTCAGGTGTGTGGTGTCACGTGCTGGCACAGAGTTTACATAAATGGATTCATTTAACTCTTAAAACCACTCAACATATCCTAGTTCACTCTCTGCAGCTGTGATAAATACCACGCCTAAACTCGGGAGGAAAGGGCTTTTGTAGCTTATAGAAAACATCACTGAGGGAAGTCAGAGCTGAAACATAAGCAAGGGCAGAGGCAAGAAGCATAGTAGAATGCTGTTTAATGGCTTATTTTTCATGGCTGGCACAGCTTGCTTTCTTATAAAACTCAAAACTACCAGACCAGGGGTGGCACTGCCCCAAATGGTCTTGGTCTTCCTACATCAATCATTAATCAATAAACTGTCCCATAGACATACCCACAGGCCAATCTGATGAGGCAGTGTCCGAGATGAAACTCTCTCTTTTGAGTGACTCGTTTGTGTCAAGGTGAGAAAAAAATGAACCAACACAGTAATGTGGACCACACTACTGCTGTTTGGCAGATGAGGAAACCGAGGCACAAAAAGTCAACTAATCTTGCCATAGGCCACAGCTTTTCTTCTCAGGGTATAAGGCACCATTGTGCACTGGGCTGAACAGGAAGGAATGACGCTTAGGTGGGGTGGGTGGGTTGATAGGATCTATGTTAGAGTGAGCGCAGGATAAACAGCCTTCTCTGGAGACAGATTTCAGTGAAACAGCTCTATTAGGTGTGAACGAGGGTTATATATATATAAACCTTGGGGAGTGGTTAAGAGTTTTTTGAGTGAATGTATATTATTGGCTGTGGCTGAGGTGCTGGAAATGCTTCATTTGCATGAAGAGGAATTCTAGGTGCTGGCTGGAAATATCCTTATTGGGAGATAACCTGTTAGCTGGCCACCAGGCTATGTGACTACCTTGAGGGTGGCAGAGGTGGGGGGCATAAGGCTTACATGCTATGAGAAAGAGCTTGTAGGCCCAGAGCAGGGTGGATGGAGTCCTACTCCTGCCAGTCTCAGGACAAGATTTTGGGGGTTTTGACACACCTCACTCTTGCTCTGGGCAACTCCCCCAGTCGCAGGCTCTCTGGCCCACAGCTGGGGAGAGCAGAGCATTAGATGAAACACTTTGAGAAAACTCACTGATTTAGACACCAAACTGCTCCACAACTCCAAACTCGTAAATTCAGGACTTTCAGTCTCTTTAGGCTAACGAATATCACTAACCAGTTGCTATCCTATAGGCTTCATGTGACAAGGGCCAGTTCTCCCCACTTTCCCTAGAACACTAGAAGTACAGAGTCATGTGTTCCCATCAGACCTCCAAGTCACAGCTTAAAAACATCAAGGCCACAAGCTGGGAGGCCTGTGGTTTTTATCTGTACCCCTTTATATTTTAATTCTTCAGTTTCACCCCCTACTTATGAAATGAACCCCTTGTAGGGCTCTGTTTCAATGTGAAAGCAGGACAGTGATCTAGAAGGTTCTCAAATCCAAGGCAGCATTAGTACTGTGACAACCTTGTTATTGAGGATTTGTCAAAAGAAGATTATCAAAATCAAGGATGCCATGCTTGCTGGTGTTTGAAAACCAAAAAGCCAACACTACAAAACACCTGCCTTCGATGGAGCCACACACTGGGAGCCACGTGCTGAGACTCCTGTAGGTCTGAGACCTTTGGAATGACACCAGAATGAACGCACACACAACCCGAGCTCTATAAAGTATGCAGTGGGACTGACGAGCCCCTTCTGAGACACAGGGAGCCACCAGACCTGAACTGAGTTTGTACCCAGACTTTTCTCAAAGTGAAGAGGAAAGCATGTCCTCTTGGTTGTGACAATGTACACAAACAATGTGTGACAAGAATCTACTGTTCCACTCACCATCAGCGGTAGCACAGACTCTTGAACCTAACTTCTTGGGTTTAAGTCTGGAACTTACTGGTTGTGTGGCTTCCAGACATCATCTCTTTGAAATAGGGCAAACAGCTATTTGAAGGTATTATGAAAGGTAAACAGGAAAAAGTTATGTGAAGTGTTGAGCATACCATGAGATCTCATCTAAGTCCATTTTGCTACTGTAATAAAGTACCCGAGGATAGGTCCCTTACAAAGTAAAGATACCGAGTCAACACTTTTGGAGGCTGAAAGTCCAAAGGATCAGACACCGGCTCTGCAGGTCTCTGGCTGGCCACATCATGGAAGATGACATCATGTCAGGGCATACACAAGACAGACAGGACATGGTGAGACAAGTCAGAGAGCATAGCTCAGGGGTCAGGTTGCTCTTTCATAACAACTTACTTTTGTAGAAACTAACTTAGGGTCCTATAAGAACCACATGAATACATAAGCAAGCCTTCATAGGTCCCACCACCTCAGCACTGCCACACTGGGAAACAAAACTTCCCAAAATGAACTTTTAGAAGCCACATTCAAACCGTATCTCAGCCACAGCAGTGCTCAAAAGGTCAGCCATCATTTTTATGATTACCAGGTATTTCCCACGTAGCTACTCTGATGGTGTCCTGATAGCTCTTTTAGATTTCCTGTTAATGTATACTAACTTCTGGAGAGCTACCCACTAAGTCACTATGGTTCAAACAGAATGCCAAAGCCTGTAACATGAAGGTTACAGAGGAATTCACTATTGAATAAGCCTTGGCAGTGTGAGGGCAAATAGGTGTGAAATCCTGATGAGTGTGAAGCCACAGAGCATGCAAATGGAGTGAGGGGACTCCAAGCAGACAGCAATGCAGCAAAACAGAGGCTTCAACTACCAAAACTGAGGAGTTAGAACATGAGACCTGTTCAGTGCTTAAGTTTAACTTTGTTACCCATTAAAATGGTATTCTACTAGAATAAAGGTGATGGTAATAACTAGACTTCAAAGTGGCCACGCTCTAACAGAACAGACAAGCGGCCCTTACCATTATCCCGGCAATCTGTACATTTCCATGTCTTCCCCTCTTCCTCTCTGTCTATACATCTGCCAGAGAACAGACGTACTCAGTGGTTTTCCATTACCAGTGAATGTCAGCATCACCTGGGAAGTATAGTCTCCAGTCTCACATGCAGCCAGGACTGAGAGGAGTAGATTCATTTTGACCAACTGAGTCATCTTTTGATCACTTGTTACATTTACTAAAATGCCACTAGTAAGGTCTTTTGTTTGAAATAAATTAAACTGATGTTGGTAATATGTAACTTTGGGATTCAAGCAGTAAAGGGAAAGAACTTTCATCCGGATTCAAAATAGTAGAGATGTCTACTGAATGCATTGAGAAAGGTTCTGGAGAGTGTCAGCAGATAGCTTTCTAAATCTTCTCTTACAGAGCTTGAACTCTATAAATATACAGCATGGAGAGGCCTACAGAGATATTCTGTGGTAACCTCGACCCTGCAAACAGTGCTGCTTAATTCAGTATGATGCAATGAGATGGCCACAATCGTATTTCTTTCCTTCAAATGTCTGTGAGGAAGCTCAACACCAGTTCCACCAGACCCACAGTTGCATTTTCAACTGGATCACACAAATCAGTTCTGCTCTTTTGTCTAAAAGAAAAGGGAGGGGCTGGAGAAATGGCTTAGCAGTTAAGAGCATTTGTTGCTCTTGCAGAGGACCTGGGTTTAGTTCAAGGAGATCCAAAACCTGGTTTTGTTCTCCATGGTGCATGTGGTACACACACACACACACACACACACACACACACACACACAGAGGCAAAATACTTAAACATAAATACATAAACATAAAATAAATAAGTTTTCAAAAGAGGGAGAAGGGCTGTGGAAGTGTAGCATGGTAAGAGCTCCTGCCTTGTGCTGGGAGACCTGGAACAGTCTATTGATATCTCATCCTGACACTATGGCGATGCAATGATGAGGAACAGTGCCTCACCTGAGGGAAGCTCTATGTATGATGAAAAGAGAAAAACTGGGAGCTTGAACGTTGCAAACTGCATGGAGCTGGGCATGGAGTATAGTCTGAGTCTTAGCCACAAAATGTAGTTTAATTTAAAAACATCATTGAAGCAAATGTAGTAAGAAACACATATAATCTCAGGTCTTACAAGTATGAGTCAGTATTATGTTCTTGAGGTCAGCATGGGCTATACAAGGCCTTCCCACAAAGGAAAAAGGATGCATTCACTGTATTTACTGAGCCAAGCACAGTGTTAGCTGCTGGCATCCCAAAGATAAACAAATGTGGCACCTGCCTGCTTCTCATCATCTGTCCTGAAGAAATGAAGACAGCAACGCCTGTCCTGAGGGTGTCTTGAGGACCATGTGAGGCTGTACTCTACAGGTTCCGGTTACTCTGTGAACCCACAGTAGGTGCACTGTCTGTGTCCCTTACCATGGCAGAACCCCTGTCAATTGTTTACCAAGGACACTACTGGTTTTGGTTTTCATCCAAATTCTATGTGACCAATGGCATCTTTCTGTGGGGGCAAGACTGTGATGTAGTTGCCAGCAGAAATGTCTGGACTAAAGAGAGAAAAGTGGGTCACAGTAACAACTTGCTGGCAGGGAATCAGAATCAGGGAAGGGACTCATTTTCTCTTTTACCCAAGCTCTATGTCAGCAGACTTCAGTAACGCCTTCTGAAGAGGCAACAGTACTAACTGTATGCTGTTAAACTCACACATGCCCCACCCCCATCTCTTTTAATCCTCATCAGATTTTTGAGCTGAACACCTTTTTCAAGGTCACAGAGTGAACAGCAAACTGGGATTCAGATGCCAATCTGACAGATGCCACTGTCTATTAGCTACCAAACAGTGTGGCCAATGTGTTATTTGTTGTTAATTAGAATACACAGAAAACAGTTGGCTTGGCCATAGTAATGTCTTTTGGCAGGAAACAGAAAGAGATGGGAAGAGAACTGAGTTTTCATCTCTAGCAAATTGTTCAAGGTCAAATAACCAAGGAAACAGTGCAATAATGCCCTCCTCACCCATATGGTCTCCTACCAGAAAGCCCTTCTAGAGCAGCAAAATAGAGCATGGGAAAGCCATTGTGTAACTTATCAAATGTCTCCTGGAGATGACAGGAAGAGCTCTCCTGTAGAAGGTACAGGAAGAGTACATAGCATCAGCCTTTCTCAAATAGCCAGAAATATGAACTCTAGTGTACACCTGGGGTGGTATGTGGGTTAGGAGTACGTCCAAATGATCTACTTTCCACCTCTGTAACTGTGATGCCCAGGTCTGCGTCTGGTGAATGGTGGGATGAAGACTGAATAAGCAAAGAGCGGCAGGACAGCGTATTAGCCATATTCCTTGTTTTTTTGTGACAAAATACCCGACTCAAAGGAACTTAGGGTAAGAAGGCTTTACTTTGGCTCCTTAGTTAAGGAGAAGCAGTTCACTGTGGCAGGGAAGCATGGCAGTGGGAATTCGAGGCAGTGATGAACAGAGAGATGAATGCTGGCTCACCTGACTTAATTTCCTTCTTTTCAATCATTCTGGGACCCCTGCCTCTTTGGGGGTGCAACCCACACTTAGGGTGGGCATTTCTTTCTCAGTTAAACCTCCCTAGGAATACCCTTACAGATATAAGAGCAGAGGTGTATCTTCTAAGCAATTCTAAATCTAGTCATGTTGACAATGAAGTTTAGTCATCACAGACAGCCACAAAGCAACTACTAACTTGTCCAAATCTGTGAGAAGAATTTCAGGTATTTCATGGATGGGCTGGCCACAATTGTCATGACAGTTAAATTTACCAAGGTTGTCTGAAGGGAACCCTCAGGTAAAACACACAATTCTGCAAGGATAAGGGACAGAGATGATGTAACTACCCCAATTCCTTAAAGAACAGCAATCTTTAAGCTGCATGTGATACTCTTAAGGAATATGCTAGGAACCTTCAATATGGCCAAGTGGTCATGCCAAGATGGGCAGCACCAGTGTCCAATGTCAAGACTCAGAAAGACAGCAGGTTTTGTGGTGTGAGCCAAGCAGGTCAAAGAGGACCAAAGTCCTACAGACCTACATTTGTTTTCCCCTTTGCCATTTAACAGCCAAGTCCATAGTGCCCCTGGTGCTTTGGTTTCTTCATGTATGAAATTAAAGTTAGGATCCCATGAGCTATCAGGATGACTGAGTGAAATATCTATTACGGAGGAGTGGTACTTCTTTTAGTTCTTGACTGTAATGAACTAGTAGCATAATGCACACCCACCATTCATCCATAAACCAGCAAGGGAAGGTACATAACTAAACTAGCGATGCAATGAATACCCATCACTCATCCAAAGCGAGTAGCTTAATGTACACCCACTCATGTCATGTACTCTATTGGCCACTGCCTATGTATCTTAGCTTGTCAAGAACGCCACTTAACCTAGGAGTACTGAACTTTAACTCAATTATTTTTTTCTCTAAGCAGAGGTCACTGGGTTAAGTAGTACATGTATTTTTTTTTTTTTTTTCAAGACAGGGTTTCTCTGTGTAGCCTTGGCTGTTCTGGAACTCACTCTGTACACCAGGCTGGCCTTGAACTCAGAAATCCACCTGCCTCTGCCTCCCAAGTGCTGTGATTAAAGGTGTGTGCCACCACTGCCCGGCTTGTACATGTATTTTTAAAAACTCTTGGTATACACTCTTTAGCTGAGGGACATAGATTGTTTCCAGATTCTGGCTATTACAAATAAAGCTGCTATGAACATAGCTGAGCAAGTGTCCCTGTGTCATGGTGGGGCATCTTTTGGGTATATGTCCAGGAGTAGTATAGCCGGATCTCGAGGTAAAACTACTTCTAATCTTCTGAGAAACTGCCAAATTGATTTCCAGAATAGTTGTACAAGTTTGCACTCCCACCAACAATGGAGGAGTGTGCCCCTTGCACCTCGACAGCGTGTGTTATTGCTTGAATTTTGATCTTAGCCATTCTTATGGATATAGGGTGGAATCTCAGAGACATTTTGATTTGCATTTCTCTGCTGACTAAGGATGTTTAACATTTCTTTAGGTGCTTCTCAGCCATTTGAGATTCCTCTGTTGAGAATTCTCTGTTTAGATCTGTATCCCAGTTTTTAATTGGGTTATTTGGATTGTGGTGTCTAACTTCTTGAGTTCTTTATATATTTTGGATATTAGCCCTCTGTCAGATGTAGGGTTAGTGAAGATCTTTGCACAATCTGTAGGCTGTCATTTTGTCCTATTGACCGTACAGACTTTGTAATTTCCACTCCTGTGTGATATATTTCCTATTAAGGCCGTTATCCTTCTTGAGACTTTAAAAGATTTTTTTTTCAAAGTGTAAAAATGCCAAACCAGAAAGTCCCTGCTTTACTAGTATACTGTAACAACATGACTGAAGATTTTACATGCAATGTTTTGTTTCCTCTATTACTTTTCAAGCAAAGTAAATCTTCTACTGTCTTTGTAGTTCACAGGTTTTTCAGAGTAACAACTAATTCTATTTTCCCCAAAGGTCTTAAGATTATAAAGTCAAGCCCTACCTGACTTAGGTTGAAATGGCAAACAAAACCAACACAAAACCAATTCAAACCAAACCAACCAACCAAACTAACAAACAAAAAAACAACATTTCAGTCAGGTAGGCCACTGTGGGACAAGAGAAACCCAGTAATTGTGAAGGACCACCCTGAATGACATGGCCCAAATTCATAAAGTACAGGAATCTCATCTGTGCTGCCTAATTTTATGTCAACTTTACAAGCTAGAGCCAGGAATTCCAGTTGTGAAAATGCCTCCAGTGGGTGGGGCCTCTCCTGGGCACCATGGTGATCCTGGTTTCCATAAGAAAGCAGGCTGATCAAGCCATGTGGAATAAGCCTGTAAGCAGCACCCTTCCTGAGCTCTGCATCAGCTCCTGCCTCCAGGCTCCGCTCTGCCTGAGTTCCTGCCCTGACTTCCTTTTATGATGAATTGTGATGTGGAATCATAAGCAAATCAAACTCTTTTGGTCATGGTGTTTCATCACAGCAATACAAATCTTAAGACACTGTCAAAGGTTCACGCTGGTCACGTCAGCTCATCTGCCCTCAAGCTGAGGAGGTTAGAGGAGAAAGCATGAGGCCAGGTACGGAAGGACTTGAGTACACTTACCGTCGCATGTGAAATAGTCAGGATCCCATTCTTGACAGCACACTTCCTTCTTTGCCACACTTTCCGGATCCTAGGGAGCAAGTCAAACAGAACAGATATTGTACATGATTCACCTGGGGTGTGCAATCATGACGTAGGAGGCAAAACAGTAATTATGAAATGCTATCCCCAGATAAAGCCAGCTTCCTTCCCCAAACTAGACAAAACAGAAAATCCTGGATGTTAGTTATTATGCTTGGTAGAAAGAAGGAAGTTCAGAGTGGCAGGCATGTAGAGAGAAGCTCATGGCAGAGCTGCTGTTTAACAATGAAAATGGAAAGGAGAAACAGACTCTAGTAGCAGAAAAAAATACATTTATTATTATTTGGGGCTTGTATACTTTCGGGGTACTAGAATCCTCCTAAATAGAGCTTTTTGATTCTTCTGGGAAATTAAACCATGTTAAGACCATTTACAAGTAGACGTGACACAGTTCGAAAAATCTGAACAAGGGATTAAAAAAAGCCTGTTTTTAAAGCACATTTTCACAAAGCCTCACATACAGGTACAAGGCTGGCCACTGATGGACCTGTGTGCACCTACCCCCTTCACCTCCCAACACACACACACACACACACACACACACACCCCGGGAGAGAGAGAGAGAGTGAGAGCGTGCCATGGGGCTGCACTGCTTAGGACCATAGGAGCCTGAACATCCTGGGCAAGGAAAGAAGTCAGGCCTTCTGTTGGCTTAGAAGCAACAGCACCAAGAGGCCTATAACCATATTCTTTCATGCCTCCTCCCCTTCTTAAGTCAGTCTTGTAAGAATACTGCCACAAATCCAATCAAAAACATTATTTGTATGTATTAAACTACTAGAAGGAGTTTGCTCCAAAGCACGCTGCACAGGGGGAAGGGAAAACCTACACCATCCAATTACATGTAAACTGAACAGACACCCAAAAAACTAGTCTCCTCAGGAGGGAATAAGAACCATCAACTGAAAAGCTCCTTACTCACAGCCAAATGATATACTTTCTTGTACAAGGACCAGGGCTATGTCTGATTAGAGGAAGTACCAGTCAATCACACCTGCAGCAGCTTTACTCAAGTGGTCCTGCATCTCATCTCACCAGCACGGGAGCCCGTTAAGGTCCCAGTAAGGCACTGCTTGCCTAGCCAACACCACCTGTATCCCTCTCTACCAACAAACTGCTGACTTGGAGGGATCGGTTCCTATGAGGTTCATTCATTTTACTTAAAATTTCATTCATTAACCTTTCTTATTCACATGTATCATGGAAACACAATATAAAACAAGTTCTCATATTTTCTTACACAGTAAATAAAGCCAAGAAAATTAACAAAGGCTTTCAGCTTTTTGGCTAAGAGGGCTAGTGAGGTGCTTCCTGGTCACCAGAGGCAAGAGGAGACTCAAGCCATCCCCTGCCTAGGTGGGGCAAATGCACCCGCCTTCGTGAACACGTTGGACAGCTCCACCTTGCCCCTGGGAAAGTGACCTCACACAAGTAAAGTATCTGTGGGGCTTCAGTCTGTTCATCACTTGGCATTCTCCCAGCAAAGCTTTGTGGTTTTGCTCATGTATCTTAACCCTTGGAGACTCTCGTTATCTGAATCATGAAAGTATCTGAGATTACTTTAAGAAAATACACACAAACAATGGCTCCTCTAACTGCCTTTGAGGCATAAAGTTTTAAAGGTATTTTAAAAAAACCAAAATTGTTCTTTCATATCTTATAATAATTTTTAACAAGTAACAATTAACAAGTATTGCAAAATTGGGTTAAAATTACCAATGCAATTTGTATGAAAATGAAAACCACACAAGTGCTTACTTTAACAATGGGTCTGTCTTCATGTAGAAGAATTTCAGTATCTTTCTCTTCCCTAGAAGCCATCAAAAGCAACTCTGGATTTTTAGTACTCATCTCTCACGTATGACTATAAAACACTGATATGCCCTCTTCGTTTTCAACTCTAAGAGAACTCTCCTCTGCCCCCTTCCTTACCAGCTTTCTGGTACAAACTGAACGCAGGGCCTTGGCCACACTGCACTGAACCATCTCCTTTATCTTTCTTCATTACTTGCCAAGGCTGCATGACAGTAAGGGCGTACCCCTTAGCTTTTACCTTCTAGCATCTAGGTGTCTGCTTCGGATGCTAGAATGTTTGCTGTGTGTGGGAAATGAATGTTTGAAGGGGAAACAGATGGAAAGAAAGGAGTCAGGGCAAGCTTGTGCCAGTTTATGTCTTGGATGTTGTCCAGGGTGGTCAAAGGCATTATGGCCCTTTTTGAAAGACAAAGGCGAGCTGCCTAATGCTGAGTCAGAGCACCCAGGATAAAGTCAGGGCTCTCTTTCACTGTCGGTGTGGTCCTGTGGGGTGTCATAGATGAGGAAGAGGTGTGGCCACACGGAGCAGGTGCTCACAGAGAAGACTCAGGGTTCAACTACACAAGACTCATGAAAAAGACTTCACCCTTGAGCAGAAGCAGCTGAGATGACAAGAGGTGTATTATTTTTAGTTAGAAAAGGAAGGATACATGACAGATTGCTTGTGACAGAGACAATGTCATGGGTTACCACCAAGGTTGGGGTTTGGGCAGCCAGGTGCCATCTCAAGGAGAGAATATGACAACGATAAAGCAGAGCTGAGTTTCTCCCGTCAGCTTTTTAAAAGTGCAAGTCACAAGCCAGAGGTGTTACCTAGATGTGGAACAACCGTCCTTGTAAGGACAGCAGGTTAGGTCGACTATTTGAGCAGAACCAGCTCAGAAAGCTTTTAAGTATGCTTTCTCAACAAGAGCCTGGACACAATCCCAGGGATAGCGCTTCATGGACAATCTCGCCCTACAGTGGGCTAGCCAGGTCTAGACACATACCCATCACTCTTCTTCAGCAGGAAGCCCTTCTTTTCACTGCCATACTCCTTGTTGCCCTGGAGCTGATGCATGCTGTATCCACCTTGCCGGCTCTGAGAGTCCTGAAAAACAGAAACACGGACTAGCAAATGCTGGAGACCGCTCTGTTTGCCACTGAGCCTTTGCCTGCTGGTCTGTGCCTAGGAGAATTATGGACTTTGGGAGCTGTCAAGGCCTACCTTTTATTTTAGCAGAGGAAGCAGGACATGCCATTTTGCCAGACTCACAAAGCAAGTTCTAGGCAGAGCCTAGGGTCCAGGTCTAGTTTAGTACTAATTCAAACACAAAAGAAACAGTGCTATGACTCAGCCCCAGCTTCCACGCACAGAAGGAAGCAACAGCAAGGGCTAAATGAGAACCAAGCAGAGAGTGTGCAAGCTGATGGTGTTCTTCTCTCCACTGTACCTGTTCTCCCTATACGTAAGTGCTAGAGTCCTCTAAATAAAGGGCATCTTCATTAAAAAAGATTACAGAGCAGGGTACTGACAATTAGCATACAATTCTTGTAGCTAACTATACACTGAGCAGTTATAATTAAAATCCTTTAATTCTGAAACTTTCTGATTATTGAAGTGTACAAATAAACCCTGGATTTGAGAGCAGCTTAGAACTCTTGAGTTACCCAGTTGGTAAACTATGAAACATTCCAGAAAAGGAATAATCTGTCTACAGCACTCTGCAAAGCAGACCCATGTCAACACTTTTAGTCTGAAATCAGCATTCTACGGCACGAGAAGTCTATGATGTGACAAAGCATGCACACTTCAGCAATAGAAGCAAGCAAGCCTGGTTTTACTTTGGCACTCCACTGGTACCTAATCATGGACTCTATGGACAGGAAGACAAGAATCAATGAACATACTATGAGAATCCAAGAAGTAAAATATAAATGAAACAAAAACAAAAATAAAGTTGAGCTGCGGCATGGGAAAAAAGGTCTCTAGGCACACAGTAGGACAACACATTCTCACAAAATGTATTAACTTACTCTTCTAGACTTCGATCAGGAAGGGCAAAGCAACACAGAAAAAAAGGAAGAACATTTGAAAATAGTTAATTGTGTTAAAAACTATCAGCCATAACATAAGCAGTTTGTAAAATATACATAGAAAAGATTATTGTAAAGATATACCAGTAAACACATCCATGATCATAAAAGACTTTGGGTGATAAAACAATAAAATATTTCTATATCTATCAAGTTTTATATATTTTAGTTCATGTGTGGTGAGAAGATAAACACAGTAAATGAAGATGATGAGGTGCACATTTCTCAGACAGATGGTAACAACATTCAAAATGTGGGAACACAGAGAACCAATGCCTCAGTGAAACCAAACTGAATTGCATCCTCAGAAAATCAGAGCCACATATTGTGATGTCCTCTGTATTCTTGTTTCGCAATTGCAGTGTGTGTGTGTGTGTGTGTGTGTGTGTGTGTGTGTGTGTACGTGTATGTAGGTCAGAGACCACTGTCAGGTGTTTTCCTAAATTACACTCTACTGTATTTTTTGAACAGAATCTGTCATTAACCTGGAACCCATCACCAACGGGCTACATTAGCTGGCCAGCAATCTCTAGGGTTTTCCTGCCTCCACATGTCCAGAGGTGAGATTATGGGCACACTTGGTTTTTTATGTGGGAGTTGGGGTTCAAATTCAGGTCCTTATGATTATGCAACAAGCATTTTACTATTCCCGCCAAAAAGACCATCTCTCCAGTCCCTAAAGAGAGGGCAGTACTATGTCAGTTACAAGAAGTAACTGAACTTTGATGGTACAGAAGGAAAGAGCTCCCTTAGCCTCTGGATACTTATCCATGGCTTGTGTCCAGCAAATGGTGAAGGCCAGGAGCTTCTCTTGACATTCAACATTCTTTTAGCTCCAGCAGTGTATACTTGGAGGAACCGCCAGGACCATACAGCTCTGTAAAGCTACAGTTGATGTAAATGCTGTGCTCAAAAACATGCCCCAAGCAGCTCATCTCCTAGGTCCAAGAGAGACCTGAGATCCCAAGTATAAGACTTTGTAGAGGATGCTCACGCCCTGACCACTCACTTTCCTTCACTGCCAGCAGGGTTTTCCTGGTAGTCTGAGCCCAATGAAAGGGGTTGCAAGTGACATTCTTTGTCCGTCTGTCTTCCTTTCTTTTGTTTTCTCTATATGAGTGTGTTACTTGCATATACATCTGTGTATCATGTGCATGCCTAGTACATTTGTTTAGAAGAGGGAATCAGATCCCCTGCAATTAAGAGTTATGGGTGGTTGTGAGCCACCATGTGGGTGCTGGGAATTGAACCTGGGACCTCTGTCAGAGAAGCAAGTTCTCTCAACTGCTGACTCATCTCTCCAATCCCTATTAGGCACTTCTTCCTTAATGTAAGAAAGTTTGTTTTCAACAGGTCAGCTACCTTCCATAAAATTGAACAAATCAGATTATTTGGGGTAGAGTGAGATCTAGAGATCTCTTGCAAACTTTCTTAATGTTTACTTTTTAATGTTTGTTTTTACATTCTTGTATGTACTCATTTATGTATATATGTATGTATGTATAAATACGTACGTACGTACATATTTGAGTGTGAGTGTGTATGAGAGAGTGCCGAGGAGGAGGGTAACTTCCAGGAATCAGTCTGGTGGCAAGCACCTTTACTGGTTAGCCATTTTGCCAGCTTCTAGAGTTTACTTTGAAACACAACCATGATCTTGGTCAGCACAGTATGGTGGCTCACTAAATCCTTCCAGATCTGTCTTTTCTTTCTGTATAAATCCAGAAATTAGCTAATTAATGACTTTCTTGGGTTAATAAAGGTATACAAATTAGTTTTACTGAATTGAGAAATAATGGCCATTCAGCTTGCTTAGTAGAAGTTTTTTTTGTTTTTTTTTTTCTGAGACAGAGTTTCTCTGTGTAGCCCTGGCTATCCTGGAACTTGCTCTGTAGCTAAAGCTGGCCTCAAACTCAAGATCTACCTGCTTCTGTCTCCCAAGCACTGGGACTAAAGGCATGTGCCACCATCACCACCTGGTGCCTAGTAACAATATCAATAAATGAAAAGATAAATTTAGTTTTGAAAAAGTACTGGAAAATTACCAGTACTACTTATAATTTAACACATACAACTGAAGAATGAAATAGGTCTTGAGTTCTTTGAAAGCATGAGAGAAATCAACAACATATTCAGGAAAGAAAAATGCAAATCCCAAACTCATTTAGGCAAAAATATGCAACACTGAAAATAAACAATGAACTTGAAACCTTTGGAAATTTTATGCCAAGAACTGGGAAATGTATCTACTTCACTGAATCTACCTCACTGATTTCCAATTTGACCTCCTACACCCTAGCAGAGCTAGAGAAAGCACTTTCATTGAAGCCATACTGACATGTGATAGGCACTATTAATCTGTAAAACCTCATTCCTTTGAACTGAATGTAATTCCTATTCACCAATTTAATGGGTTTGTGAATGGTTTTGGTATTCAACTGAAAACCAATCTTCTAACCATGGAGTTTCAAAATTACAATGGCAGGTGTGTCTGGTGAAGTCTGGGTAGTGTGGCACACTGAGGAGCGGGAGCAGCAACATGCTGAATGTGCCAACTTGCACCCACACCGTGAAAGGCCCATTGGTTTTCAGATACTTCTGTGTTCCATACATACAGCATATAGAATCACTGTTAGAAAGAGAAGAGTTACAGCCCTAGAAATATCTGAGCAGCAAGAGGTTCTTTCAGGAAGTTAGGCTATTACATAAGGTGAAGATAAGTCATTTCATTGCACATTTAGAAAAAAACCCAATAATTTGACTTGATGAAGGAAAGAATGATCTTTCCAAATATCCAGGGATTCTGTTCATAGCTATAACTCTTTAACAGTTGCTAGTGTTTTTTTTTTTTCTTTTGCATTTGTTTATTTGTGTGTGCCTCTATGTGCTGACGTCAGAGGACAACTTGCAGAAGTTGGTTCTCTCCACCATAGGAGCCCAGGAATCATGCTGAAGTCATCAGTCTTGGTGGCATCTTGTTAGGTTATCTATTTGGCCCTCTAACATTCTTGAACTTTCTTTTTAATTGTCTACTTGACACAATCTAGAACCACCTGGGAAGGGAGTATCCAGGAGAGTCTGGCGAGGTCAGGTTGGCCTCTGGAAGGGCTCATCTTTGTTGGATTAAGTGAGATGAGAAGACCCGCCCACCCTGGATGCCCTATGCCCTACACAGGGGATCCTGGATAGTACAAGAGTAGGGAATGTGAGCTGAGCACTAGAATGCATTCATTAACTCACTGCTTTCTTCTCTTGATTGCTTCAAGTCTCTGATTTCCTTGCAATCATGGACAGTAACTTGGAACTGTCCCTGTTTTTCTTTTATGCTGCTTTTGTTGGGGTGTTTTATCATAGTACCAGGAAGCAAAACCAAGACGATTTCCTTTAATCGAGCCATGTTAGAAACTGGAAAAGGTTAAGGAGGTTAGATGATTTGCTGGGTGCTTTTAATTTCTCATAAAAGATTTTCAATTACTTTGCACTCTTCTCAAATATTACGAGGAGGAGGGAACTCTCTGGTAAATATTGTCCTTCACATTTACTTGGTAGATAGTTTCTATTACCTCAAAGTCACTAAAAATAATTACTTGCTAAGTTATTTTGCAACAAGAGGTGATAGCATTAGAAAGGGATTGGTGGGCATGCTGGGAAAGGCCAATTTTAGCTGTAAAATACTTAGGAGGAGTGACAGTTAAAACCCATTAATCAACTTCAGGTAGAGTTAAATATATCAATCACAGCACGCTGTTTCACCTCCTAGATACTTCTTTTGTTCTGACACTTTGCTTCTTAACCAACCTGAGCAGAAGACATCAAAACCTATACAAAGCAAAATGACCCCACCCCCACCCCAGGTAACAAAACAAAGACAGGAAGTGGTTATGTGCGAACCAGTAAAGCCATCACAGCTTTCTTTAGACAAATGTCTACTCTTTTCCTTTCCCACTTGGGCCTTTCTATTGCACGTACACTTAGAAATCATTCAAGACTACTTCTCTTAGGGTTTATATGTCAGCAGAGAGTATCCGTGCTTCAGCTTCTAATAAAAAAAAACTTTTCCTGAAATAGTCTCAGGTCCCTGACCACAGGCGCAGTCATAGCCTGAGACTGTATGTAGACTCTGCTTCAATGCACAGATGTTCCTGGGAATCAGGCCTGCTCTGCTAGGAGACAGGAGAGCAGGAGAATATCTACCATTAAAGAACAATGGACTTTTCTCATTTTGTCAAACTCCCAAACATTTGTAAGAACTGGAGAAGAAAAAGAATAAAAATCATTTTTAAATGTATACACATAGCTGTAGGAAAAAAGTACATAAAATTATTTTTAAATATGTACATATAGAGTTATAGCCTTAGTAAAGGAAACCTTTAAAGACTACAGTAAAGGGTTAGCATTACTAGTGCAGGTTTCCAGTGTGTTTTGGGAGTGGTGATGGAGGGAGGGTGCTTTACCTTTGTTTTGGCCACATGAATGCCATTCAGAAATTTCAGGAATTTAAAAAACACTGAATGTCACTGTTGGGAGCTATCATCAGGAACTGACAAAACGCATGCATCTTTTATACAATCCTTAAACATTGCATTTAAATACTGCACAAACAGGCACATTTGACTTTCTTCCATGTAATAAATGACACTATACCCTCCTTGATGAAGGGACCTACAAAGCACCCAGACTACGGCCAGATATACAGCAGGTATCAGTGCCTGCCATTTGTAACTAAGGGTCAGAGCTGCATTAACCTAGATCTACCACTCATTCTATACTGTCAACATTCAGGGACCATCTCAACTGAATTTTCTTGATTCTGGGGCAAATATCTAAAGGACTGTATCAAACTATTTCCTTAAATCTCTGGTAAAATGTAAGACCATTTCTGGCTTTCCAGAATGATAAGTATGGTCTGAAGAAGAGAACCATGAGGTGTACTGCCTGCTTCAAAGGTTAACATTAAGAAAAATCTAAGGCTACAAAGTAGTAGAATCCAGGGTACTATTTATTGATGAGGATGTGAAAGAACACAGTTGCTTATTTTTGAGACAGGTTCTCATTATGTAGACCAGGCTGGCTCTGTAGTCAGAGAGCTCTGCCTGCCTCTGCCTCTCAGTGGTAACTGCCACCTTGCCTGGCGGGAACAGTTTCTATCCTGGGGATGACTACAGATACATGCTTCTTTCTTTTACCTCACCTGTTCCCACACCCACCCCAGTAGGAAGCTATCAATGTGCCTGTTTCACAGATGGAGAAATGCAAAGGGAATCACAAGCAGCCTCACTTACACTGTTAGCCCTGCTGGGAACATATAAGCCACCTACTTCTTTCGGATCAAGCTGCAAAGAGGATTTTATTAGGTCCCGGAGTGCAGTTAGCTGCTTCTTTTCTTCATCTTGGGTTTGCTTTATCTATGAAAGAAAAAGTCACACCTGTTATTTATCATTCATTTAAAAAACAAAGCTTAATTATCCGAATATACCACTCATGGAACAATTCAATTTCATAGTTGTAGTAAATCTTCTCATTAAAGTACTCATGCTGCTTGGTAGAGCCTAATCTTGAGAAAATACCCAGAGTTTAGAACTAGCAAGTTATGTACCTGGCTTTCTTATTAAACCATATATGGTGAGGCAATAAGCTCTCAATCCCTCTATTTAACGAGGATAGAATATAATGCTTACAACATTTATTTCTAGCTTTTGAAAGGATGGGCAGAAAGAGTACCATGGTAAAATTAAATGGGTCAGAAGACAATCATATGAATGACTGAGACACCAGTTGCCGAAGCAAGCCCCAAAGTTCCCACAGAACCACATGAGGACCAGGACTTTGCTGCTTATTTTTAATCCTTTGGGATTTAACTGTCAGTGATCCCTGTTCACTAACTGAAAGGAAGTTAGGCAAAACACACAGGTGTTTGTTAAACAGTTCCAGTACGGATCAGGCTAATAATGAATAATCCAAAATGTGTGGAAGTCATACTGTATTATATTTTCTTGCAATTTGCAATATTTACACATACATAAACACACACACACACATACATACACACACATATCTCAAGGGTGGGGCAAAAGTGTAAATATGTAATTGACTTGTTCCACATAGCTGCAAACAGACAGGCTAAACACAATGTATTACTACATATAGCTTCTGGCATATATGTGCACAATTCTTTTTGATTGCAATGTGGCCGTGTATGGAATTTCTTTCTATGCTGTCATGCTTGTTGGATCTTCAGGGTTTCAGATTTTAGAGCACTTCTCATCAGGGATGCCTAATCTGTTACTTGTAACCCTAAAACTTTTTCTAAAATTAGGTACTCAGATTCCTAACATATTTTCATTTAACTGTCATCAGCCAAGTTATTTCCAGGTAACAACTGTTCCATCTCTAAGTACACATTCCCCTCCCCTTCTGAAGTTTACTTTTTCATTTATTTGCTCCCTCCACTCTTCACAGCCTCCCAAGGTTCACTGCTAAGATGAAGGCCTGTCTGCCAGGTCTACACTGACCTATCACTATCTCTTCTGCATAATACCCTTTCTGATACAGATTTCAAATGGACTGATGCTTCTTACAAGTTAAATGCACATGCTATCAGTAGGCACTTACATTGTATAAGTCAGCAGCCAGCTTTTCAATGTATTGTTTTAGTTTATCAGCCGTTTTCAAGCCATCCTGAAAGAAACTACAACAGAAGACAGCAGTGACTCACTAGTAGTAAAAAGAAGGAATAGAATTATGTGCCAAACCCGAGGATTCGTCCCACCTGGGTCTCCCCACACCTTCTCCAAGTAGTTCCCATATAATAAACATGAAGTCACGCTCAGCACTTGTATAGAGATGTGTCAACAAACATCTGTATGGCTGCTATTTGAAATCTATTAGGAGAGATCATAGTCGGCAAAAATAACCCTTGCAATCCACACTGATATCATGTGTGATAACGTCCTCACGTAGATCACTGCCTTGTGGCCGAACCATGTTTGAATCAAAGAGAGAAAGACAAACTAGCCCCTGGAATACAGAAGTCAAACTGCATACTAGAGGGTCAGGTAGGAGGCGACATGTGCTGACACACAGGGGTTTAGTGCTGCAGAGGGTCTGGAAAGCTGCATGCTACACTGCATGAATGACAAGGCTATATGACTTCCCAATGACAACAAGAGCTGACAACTGAAAAACCTTTACTCTAAGCTGAGCACTGGCTCACAGGTTGTTCTGTTGGCTTGATTCTCATAGGTCAAGCACTTCAGCCTCCTCTTGATCCTGTAGAGAATGCACAGCAAGGCTTTAGACCTTACTAGGTCCACACGGCGGTGGGATTCAGATCCAGGATTGCCTGATACCAAGTCCATTCTCAAAGCTAGCAGTGAAGTGAGTTCTTATCTTGGGCAAGTGAAGCTAGTTCTTAGCTTGTGGGGGGGATTCCTTAGGGCCCTCCCCTGTGGTTTAGTTTACAGAAACCAGGGTATAGGTGTTTGGAACCCCTGTGCTCTGCTGGCCCTTTCTCTAAATCATATCCTACCTGGCCCTTTCTCTAAATCATATCCTACCCCATAGGATTATTTCCCCACAGACCTGTGGTCTGCCTTGTGGTTTCCCAAAAAGTGATGAGGATCACCTCCCTGCCATGCCACGGTGGTTTTAGTGCAATTGAGATGCACTAAGGAGAGGAATTTTAGAGTCTACTTTGGGATCCTCACAAAGTCTGGTTTCCAAGACCCTAAACCTGACCCCAAATGCCTGAATACTAGATATTGGGCTGATACTTTCTTACACCCTACAATATTTAACACTCTGGAAAGTACCATCTTATTTAATTACAAAGACATTTTAACAATTTCTAGCAGAGCTACACTAGAGAGTGCTATATTAGACCCATTGCTGAAGATTTTTAAAATATAGATGCTGTGCCCCATCTCATGCTCATCAAATCAAAATTTCAGGTATGCCATCTAAGGTGCACACCCTGAAGCTAAAGTGCACACTGCAGCAGTGTCTGTACCACCTCCTAGCTCCAAGCCTGCATGGGCACTGTAGTAGTAGGTAGGGAGGCTGATTGTGGCTCGAGGTTGGTGCAGGTTCAAGTCCACCTATGTGGGCAAGACACAGCAGAGAAAAACACAGGACAGGATGCGAAGAAGGGGTGCAGGGGCTCTCCACATAGCCTGTAGTCAATGAAACCCACTTTCAGGGTAGATTTTCCTCCCATAGTTAGCTCTCTCTGGAAAGTCCCTCAAGACACAGTTGGCATGGGCCAGGGGTGTAGTGGGGACTGCTAATTACTGGGTGATTCCAAATCTGGTAAAACTGATAATGGAGGTTAAGCATTCCAGATACTTTTTGCTGATGAAATTCAATTTAAAGCTGTGATACTCTTTTTTTTTTTTTTTTTTTTTAAATGTATATGAGTGCTCTATCTACATATACACCTGCATGCCAGAAGGCGGCATGAGATGCCAGTGCAGACGGTTGTGAGCTACCATGTCATTGCTGGGAACTGAATCCCTGGAAGAACAGACAGTGCTCACAACAGCTGAGCCACCTGCCCAGCTGGGTGATTTTTACTCTAGTTTCAGTGCTGCACAACCTTCATCTAATTCAGAAGACTTCCATCGTCCCAGGAAGAATCTACTCCCTTGTCCCTTCCCACTAATCATAATCTGATGTCTCCATGGATCACCTGTCCTAGGGAGTTCACCATACACATACATGTAATCTGCTATGTGGTGTTCTGTATCTGGCATAATGTTTTATATGTCCATTTATGTTGAAGTATGTATCAATCTTTCATTCTTTCACATGGCTTAATACTATCCTACTACTGTACGGCTACCCCCCCATTTGTTTAACTTGATTGGTATACATGTTTACAAGTACTGTAAGTAATAGTTATATAATATTCATGCATCTACTTTTGTTTATATACCTGTGTTTGGCTCTTCCGGGTATTTACCTTAAAACTTTTACAAACAATTGTACTAGCTCACGTTCCTAACAGTGATACACGGGTTTCCTGTTTTTCACAGCCTCTTCAAAATTTACTTTCTATTTCTGTTATTTTAATTATAGCTTGCCAAGGGGATATGAAATAACCAATTCTGATTTTTATCTGTACTTCCCTAATGATTAATGATGCTGGATATTTTATCGTATGATATTTTCCAATTACATATCTCCTTCAGAAAAATGGTTACTCAAACTCTTTGCCCAGTCAAAACAATCGGAGTATCCTTTTTGTGGCTGTATTCTTTGTATTTCGGAATTCTCAATCTTTATTAGGTAAGTGACTTACAGATGCTTTAGCCCACGCAGTGGTTGTCTTCCTGTTAGCCTACCAATATCTTTTCATAAACAGAGCTTTGTATATTGATGTCTGACTAATTTCCCTTGGACTCTGTGGTTAATGTGTCAGTACTAACATATGTTTAAGCCTCTACTAAACAAATGCCCCAATGGACAAGTTACTGATCATTCTGAATTAAAGTGTCCTGACCGTGGGATACAGAAGGGAAACCACATGTGAAAACCGGTGAGTCCAGACATCCTGGGCTGTACATAAGCTCCTGGGAGCTGTTACTTGTTAGTATAATCTGTTATGATGAAAGGGAGCAATGCTTGTAAATGCTCTTGCCTCCGCAGATCACAATAAATCCCGTAGTAAAAGGAGTGGGTGGTTTGTTTTGAAAGTAGGATGTTATTGGCAATGTTCATGGTGAGTGAGCAGCATTGTGGGTGAACTGGAACAGGTAGGGACGGTTCGTTTCTACTCTCTTTCCAATGTAAACACTAGATCCACACTGAGGTGCTGTGATTCCCCAAAGTGTTATGTAGCAAATTCCCTGGTGAGTGCTGGCTGGATCTATTGAAAATCATCTGGGAAGGGAGTTAAGATATCAGAAGAAATCTTTAAAATGAAGATGTGAGTAGACAATGCTTTACAGGGCAACACTATGCACATTAAACAGGGGTTGGGAGGGACTGACTGTGATAGCAGAGGAAGAATCTCCGGAAGAAAACCTCCCTAGCTTCTTGATGCTGCCTTTCAACAATAGGGCAACTCAGAGACAAAGCCTAGATCGGTCAGCCTGGCCATCTGGTGGCTCAAACCTCACCTCCTAAGGAGCTGGTCCTGTGGGTCTGTCCTTCTGCCAATCTCTCTGGGCTCTAGCGAAAGCCTCCGTTACCAGATCCCACAGTCCACCTGCCCCCCAAGGCCCATCCCAAGTCCCACCACCACCTTCTTTCAGGTATAACCACTGCCCTCCTTAGCTTTTGCAGGAGTCTCTCCTTTTCTTGGTGCCCATGGGTACAGGTCATAGAATGCCTTATGATTATCAGGTACCTGACTGCCAGTACCAGACAACTTCCAGAAAGCAGCTCAGTTTGAATCTAACTCCAGACCCTAGCAAAGCACCCAGCCTTTGATGGGAGGCCAGTGAATGGTTATGGGTAGGAACACAGAAAAAGAAGAAAGCAATAAGGAGTGTCAGGCTGAATCTACTTTAAATAATGCCGCTTTCATTGTACTCACAGAGGCTAACGCACACATAGTTTGCAAAGCACTTTATGGTTTGGGAAACCATGCTTGGAGACCTCAAGACTCTTCTATCCAGGTGTATGAATTGAGAAAGATTTCTAAAATCAGATAAAGATTTACCGTCTAGTGCTGCAATTCAGAAGATTCGGAGATTCATCTCTTTTGGTAAAAGTTTGTAGATTAAATGTTTCCAAAATAAACCCCGAAACTGATCCAAGACAAAAATACCACCTTAAATTAAAACCAGGAATCACTTTACTTTAAAGTTTGTAACTGTCAGCTATACCATAAAGGCAAACTTAGCTCAGGTCCTCAGGTCAGAGCTTCTGTAGACATTCACCTTGTAAATGTGGATATATTGAATATATATTGAAATATATTCTTTCCATTTACAAAGCACATTTATATAAGGTAGAATTTACCTTGAAAACTGGTAACAACTTTATATAAGATCAATTTTGTAAAGAGAAACACCCTAACCATGACATATATAAATGATTCCCAATACCACAACTGCCCCGTGGGTGAATACTTCAGAATGCTTTATTTTATTTTACTCTCATGTCCTTATGAAGATCTGGAGGTGTTGGTTACAAGCTCTAACCCCAAATGACAGATATCACTGGTATTCATTCAGTGAGTGCCGATTGCCCAACAGGGATTTGAACTTGTCCATTAAGCGACTCAAACTCTGTGATTTTTTTTTTTTTTTAAATGCGTCATTTGCACACAAAGCTTCTCCTAGACCTGGTGTTATTGAACAGATAAGAGAGATCAAAAGGAATCATGCATTTATTGCTTTGAGAGCATTAATATCTAGTTCAAACGATCTTTATTTCCTCCAGGTTATGAGAGTTGGTCGGGAGCTCTGGGAGATACCTTGCATTCTCTCTACTATATATCCACCAGCTAATAGACGCTAACAGTAATGGCACATTCTCACGTACAGGCTCCAGCTGAGCACATATCTCAGTTAGCCCAGTAAATAAAGAAGGTGAAGAACCAGACACTGTCATGGAGTCGTGAACAGAACAAAATCAAACACATTCAAGGTGTTGCAGTGCAGAGCAATGTTTGTCTCAGGATAGAACACTTTCACAGAAATCTTTCTATAGAGCTAAGCATCTGAAATGCTCCAAGAATTAAAGTTTAGACAATGAACCCCCACCAAGAAACTGTGGGTGGGAATACATGGTAAAAGTAACAGGGAAAACAACAAGAAATGTGTATGGGGAAAGGCCGGTGTTAACAGAATGGTCTTGGGGACAAGGGCTTATTATGCACAAGCTGTGGAGGAAGACATTGCTTCAGACTAATCAAATAGTTGTCTATTGTGAGCTGTTAATTTATACAAAACGCTGGTGATGGAAGACAATAATACTCTTTCTAGTCTATTTAGCTGTGACTATTGACAGTCACTCAATGAAAGAGAATCAAGACCAGTGAAACCAAGGGGCCCATCGAGGGCTGATAACCACCACTGATAAGTAATGCAACACTTACTTGCACTGTGCATGATAATACTTTATAAGGTTCTGCAGCAGGTCCACACCCTTTTTGGTCTTGATTTCATTAACTTTAATGAGATACTGTGGAAAGAAAGCAGAATTTCATGTTGGCAACTCCAGATGGGGCTGGCAAGCTCGTGTGGAGGGATAGCACCGCTAAACCTGCCCAGGTAGGTGAGCATTGTCTGGGGAAGACTGTTGGGGCGCAGTCAGTGTGCACAAATGCAATTAGTGTTAGCGTTCACTAACGCCTTGACAAGACAAGCAAGAATGAAACAGCACACACACTCCATGTCACGCCTGCTTTCCCTAGGTGCCGTGGATCTCAAACTTATTCACATAGTCCCGAGAAACAGACTGTTCTCTGCTGAAGACAGGTGGGAGAGCAGTCCCTTCAAGAACGTTCCATGAGATACTGAAACTTTAAACAAGGAGAGGAATCAGAGGGAGAAATCTCTATGTAAAAAGAAGCCGGTCAGAAAAAAGAATAAAAATGAGGCGGTGCAGTTAGCCACAGTACTGGCTTTGGTTTTATCACGCCAAAATCTTCCAGTGACACTGTGCGTGTAGCTCACTTGTGGTAATGTTAAGGAGGGGTTCACACATGGAAATGGTCAAGGAGCCAGAGGTTTATGAGGAAGAAAAAGAAATATGGCGGCTGGGTGGGAACTCAGGGGGGAAACTTAAATTATGCTGTCCACCAGGGTTTTACAAGCCAGAAGGCATCTCTATCGCTCAAGTTGCCTTACAGTGAGTGCTCAAGTCAATGGGCTACAGGTTTTGGGATTTCAGTTTGAGAACCACAGCTATAAGTTAAAGGCAGCATGCTTTTTCTGCATTTTTCCATGAGCTCAGTTTCCTTATTGGACAGCTTCATCTAAACTCACTCAAGCTGGATCCATGCTTTAAACAACCACATGCTCTGAAGCAGTACTACTCACCCGTGTTACCTCCCACCAAGGCTCCCCCCAGTCACTCACAAGCAACATTAAGGTTCTCACCAACGAATCCTGGTTTGGCTTAAAGAGGCCCATAAGACCAAGGGCTCAAAATATGAGACAACAGTGCAATGTCGGATCCCAAAGGGCTTGGAGAAAAAGGGAGATTAGAATCCTTAGGAAACAGTCCCTCCTCCAAGCATCCAACCTAGCCTGCTGAGGAGCAGAAGAAGTCGAGTCTGGGAAGGTCTGTTCTTACTTCACACATCTGGAGCTGAAAAAGCCGCCGTTCCTTTTCCATTTCTTCTGCAATCTCAGCACCTGTTATTTCTGTTCGGATCATCCCGTGCTGTTTTGCATGCTCTCTTTTCTCCTTCTCAATTTTTGTACTGCAACAAAAGCATATGCCATGTTAAAAGAAAGGTAACCCTCAACACCCAAGTGTGAGCCTGAGCGCAAACTTGATTCTGGATGAAGATGTACTAATGGTTCCCCAAATGTGTACCATGGATGGAGTGGGTGGGGTAGGTTGCGATTATGGGGCAGTTGTGTGTGTGTCTGTCTGCAGAGTAAACGGGAGCTCTTATTATCCCCACTCAAAAACACCGATTTTGAACTGGGGCTGTAGCCTGGGATAAAATAGAAGACCTTGGCTTCAACCCTCGTGAAGCAAAGCAGTTTTTAAAATGAACCCTATTGGTGTCTTTCCCTTAATCAAACCACTGACAGTTTAACTACTAGTTAAAAGGCATCATTTCTTGAGACGACAGAATCACACCATTAGTAGAAATGTGAGTTCAAAGGGAACAAACATACCGTGTGTGAACTGCATCTAGGAAGCTTCTTATAAGTCCACTCAGAGCTTACACAGTTCTTTTTATATTTTGGCTGGCATGAGTAAATTTGATCAGTTTACTTTTTCTTAGGTAAATGACTTTTTGATGAACAGGAAGCAGAAAGTTAGAGACCTCAGAATTATTTAGAGACAAAGTACAAACAGATTTTGGTCAGTACATTTAAACACTGGTCAAAGCTAATTTTCAACATTGTCATGTTTCAGTAGCACCGTTTAATTATTTCACTACTTGGAACTCTGCATGACAGGGCTGGGAGACACGCCTACGTCTAAGTTGGGATTTTCAGTGAGGAGGGATGGGTTCCATGAACCAGGATGTGAAGGTAGGTGCACATTAACCCTATAGTACCCAAGGGTAGTGATGCTTGCTGTTTGGTACTCTTCCGATAAATAAACTTAACGTGGAAGGGCCTTCAATTTTCAGAAATATCCTTGACTTTCCAACTGTGACTGCAAACACTGACTGACTTAACCTTTAAGTTGTAGTAGATGTAGAATGGGGAGCCAAACACAATTGCCTATACACAGACATAGGAAAATTCAACTGTCAATGGGAAAGCTACGGCAAACTTGGTGGAGACTCAGTCTCATGCATTAAATGCTCTATCAGGCATCCTTCTGAGCATGTCACCTTAGCAATCAAAGAAAGGATTTTAGTGGAGAGAGTTAAATCTCAGCTTTCTCCACTGATGTGGCTGGGATGAGAAGCATGGGGGACAGGTGTGACTGGCTGTCTGGTTCACCGTGGTGACAATACCTGACAGGTGTTTACTTCCTTTTCCTACGTAGACTCATAGTGGCATGGAAGTTCAAAGGGTGAACAAGACAAGATCATCTAGACAAGAAGAGCTGAAGACAATGCAGGATGAAAGAGCTTGTCGAACATTTAAAAAGCGGAGTTAAAACAGGAGTAAGAGTGAAGGGGTCCTCCATGGGGCGGAGGAGAGGACAGGGAGGAGGAGGAGGGGGAACCATAATCACAACATATTATGTGAGAAAACGGGGGGGGGGGACAGAGACAGAGACAACGCACGCAACAAAGGAAGGAGGGAGGGAGGAAAAGTACAGGAGAGGCAGTGAGAGGAAAGGCAGTTCCAGGTGAGAGAGAGTTGGATGGGAGCTGAGTTTCCAAGAAGAGTCCTCCTTGGTGAGAAAGACAGAAGGACTGGCAGAGTTAAAGTTATCTAGCCACAGAGTTTGAACTCTGACATCCACCTAGGCACAGAGCTTTCTGCTGTCTCACTAAATAAGAACACATCACAATGATCATTCACCATGATCAAGTAGGCTTCATCCCAGGGATGCAGGGATGGTTCAATACCCAGAAATCCATCAATGTAATCCACTACATAAACAAACTCAAAGAAAAAAACCACATGCTGAAAAAGCATTTGACAAAGTTCAACATTCCTTCATGATAAAAGTCTTGGAAAGATCAGGATTTTGAGGAGCATACCTAAACATAGTAAAAGCAATATACAGCAAACCAGAGGCCAACATCAAACTAAATGGAGAGAAACATGAAGCAATCCCACTAAAATCAGGGACTAGGCAAGGCTGCCCTCTCTCTCCCTACTTATTCAATATAGTACTTGAAGTTCTAGCTAGAGCAATCAGGCAACAAAAGGAAGTCAAAGGGATACAAATTGGAAAGGAAGAAATCAAAATATCACTATTTGCAGATGATATGATGGTGTACTTAAGTGACTCAAAAAACTCCACCAGAGATCTGCTACAGCTGATAAATAACTTCGGCAAAGTGGCTGGATATAAAATTAACTCAAACAAATCAGTAGCCTTCCTATACTCGAAGGATAAACAGGCTGAGGAAGAAATTAGTAAAATGATACCGTTCACAATTGTCACAAACAATATAAAATATCTTGGGGTGACTCTATCTAACCAAACAAATGAAAGATCTATATGACAAGAACTTCAAGTCTCTGAAGAAAGAAATCGAAGAAGAAATCAGAAGATGGAAAGATCTCCCATGCTCATGGACTGGCAGGATTAATATAGTATAAATGGCCGTCCTGTCGAAAGCAATCTACAGATTCAATACAATCCCCATCAAAATCCCAACTCAATTCTTCATAGACTTAGAAAGAGCAATTCTCAAATTCATATGGAATAACAAAAAACCCAGGATAGCAAAAACTATTCTCAACAATAAAAGGACTTCTGGGGGAATCAGCCTCCCTGACCTCAAGTTGTACTACAGAGCAGTAGTGATAAAAACTGCATGGTATTGGTACAGTGACAGGCAGGTAGATCAATGGAATAGAATTGAAGACCCAGAAATGAACCCACACACTTATGGTCACTTGATCTTTGACAAAGGAGCTAAAACCATACAGTGGAAAAAAGACAGCATCTTCAACAAATGGTGCTGGTTCAACTGGCTGTCTACATGTAGACAATTGCAAATTGATCCATTCCTATCTCCTTGTACTAAGCTCAAGTCCAAGTGGATCAAGGACCTCCACATAAAACCAGATACACTGAATCTAATGGAAGAGAAAGTGGGGGAAAAGTCTCGAACACATGGGCATAGGGGAAATGTTCTTGAACAGAACACCAATGGCTTGTGCTCTAAGATCAAGAATCGACAGATGGGACCTCATAAAATTACAAAGCTTCTGTAAGGTAAAGGACACTGTCAATCAGATAAAACAGCAACCAACAGATTGGGAAAAGATCTTTACCAATCCTACATCAGATAGAGGGCTAATATCCAATGTACACAAAGAACTCAAGAAGCTAGACTCCAGAGATCCAAAAACCCTATCAAAAAAATGGGGAAGAGAGCTAAACAGAATTCTCAACTGAGGAAACTCGAATGGCCGAGAAGCACCTAAAGAAATGTTCAACATCCTTAGTCATCAGGGAAATGCAAATCAAAACAACCCTGAGATTTCACCTCACACCAGTCAAAATGGCTAAGATCAAAAACTCAGGTGACAGTAGATGTTGGCATGCATGTGGAGAAAGAGGAACACTCCTCCATTGCTGGTGGGAATGCAAGTTGATACAACCTCTCTGGAAATCAGTTTGGCAGACCCTCAGAAAAATGAGCCTAATACTACCTGAGGACCCAGCTATTCCACTCCTGGGCATATACCCAGAAGATGCTCCAACATGTAATAAAGACACACGTTCCACTATGTTCGTAGCAGCCATATTTATAATAGCCAGAAGCTGGAAACAACCCAGATGTCCCTCCACAGAGGAATGGATACAGAAAATGTGGTACATTTACACAATGGAATACTACTCAGCTATTAAAAACAATGACTTCATGAAATTCGCAGACAAATGGATGGATCTTGAAAATATCCTGAGCGAGGTAACGCAGTCACAAATGAATGAACATTTCTCACTGTTGTACTCACTGTTAAGAGGTTATTAGCCTAAAAGTTCGAAATACCCAAGAGTTACTTCGCAGCAACAGTAGGGCAAAGTGTAAGGTCCCGGATGGAGGACTTGGGGAAGGGAGTGAAGGAGCTGAGGGAGTTTGCATCCCCAGAAAGGCAGCAACAGTGGCAACTGGCCTGACCCCCTGATACTCCTGAAGACTGATCCACCAACCAAAGAATACACATGGAGTGAGTGATCCATGGCGCTGGCCACATATGCGGCAGAGGAGGGTCTTGTTAGACATCAGGGGGAGAAGAGGCCCTTGGGCCTGAGGGTATTAGATCCCTCAGTATAGGAGAATCCCAAGGAGGGAAGATGAGAGTGAGTGAGTGGGTGGGTGGGTGGGTGGGGGAATACCCCTATAGTGGCAGGGAGGGGGGAGGGAATAGGGAGGTTCCTAAGCGGAGATCTGGAAAGGGGAAAACATTTGAAATGTAAATAAAGTAAAAAAAAAAAAAAAGAAAGAAAAAATATAAGATCTCATGGTGATTTCTAGAGCTTTTGTAATGAGAGGGACAGAAGCTGTTGCGCTTTGGTCTAGAACATCGTTTGCTTCCATAATCAACTTCCTGGTGTTCCTCACTTCATGTGAAGGTTTTCCTTTTAGCTTAGATTCTCTTTTGATTAGAGTCTGGCTTTTGTAATCAGAAAACAGAAAAACCTCTACCTTTTACAATGCCACCATGTAGAGCCACCAGGAAGGGGCAGAGGAACTGTAAGATTTCTGGAATGCTAACAAGAAAGCTATAGGCCATCATAAAATGTAAAACCCCAAAGGAGGCTTCATGGCTTTGAACTCTAGATCTTACCTCTGCTTGGATCTACAGGCTCAAGTCACTATGTCAATATTGTAAGGGAAACTTATAAAATCTAGATTTTTGTATAAGCCAAACTCTCATTCTGAAGATGCTAGAATAAAGACAAAATGTGATTTCTTTTAGAGCTGTCTGGTGGTTCCCACTAGAGTCAATACAGGGGACTTCGCCAGGAAAGAGGGTTATACCTGCTACCGATGCAAAGAATTCCGGACAAGGACACTGCCAGAAGTGGAAGAAAGGACAGGCAGATAATAGGTAATAATTACTCTAGGGGCAAGTGCAAGGGGTTTGCCGAACAGAAATACTATTAGTGGGTCTCTGGCATCTACTGGGCAGAAGACAAATGTTCATAAAAGGTTCATATAGAACTAAGCAAATGAACTGAGGCACCTAGTCATTAAAACAATTTTTTTTAAATCTACTGGAAGAAAGGAGAGTCCATGATAACACACCAGTTAGATAAAAATATAAACACTGACAGTTTATCCAAAAACTCATTAACCAAGCTGGCAAATGGAGGTAGTAAGAGGATGTCCGCCAGTACAAGGGGTAACTCACACACGCCAGAGTACTGTGTCCCAGGTAAGCCAGGAAACAAGAGTGAGAAATACTGTGAAACAGAGACGGACAAACCAGAGACCAGAAGAAAGGGTTGGACAGAAAAGCAGGACTGGCAGATCAAGACAGTGGGAAGAGAAGCTGCACCAACACGGAGTGGGTATGGGCGGGGAGGTACACTCACTGCTTCCCTAACATTCTCCTAGCCCCATGGTTTATAAGGGCCTCATGTCACTAGAAACAGTCCACATTTATTGAATTATACTTGGTAAAACAATATGGACAAGTGGGAGTCTGGTCCTTTCTAGAAGGCTTTCCACTCTATGATAATGTTTAAACCACTCTCGTGGGAGTTTCCACAACCTGCTGTCAGAGTCTTTATTGATACTAATACATTTGATGCTTTAATTTAAATTCATGTGCTATTTTGATAAAAATGATTATTGAAACACTAAACGCTAAGAATGGTGGTGCAGGCTTGCAATCCAAAGCTTGTGGCCAGCTTGAGCTAGACAGAAAGTTCAATGGCAATCACAGCTACATGGTAAGGTTGCCTCAAAATACCAAGAGCAGGGGAGTAGCTCAGGGTCAGGGAGCTTCCTTAGCATGTGCAGGGCTCTGAGGTTGATCCTCAGCACAATATAAACTAAGAATAATAAGTAATGACTCTGCAGAGAATCACTTCAATACATTATTTTGTGGTCACAAAAGCTTGAGTAGCATTTAACTTTTTTTTTTTTTTTAAGCAGTTAACTTTTATGTAAAGGCCATCAAAAATAAAGTATCCTGGCTCAAGATCACAAAACTGGTAATGGTTCTCAAGTCCACAAACTTAACCACAGCCCTCACTATCTCTTGAGTTGTACAAGGAAGACAGCTACAGGAAGTGTCTAGGCTTCTTGGTTATTTGAAAGGTAACAACTTAAAGGTCTTTGTTCTTGCAGAAGTGAAAATACAGATTCCCTCAGAGTGCAAACAGTACACTGTACAGATCCAAGTGAGCCATAGCAAGCATGTGGCAAAGGAGCCCAAATTAACTCTCTCTGTGTAAGGCAATTTGTTTGTGGTTTTCAAAAACCAAATGAGCTTCCTAATATATTAAGTAGAGAAATATTGCCCTCTTCTCCACCACCAAACTCCAACGAGAAAGAAACCTATCTTAGGAAAGAAATTTATTGAAAGGAAGTTATTAAAAACCAAACCAAAGCCAAGCCTTATTTGGAGGACTTAACAGCTTAACTCACTGTCTCATGGTGCATCTCGTACGCTTTCCATGAGAGACAGTGGACTCAACACTCATCCACACTGGAGGACCACCATACAGACCTTTTGGTTTTCAGTTGCATTTCTTATTGTCTACACACACGACGGTTCCTAAGGCAGTGCTTCTTCAACAGTACACTGTCATACTAGTTTTACAAAGCCAGTTTGGGAAAAATACACTCGATTCCCAAGTTGTTCTGCTTCTGTTCTCATTCGGCTGCTATTGCTGTCCTTAGAAATGGCTTTTACTCTGCAAACTGATATCTACATAAGCTTTGAAAAAAGATATATTTTCCTATGTACCCACTGTCTGGTGTCACAAATCTCTCAGAGAGTTGGAATGAAAGGACTGGGTGTGGTATATGTGTCACTCCAGCAACTGGAGACAGAGGCAGGAGGATCATGAATTTGAGGCCAGCTTGGGCCTACAATCCTCCTAAACCCTCACGAAAATCCCAGAGTCCACTTCTCTGGCCCCAAGTTATACCAATCAGTCTCTGGGTTGGAGAGATCCAGCCTGAATGCCAGTGTAATGGTCACTTAATGCATGACCTCCAAAACTCCTTAGGCTGGTTTAATATTAGACTTTAGTTTCTGTATGGACAGAGAGAGGTGCACACTAATGAGTGGCGTCAGTGAGTCATGCATGTCCAACACATGTTAGTGTAAATCCTGGCAGACAAATAACGGTATCACAAACACCAGTTAGTCTTTGATTATTTCCTAACTGCTGTACTTCACAGACATGCACATAGCTTATAGTTATGTGATAGTGATCATAAAAGAACACTGTGCATATGCACAGGCTTCCAACTTGACAGCTCACACCAGCAACCAACACAGTGCCTGTCATTCCAGACAGTTAGCGTAGGCAGTGTAAGGCTGTCTGGCTGTTTAGTTTTTTGAGACATTGTCTTACCATATAGCCCAGGCAGCCCTTGAATTTACTGGAGCCCAGGACTGCTCAGCCTCCAGAGTGCTGGGATAATTGTGTGTGGCTTTTAACTCGATCATTGCTAATGTACTAGTGTATTGGGGCTCTGACTGTTCTCAACTTGTGGAAACTCATAACAATGACCAGAACGAAACAAAACAAGGCAGCACTTACAACTTCGTCTCATAATCTTTCCAGGCTTTGTCAAATGGCTTCTTCAGATCCTTAGGAAAGAGAAAAACAAGAAAACTGTTATTCATCTTTCTTCCAATAAATAACTGAAAAAACATCTGAACAAAACCAATTTCCTTTCGGAGATCTGAAACCACATGCACTGTTGCCAGGTGAGAAGCCTGGCAGAGGTGGGAGGGTGACCCTCCTGGTCCTATCAAAGAAGCAGGAGCCAGAGCTGCTCAGAGCCATGTCCACACCAATCACCCTGGGAGGCCAGACTGGGCCCCAGCTTCCCCCTCAACCTCCACTTTCTTTCTGAAAGGGCCTAGTCTTGTTCCTAGTCAGTACCATTATGTGAAGTTGCAACACTTTTTCTAATAACAATTTTAAAATAATATTTTGTACTGGAAATATTCAGAGATTTTCAAATACAGGTACTACTATGACTGTAAAAAAGGGGAAGAAACAACTCCAAATAGACCCAGCCCTTTCAACTGAAAATGATATTTTCTGGCCACTTACTCCTTTGACCCCCTTCAGGTCTCCTTTTAACAAGGAATCCAAGGTGAAGATCACATTGTGGCTCAGACCCTGGAGCTGAAAAATCAACACAAAGAAAAGATGCGAGACAGTTAAAAGAATGCACAATGAACAGTGAAACCTATTCCTTGGTCTCACCCACCCAGGGCAGGAGAGAGCTGTATGTCTACTATATGTCTACTGAATGTACTTGCCATCCTCCTGCTAGTGTAAGCCCCCACACTGCAGCTGTAGGAATGAGGAGGGAGAAGTGATGTGTAAGAATCCCAGCTGTGAGCAGAGAGCTGCAGTGTGTCAGAGTGATGCTCGGAGATACTGCTGTAGCACTTACAGATGGGTACAAGCCACTGCTACTCTTTTCAGCACTTTCAATGTGACTTCTACCAAATTGCAACTCTTGGTTTGACTTTTCTTCAGTTGTCTGTCAAGAATATGGAGGGACGTGTGTAACTGGCATTTACTGTTTCCTTTTTGTGCTCTTACAGTATGTACTCTATCTGTGGCTATATCTTTCTTGCATGAGATTAGACAGAGACCTTGGCTGTTCTGCTCACACTGCAGCCTTAGCTGCTGCTGCTACTCCTCCTCCTCTTCTTCTTCTTCTTCTTATTATCATTATTATTATTATTATTATTATTATTATTATTATTATTATTGACAGGTCAAGCTATGTAGCCCAGGCTACATTGAATTCACAATCTTTCTGCCTTGGATTACAGGTTCCTAGGCATGAACCACAACAATCAGCTAAAACAAGTCTTTAACGGGTTGGGGAGTGTGCTTTCCCTTGCTCTGCAGCACTAGTCTGCACTTTTTAACACAGTACAGAGGAGTCTAAGGAGAAAGATGCTGAGCAGCTGCCCAGCTGGAGGAAAGCAGCAGGGGAAGCAAAGGATGATTAAAATACAGTCAACAAGACCCTGCTATTTACCAGGGAAACCTGAGCTGGCAGAGCTCTGCAGAACCAAAGCACAGACAGGTTTTGGATCTCCTCCTTTAAGAACATTCTTCTCCCAGGTAAGTATGTCTACCTGTCAGTCTGCCCAGCTCTCCATCTGCTCTTCACTGAAGAGAGATGAGCCACACATTGTGCAGGCAGGCAGAGATGAGCAGCCCACTGTTCTTGCTCCAAGTGGGATTTCTTTCTACCCTGGCAGCAGACACACAGCAAGGTTAAGAGAGAATATGACATGAGGACATCCAATTCTGTGTGATGGCCTGATGCTTACTGTCAACAGGTGAAGATGGAGTGAGTCAATACATAGGTCCAGTGCCACTTTACAGACCTGAAAACCCGCTTATTTTTAAAATGCCAGTTATGAATCGGGAAATGAGAGGGCAGAGAAGAGAAGTCCTGTCTTTTGGCTTCTGCCTTCTCCCAGTGCATCCCTGTTGCTCACACCTTGGGTTTCCCAGCAGCTCTGTCATGCCCTCTTTGCTAAACTTCCACTGGCTTTACATCTGAGTAAGATTTTCCAGTATATACCACCAGAGGGCGTAGGATTCATGCCAAGGCAATTCTGTGTAACAGATACAATTCAGCTTAGCAAGTAGGCCAGATTGCTAAATTCTGAATATTGATGACAATCCACAATAATGGTTTTGAAAAGTAGGCCAAAAAGACCACTTAGAGTTTATTTATATATATATTTAAAATCAATCAATCATTCTATCTATCTATCTATCTATCTATCATCCCATACCTTCTCCCTTCTTTCCTCCCAGCCAGTCCCCGCTCCCTCTCCTCATCATCCAGTCTTTAGAAAAGGTCAGGCCTTCCATGAATATCAAGGATTCCTGGCATATAGAATTGCAGTAAGTCTAGGTGCATCCTCGCTTATTAAGGCTCCACTTAGAAATTATAATTGTGGTCCTCAACAATAAAAAGGTTGAAAATGCCTTGGGCATGACAGGAGAAAATGAAGATCCATAGAATTCAGCCCTCTGCCCTAGACACTAAACTGGAGGTATTTTGCTCCCAGCTCTCAATTTATTCTGGGAGTATAAGCCCCAGGACCCTCTGTCCCAAGGCTCTTAAGAGATAGTGTGGCTAATTCGGTGAGGTTCGGCCTAACTGAAGTCCTTGATAATCAAGCCAGCACCAACCCCGGGCACTAATTTTACTCAAAAGATCCCATCTCCCACCACATGTGTGCTCCTCACTTTCTCATTTGTTTACTGTCCATCTCCCCAGTGTACACAACAGCTCCCTGACAGTAGAAGCTGTGTGTCCACGCTTAGGTTCCCACACCTAAGCAGTGTGCTGTACTGAAATGCTGCCCCAGCAGGACTTGCAGATGGTATGAAATACAGCACCGGGTGTCCAAGGTTCCCCTCCTGCGGGGCTGTTCATACTGATGGATACAGGCAGCAGTGGGCGCTGGCTTGGGAAACTGGAGCACTTATGAGAATTTTCTTTATTTATGTGATATATGGGGAGAATAAAAAGTACTTACAGAGGACAAGATTTACTTTTAAAAGGTTGTATGTGTATGTTATTTCTAGAGAAACACAGTAATCTGTTGGTGACAGTGCTCTGAAGAACACAGGGGTAGAGGGGATGCAGGAGGAAAGGAGGGTTTTCCATTGTTAATGTTATTATCATTATTATTATTATTTAAAGGGAGAGAGAGAGAGAGAGAGAGAGAGAGAGAGAGAGAGAATGTTAGTTCAGTTGGTAAATGCTTACCTTTCAAGCATGAGGTACTAAGTTAGAAAAGGGGCAGATCCATCTGGTGGCACACACTTGTCACTCTAGTGCTGGGGAATAGAGACAGGAGACTCCTTGCACTCTGTGACCTCCAGCTGAGCCTACTTGGTGAGCCCTCTGCTAATGAGATAGTTCCCGCCTCAACAAACAAGACGTTTGAGAACAACAGCTAAGGTTGCCTACAGGTATGCATATGCAAACATGCACACATTTTCACACACATATTCAAACATCCTTTAAAAATAAGCAATGTACTGTTTGCTCAGAAAGAAACAGTATTTAAAACAGTATCAAAAACACAGATTAAAAGCACATTTCAACTTGCAGTCCTAAAGGATACTTTTCATCAATGTCTCAAGCCTTCAGGAATGAAGCAATAATGAAAGCTTGCTGCTACCTTGACATGGAGGCTGCATTACAGAACACCACGGGAATTATGAAATCTGTGGTTACTGCTAAAGGTGAAGGTTCTTCTGAAGAACAAGTCTCTCCAAAATCTATGCTCTAACCACACTGAGTAACCAATGTCATCATTGTGGTTAAGCACTGGGTTGAGGCTCTGCACTGATGAAAAACCCCAAGAATTAAGAATTTCATTGTGGTCATCTACACACGTATTCTTGGGGAATAATAAGAAGCCAAGCAGACAATACATTATAAATTTAGAAATCTGGATTTTCCCCTGTGGTTAAGCTTGGGAAAAGGTCACAGAAAAAAAAAAAATACTAAAATTTACCAACTCTATCCAGCTCCCTTCCCAGGAGACAGGCAGCTGGGAACTACCTGTGTGGCACCAGAGAGACAGAACTGAATCACTGACTGTTTCTCTCTTGGAAATCTCAATGAGAGAACATATGTTCTCCCAGATATCTTAGTGTGCTGCTCTGTGACAGGCGACTTCTATGATTTTAGTCTTAGGATTTCAGAGTCTCCCAGTATGTTCATTTTCTTAATATTTCAGAAATCTTGACAACCCAAGCAAGTTCTGTCAAACTGTAAAGTGTTGTCCCCACTGGCAATTTCAGTGTAGTCAACACATTATCTCAGGACTATGGGAGCAGACTTCCTGCTGTCATTGTCATTAGCCTTTAAGGGATATTTTTAGGAAAAGTGTACTATGGATCATTTTGATGACACTTTACTAAAATGCTATTGATTATTCTGCATCAATTTCCCCAACTTTCTAACTACTTCCCTTTCTGTAATAACCAAATCCAATTAGTGTAAGTGCTTTCACATGATTCAAGTCCACAAGAAGCAGAAGTTCTGCTCTGAGGCAGGAGGCTTGCCAATTAGGTCAGTGTGAGCTGCACAGCAAGACTCATTCTCAAACATAAACACTATCTACAGAAAAACCCAAACTATTTCTATTTCCATCTTATTATGCAAGCAGCATGTTAAACACCATTTCAGGGATGGTGCTTGCTTACATTAACTATACTGGTGTTCCTAACAAATGACTGTTCCTTACGAAAGGGCTGTCCCCTGCCAGTCTGTACATCATACCCTTCCTGGAATTTGGAATTAGTTAGACAAGGAAGCTGGAAATCTATGCTTTTACAGTACACTAGGGATTTCTTAAACATATAATTGTAATTAATACAGGCTTCTACAAAAAAATGAACTTATTCCTCACAAACTGCTCTGATGATGCATCATACAAATAACCCATCACAGCCCTACCTGAAGATGACTTAAAAACAACTCTTGCTCTGTGTGGAATCACATACATTCTGTTTTGACTTTTTACCCCTTCATATAGATTTCCATGGAAGACACCCTCTTGCCTGTCTGTCTACTGATGCATTACTTTAATCCCTCCTTCTCAGAGGGCAGGCTTCTGAGGGGAGAGGCTCTTGGGACAACCACAGCAGGTGTATAGGAACAGCACAGGCCACAGTGCCCAACCCAAGCCCCCTACTGGACTCACAGCTGTACCCTGGGAGCTTTGGATTGCTGCCCACTAGAAAAGGCCAGAAGTTTCTCCTTTTCCCACCCTGAGTGGAAAGCAGTCCAGCTCTACCAATGGGCCCTCCCACATGCACATGGGGCTATGCTAACTAATGAGGACATGATTAGCTTGCATTCATCATCTCTAGCTAATTCTGACAGGCTCTCTCCTCTGCAGAAAGAAACAATTTCTCTCAAAGCAAAGCTAATGCAAATCTGCTGACTTGCTTAACACTTTGGAAAATCCAATTAAAATAATGAGCCAGCTCCCGCAGTTAAAGCGGCAATTCCCTGGTATAACTTAGGTTTCCTGTCTAGAGTGTTAACTCCTTCGCACCATAGGCAGTTACCAAATGTCTTCAAGCTATTTGAAACGGGTACCTGGAGACCATCATGCTAAGTGAAATAAGCCAGCATTGGAAAGACAAATTCTCTGTGTTTTCTTTCATACATCAAATCTAGATTTAAATTTCCTCTCTAAAAGGGACCATTTGGGGAGAGAAAGGGGAACAATGAAGGGAAACTGGCCAAGGTGGTAGGAGGATGCAAAGGAAAAAACCCCATGATTGAGAGATATATGAGAGAATGAAAATGTCACAGTAATATCCACTATTCTCTTATGCTAACTACTTTAAAAGAAAACACAATGGAAAAAGAAAATTTAAAGAGTTTGTCACTAAACTGCTTTCCAGAATACTGGAACGCAGAAAAGTATCACAGATGCATGTCACCATCACTATTATGAGTGACTGTTTAATCTCTCTGGTGCCCCAATATTTCCTTCAACTAGCCAGTACCAGTGAAAATGGTCTGGGGAGCGGAGATTAAGGAAGTGAGGGTACCAATGAAGCACCCCTGGAACTCACTTATGTTACTAAGCTTACTGATTATTCAGTGCAACTGCTAAGTCTGTCAAATTGACTGGGTTAGCAAACACGCAGATTAGTAAGGTACATCTTTTCTTGTGTCTATGCAGGAGTGTCCAGATATGAATGGATCGTGAAGGCTATGACTATGAGTGGATTAATCCCTTGATGGAAGCACAGTATGATGGTATTACTGGGAGGTGGTGAGGTGTAGGGATGGGGCCTGAAGGAGGAAGCAGTCACTTGGGTACTATATCTTGCCCTGGCCCCTTCCTGTATTCCTTTTCCTGATTCCTGTCTAAAATGCCTTCCTGCCTGTGATGACCTGGATCCTTGTGTGTTTTCAGCTCATCAATGGTAAAATTGATAGATTCAGCTTCCAAGCTATTTCCTTTCCTGTACAGAGTAAGCCTGAGTTACCGTGAGTCCGTGGAGTTGGCTGCTCTCAAGAACAGCACCACAGAGCTTTTCCATAGTACCTTGTTGAAACATTAAACATCATCAAATTATTTATGACATTCTCTTATATCCCAAATGTTTCAAAACTAAAATTATACAATATAGATGCAAAGGGCCACTGTCATCAGCTATCACTGACACAGATGAAGGTTCTTTAAGCTTTTCTTTGTTGCACAGGCAGTAAGAGGAAAGAGAGTGTTTGTTCATGGTCTGAGGGCACTTTCTACTTCCAGAAGAAATCAATGCTACTTTATCTGCCTGGGATTTTAAGAGTTTTTCTCAGCTTCCAGGGTGCCCCAGGCTTACCTTATCACGTTTAGCTGAGTGTGTTCTTGGGCAAGTCATCCCCACTTACCCTTCTAGAAGCCTGGTCTCCTCACTGCTGAGGTACAAATGATAAAACCAAGTTCCTGTACCCTTGAGGGATTTGTGTGAGTTGCACTCAGTGGACTGAAATGTGTAATAGAATGCTAGGCAGGAGATGGGTTCCATTAGACAGAACTAGGTTTATTTTCTTAGATCTTTTAAACACACATTTGGAAGGCTAAACAGTAATGGAAGAGAAAAGGGTGATGAGGGAATTAGGGATCTAAAATACCGCTTGTAAGTATTGCACCACATGCTCTCCATGGTAAACTCTATGGCTTGGCTTTTCTGTTCATTCTTCAAGGCTATCTCTTAAAGTAACATTGCATCTCATTATGCTATGTTGCTTCTAGGCAGCACAGCCTGAATTACACTGTTGATTAAAATGGCAGAGGATACTGTGCTTAGCCTTTGTTATCTAAAGTTACTGGGGTGAGAGAACTCTATAAAATGGGTCTTAGTCTCACTAGATGAATGAGGGTACAAGCTCAGAGAGGTTAAGTAAACTTGACGAAGGCCAAAGCATGAATGAAACAGATGGTCAGGTTATTAAAGGCAATTTGCTTTTTTCCAAAGGCCATTCTCATTTCCTCTGTCTTGCTCTACTCATTTAAAGTGACAATCAGGGCACATCACTTTCCTGTCTGAAACTCATTCCTGCTTCCTGCTAGCTGGAGTCAAGTTCAAACTTCCAAGTTTAGGTCTAGCCCTGCCAGCCTTTTCCCTTGTGGCTGTCCCCAGATTAGCACCACCTGCCCTGGACAGGAAAAGGCTTTTCTGAATCCCTGGGCCGAAGATAAGGTGGCAGCATGAAGGCCTGGTCCCGGGTGTAGGAGCACTCACAACGTAAGCAACCTGTCCAGGCTTCTGTGTGTACATGCACTCATTCTTCTCCAGCTTTCCTTTCCCTTTCCCAAATCCCCGTGTCTCAGCTTCCTGAGCAACTGAGACTCAGTTTTATCAGCAAACGTTTGATAGTTAACACAAGTTACAACCAAATCAGTGTATAAAAGCAAAAAACAGTATGATAGCAAGTTTGAAGTACATACGGTGTAGGAGCAGTGTATTCTATAATGCCACCAAGGTGTTCCCTTCGTAGTGAGACATTGAACGCTTACGTGAAATGAAGTGAGTCAAAGACTGATGAGTTCCTCTCCAAGTCAGAGCTACCTACAGCGAAATACAGTCTATCATGGGAGGCATGGGTGGCAACAGAAATGCATATCAGATATTGATTTCAGAAGCTTTTAGAGTTTGTTGCTGTAAGATTATGTAATAATCTTTATTTCTGAATTTTTCCATATCCCTGTTTTATTGTAGTAAACACATGTAACTTCCATAATAATAATAATAAAAAAGAAAGGCCCCAAATCCTTTCCGTCTTACTCATCCACCCACACCCATGTGAAAAACCGTAACAGAATGTCTCCCACAATGCTAACTGGTTATGAGTCATATCAGGGCACGAGGGGGGATGTAGTACAAACACCAAAACCTTCCTTCCAATTATGTATTTTTATTCTGTGAAAAGATGAGATCTTACCTGGGGAGCCAGAACTAACAGGTACATCTGCAAAAGAGCAGAGTATTTCCAAAGGAAGAGGACAAAGACATCTGCTGTGAGATTGTGTCTCCAAGAAATGACAAAAAAGCTTCGCCTTAACAACATGGCTACCAAACAAGACCTGTTGTAATACCGATACACATGCCAGCATGGAAGGGGAACTTCAGGGGTCCCCACATCTAGACAAAGAAGGAGACACAACTATGGAATGCTGAAACCAGGAGACAGTCTTCCCAAGAATGAGCCCCGAATTGGTTATCCAAGGGGCAGGATACACAGCAATAACTGTGAAACAGAGGCTGTGAGTCTGAGAGGGAACAAGGGAACAGGACACGGGGTGGGGGAGGGGTGTCCAGGACATGGGGGAGGGTTCTGAAGGGATGAATGGGAAGGAAAAAGTATGTAATTATATTTTAATTTAAATGAATAAAGATGAGATCTTCAAAAATGCCTTAGAGTTCAGGGTACCAGCAATTACCTCTGGCCATAACTATCCTTTCTACGCTTTTTAACATTTCAAAGAAAATTCACAAAAATAATGTGATAAAAATCTAGATTCAACATATGCCTGTTTTCATCTGGGAAAAAAGAAACTTTAAAAAAAAAACCAAAATAGGACAAAGCAATCCTTAACCTAAACCACAACATTCTGCAGTCAGAAACTATAAACAGGAAGTGCTCTGCCACTGCGGAACTAACTTTCTGCTCTGCTCCAGCAGAGCGACAGAAGTAACTGCCCTCAGTCACTACAGGACAAGCTGCAGGGCTGTGGAAAGGGTAGGGCAGAGAAGGGACCAGGGGCACCAGAGTCCTGCCTGGTCTAGACAGCCTCTGGGCATAGCTCACTATTGTTAAATAAGGTTTGCACACAGCCTGTCAGACCACAGCAGCATGGAGTATGAGGGCGTGGCATTTAAATGGCATCCTCCTAACCACAGAGACTCTCTTCCCCAGAGCAATTGTGCAGTTTGGGAATTTTAAATGTGATGCTGTCTGTTGATGCTTCATGTCCTTTGCAAGGACCACATGATCAGCCAGCACTGTTCACCAGCAACCATTTTATTATTGCTTTCTTTTCAATGGTTGGAAACATGAAATTAATCCTGATACTGTATTTAATCAAATGAGCAACCAAACCACAAGCAGCTGAATTCAAGAGCGGTCCACTTTTATCTATTTATAAGAAGTGCATTGTAAAGAAGTCCTTCTCACTAATACACTTAATCTCAAATGGGCACAGCAGGATGATGGAAGGTACCCACACCACCACAGAAGAACCACATGGTACATAGGTGCTCTACACAGCTTCCAAAAATCTTCTAGATGGGGGCCTGGGTGTGTATTTTCTCACTGGTAGGTCTTCCTGCTCATCATGGTATTTGTACAGACCCTCAATACATACAATGCATGCATTGAGAGTGACACGGCATGGATGATCATCAGTCTCATTTTATAAAAGTGAAGAAATCAAGACACAGGTATTTTCCCAGGCCACACAGAGAAGCAGCTGCTGGTAACCTTTTCTTTCCTAACCCCCTTCAGGTCAAAGCTTAAGCTCTTATATCCTGTCAGACACGTTAAACCCCACCATGGCCCTGTTTCTCTAGTTCCTCACCACTAAGAGGCAGCATTTCCTAGACATAAGAAACCAACTTCTGGAAGCACAGAGTAGACCCCTCCACCTTCTCAGAATGACAACCACATAACAGATGTTAGAAAAAGAAATTCACCAGGAGGGAAAACTGGCTCACAAAACCTAGAGAAGTGCAAAGGAAGCAGGCTGAAGACCACACACCAGCCTCCTTGGGGCACAATGGAACCAATGGACTTCGGTTCTGTACAGTTCTTTACAATGACATTTTGACATAGTGATGTTTTATTAAACATTTCTCCTTCTTCCTCTAGACGACAATTTGATGCCTAGACTTTGATTTATATTTTGAAAATTTTAAACTCACAAAAATTTGAAAACACAGTATAGAGAGGATCCTGTTTACTCTTCAACTTCCTCAGCCACAGCAGCTTATACAGTATTTTACTAAACTCTAGAGACTGACCCTGTGACAGAGGACTAGACAATGGACCTTAGTTAAATCATCAGTTCCTTCATATGCTTTCTGTCTCCTGAACAACAACTATATCTTTGCACACAGTTTTAAGGAAGGTGTAGTTATCAGTCTCTGTAAAAAGTCCAGTGCTTGACTTGGGACCACAGAAAAGGTGCCTCACTGCCCTGTGTTTGGTTAGCAAGGCACTCAGAGGCAGCAATAGCTGTTGATTAAGTGGAACTACAGACCACTCCAGCTGGCAGACCTGGATACTATCTACCTGATGCTGATTTCCCAAGAGCTAGGAATCTTTTCAACCAGAGTCCAAAGGAAAGCCTGGGCCCAAGCGGTGCTGCATCTCAGAGCTCTGCAAGCAGCATCTGACAGGGCAATGCATAATGAAGCCACGGGAATAAAGCCAAAGCCACTGGCAGATCCAAGGGAGACAGAAGTGCCAGCACAATGCCACTCTTGTCAGGAAAAACTACAGTTTTCTTGGGCAAAGACTGCTCAAGAAGAGTAACCATGTGAACTGAACCAACTCCAGTGTAAAATGACTATTTTTATGGCTGCTTACCAGGAACGCCATTACCATCTTCAAATAGAAAATATTTACTTTTATTTTCTGAATGAAATGAAATAAATTAGGTTTTACAGCAAGTTCTTTTTGAATTACCTTAGACTTCTATTCTATGAAAGAAGAGGGAACACGGCAAAAACCCCCCCAAACAACAAAAACCAAAACCAAACAAATAAGAAAAACCCCAAAACTTGGATATCTAGTGAAATAGCAAGAAAGTCAGCACTTTTAGTTTGGGACAGAGACTCCCCAGAATATACAGTGGCAGAAGCTATCTACACAGAGTGGTAGAGACAGCTGAGGCAGACAGAACAGTGGGCTCTGGATGCTTTCTAGCAGTGTGAACCAACAACTTCCATCATCTCAGCAGGATCTGGTACTCTCGGGAAGGCCACCTAATACAGGACAGCTAGGTATTACGGTAAGACAAGTCACACATCACTTTAATAGTTACTTTTCTTGTCACTGATATATGACACTTGTCAGAAAGTACTTCAGGAAGGAAAGGTTCAGTTCAGTTTGGGAGGGCACAGTTCAGCCTTTGAGGAAGGCATGGTGGAGGTCTCTGAGGAGCTTAGAGCTGGGACGCCTCATGTCTTGGTGCATCAGAAGTAGGTGGCTTGGACCAAATTGTAATCCTCAACCTTTATCATTGTGTCAACTGGACTTTCTGTCTAAAAAGGTCCACAAACTTATTCCACAAGTTGAGCATCAACCTGCAGTATACTCAAATATATATGACAGACTGGTGTGGGAACCTTGTTGGGTGATGACTCTTAGCTAATGTCAAAGCACATCTGGTGTTCTGGAAAGTGAGATATTCATGTGATAAGATGTACCCCTGGGAAAAGAGTTTCCTGGGTTCTCTGCCAGTTATTACCTAAGTGAGGGTGAGTCTTACTTCGCTTCCTTTTCTATTAGAGGCCCGTAGCATCCATAGTCTATAAGCAACCCCCACAGCAAGTGGCAAATAATACCCAGAAGGGAGAGGAGATAAGGCTCAAGCAGTCTAAGAGTTAAAGTAACATCATGGGCTTGTTAAACCAAATAGCATAGGAACACAGTCTTTTTTCAAGCTTTTAAAAAGACAAAGTATTTTATGTTTAACTTTTTTTTGGATTTTATGATGTATTACTTATGACTTATTCAATGGCAAAACCTACCAATTACAATTAAACGGTCAGAAAAACAGATGTATACATATTTTTAATATAAGAAAAAACATTTTGACTATCCAAAACACTCAGGTTAAGAGACTGTAGGAAGGCTTTTCAAATAGGTAGTATTCTTCTACTGTAAGCTGTTTGTATCAACTAGATTTATGACAGGATTACCAGGCAAGGGCACCGAGGCCCACTGAGTATTCTTCTACTGTAAGCTGTTTGTATCAACTGGATCTATGACAGGATTACCAGGCAAGGGCACTGAGGCCCATCTGATATATAACCCACCCAAGGTGAGGACACTTGAGCATAGGCTCCAGATCCTTAGAGGATGCATAAGTGCCATGCTGGGGGAGGGAGGAGGAGATAGAATGCCACTTCCCCAGGGCAGAAACTGAGGAAAATATGGCAATAAATCACATTGCTGTGGTCCCCTACCACTTTTTTTTTTTTTTAAATGAAGTTGCAAAACATAATTTATTTGAAATGGACTGGCTAAACTCTTATAACAAGTCTATAATATAAAAACATTTTTAAGCCCAAAGGCATCATTTAATATAACCTTCAGGTTTTACAAAACTGCCTTGTTAAATTACTGCTAAATAGGGACAAATGTATAAATTTGTGGAAAGAATGAACCAGGATATAAATGAACCTTGATAATTAAGGATACTAAAAATGGAACTCAGTGACTTGAGCATATTTTATCATAAAAACATTTGTAGGATTTTACCATTTACTGCTTCCACTTCTACTGTTTTAATTCAAACATTTACTGTCTATTTACTGGAGGTGGACTCTTCGAGTTCCCTCTACCCATTGTTGGGCATTTTGGCTAATGTCACCACCACTGAGTCCAGAGAGTCTCTCAACTCCCAGATCTCTGGTACTTTCTAGAGGGTTCTCCCCCACATCCCACCCCCTGGTGCTGTATATTTCCATTCATTCTCCTGGCCCTCTGGGATTCTCTCCTGCACCCCCTGATCCCCTACCTCTTAAGACTTAGATGATACTTGATTAAATCAAATCAAGGGCAAATGTGACAGTTCAGATGGATACGTGTCCCTATTCCTAGGCTAGAAGCTCAGCCAAGAGTCCCAGTGAGGAACCAAACCACTCTTAAGAGAAGGCTGCATGCCCAACAGTAGATGGCCACAGAAAGAGAGCTCACCGGCATCTTTGGAGGTTCTTTGTCTAGTGATGTCATGTCAGGGCGTTCCTTTTTCTGTTTTTAGAACTTACTTCTATATATTTTTCCCCTCCTGGCCCTTTGCTCATGTACTGTGGCTTCCAGCTTACTGTTTTTCTGGAATTCCTGCATGTGCTAACGAATGTCCCCGTATCTATACCTGTCTCTTGGGCTTTTCTTGGGCTCTTCTCCTGTTTGTTTTGTCCTATACCAATGACATGCTGGGTTTTTTGCTTTACCTTATTTTATTATTATCTCTTAGAAGTTTGTTTTCTAATGAGAGTCGGAAAGGGAGTGGATCCACATGAGAGCGAGGCAGAAGAAACTGGGAGGGATAGGGGGAGGGGAAACCATTAGTTTATATTATATGGAAAGAAAAATCTATTCCCAGTAAAAGGAAAAAACAAATAGAATCTGCTAAGTTCTGTAAAAACAGTTAACAATGGTAGAATGTAGAAGACAGGTGATTCCTCCCCCTTCAAACTAACCGCCATGCTATCAGCTGGGCTAAAAAAACAAGGCTAGAAATGTTACCCTTAAATTTGTAAAAACCATGACCTCTGCAGGGCTGCACAGCCTGTTATTTTACTTTTCACTTCCAGGAAAAGGGTGGAGGTGAGGAGCGGGTAAGGAGCAGTGGATTATTCTCTGTATGCCTGGTGAGGCTCGTGCTCTGCTTCAGGACCTACAGTATGACTCACCAGATTTTTCAGCAGCGTGGACAGTTCCTTTGTAAGTGTAGAAAACTTGACAAAAGCAGTGCCAAGGTCAGGGTTGTCTCTGCTTAAAAAATTACTTCCAAACTTATCCAGAACTTGTGCATAGTTTTCTTCATTTTGTACATGATCTAAAAAGGAAGCAAACAAGGGGTGTGAGTGGTTATTTGCCACAATGAGGAGTTCTTTTGAATGCGGACCTCTGAAAAGGAAAGCAGAGAAAAACAGCATCAATTATTTACTGCACATGTCCAGAGGCTGGCGGTACACTGAACGCTCTTTTCTTTTGAGACAGGGTCTGAGAGTTTGGGCTGGCCTTGGGCTTGCAACCTTTCTGCAGAAGCCTCTCTTGTGCTGCGATTACAGGTGTGTGCCACCACACCTGGCTGGCACTGGAGCTGTCTGTCTGTCTGTCCCTCCCCTCCTCTTTCTCTCAGGAGGACTCCTGCTTCTTTCATAGCACTCAGCTCATTTCTATCCCAACTCACTCACTGACTTCAGTTATTTAAGGGAAAAATTCTTACCACATTCACCAGGAATTAAGAAACTATGAAGAAATTTCTCATTAGAAAACTCAGTCTTAGAATACAAAAGAAAATCTCAAGAGTTCTAGCAGGTTTCTTGCTCTGCACCTAATCTTGACTCTTTTATTTGGTTTTATGCCCTTGGCCTACAAAAGAGCATCTGTAACCTTGTTTTTTTGGTCAAACCATCTCTAGGTACAAAGTTTACATATTTGGATCACAACAACAACAGCAACAAAAACTTTGATGCTTACTATTTTAGCTGGCACACAAAGATTATTCATCTTCTATTTATGGATAAGTTTCCCCCTTAGTTCTCTCTTTCAAATATAGAAACTGAGGCCAACTCTACAGGAACTGATGTGACGCCCACAAGCATTTCTCAGTAGAGTAGATACATAAACAGTAACTCTTATCCCACGAAACACCTTCTGGCCTGTCTTCTAGGCTATCCTGCTCTCTTCATCATCCTCTACCCCTATCTCATGGCTGCCCCCCCTCCTGCCTCTTCGCCTGTCTGGCTGCATCGCACTTGGAAAGCCCCTCCCTATCACTGGGACTTTATTATTTTTCTATCAATGCTTACTGCTTTGAGATATCAAGTTTTATCACTTTAAATGCTTTCCAAAAGTTTTAGGTTGGTACATTGACCCCTAAAACATAAATTTACGCAACTACCTATCTCCATTTGGTGCCCAATCAAAAGGTTACAATGGATCCCTTGGTCTTCTTCCTCAAGCCCTTTGTCTTACTTAGGCACTGGCAAACAGCATTAGAGAAGCTGCAATGTCAAACTTGTCAAGTCATACTTGGTTTTTCTTTTCACACCCTGGTACCTCTGAGTGACCACAGAAGGCCACTTACCACTGAGAATCCTACCTTTAAGATACATACCCAATCTGAGAATTTCTCATCACCTCATGCTAATCATCACCTACCCAAAATCAGCTCTTTCTTTTGGTCTCTTGACTGCTGTTCTTGCTTCGTTACTAAAGCAGAACCTGCATGGCCCTATTAGATTGTGCAATAGATAGGGCACACACAAGGCACTGCCAGGCCCGTCATGATCGTTATAGACATATGGAGAGACGTCCAGTGCCTCCTCATACCCTGGGAATGATGTACGGAAGCTGGCTTAACTGGTAACTGAGTTGGAGGTGATACTCCTTTCATGTGCCAGCTTTTTGAACGTTCCAGTTTAGCTCAAATCCCCATCTCTCTTTTCCTCAGTTTTGGCACACAAAGATTCTGCATTTGTGTGGAAGCCCGCAGCACAAGCCTAGTATTTACTATATGAATGAGTAAACAAGAATCTGTCAGAATCTTAAGCCTTTCCTCAGTTAGAAGGAACCTTCCCTTGCCTGTAAGTCCTGTACTTATGCATGATTTCCCACATCATCTGTGCACATGCATATTTTTCCATAGGAGGCATGGATTGCCTGTCATCCTTGTATCCCCAACTCAACAGACAACACTGTAGATTTTCCAGGGAGCTGGACTTAGGATATTAGGGCTTAGTAAGAATTTGTTAAGCCTTCTGAAATTTCTTAGGCTGTTTATTCCCAGCTTTTCAACAATGGATACAAAATGCTTTACTTCAAACATTCTTCAATGACTGTACAGGAACAAAGGTCATTTAAGAAACGGAACACCAGCCTGGGGAATAATGGGCAAGAAGCATCACTGTCATCTAGTGAGACCAGATGAAGCTCCCAAAGACCTCTGCTCATCACAGCATTAAAATTCATGATGTCTGCAGTGGCGATAAGCATTTATGGCTGAGATGTTTTTAAAAGATAAAACACATCTCTGGTTAAGCCTCAGAAAAACAGAAAGACCATCTCAGCTCAACAACAGGCCATGCATGTCTGCCCCAAAGCATAGATCTACTGGGTCACAGAAGCCCACACCCCATTGAGAATCCCACCTAATGCTTCTTTCTGCTTTTGCAAGCCAGTGAGAAACAATGAAGTCCATTTCAATGCTCCCAGGGGAAAAAGCACCTCAATGGTTAAGTGGGAAACACTGGCACACAGGCTTTCTGTTTGTTTACTTGAAATCATAAAATGAAATGTGTATAAATGTATAAATTAATAGAGTATCTGCTACTTAGTACCCAGATTAAGAAAGGAATTATTACAAATTGGTTCTAAAAGCTCTTCCCGGGCATCTCACAAAGCTGCAATCGTTTCTCCTCCTCCTTGACATTTATTCCCCTGAAACACAACTTCAAGCAGAGTTAGGAAGAACTATGAGAAGCCTGGCAGAGGAGCAATGGTGACTCACTGAGAAATCAGATGAACTGGCAGAGATGGGTCATGGGAGCAGGGCATTTGTTGGGAATGGTCTCTGGCCCACCTGCTCTCTCTATAATACCCTATAATATAATATAATATAATACCTATAATATTTCCTCTTCACCAGATCCATGCAAAGTGTGATAGATGAGAGGCAGAAAGCCAGAAGGGACAAGTAAGCATAAGCTACATCACAGATCTGGAAAACCTAGAGAGTGCCTCACTGTGCACATGTATGCATCAATGAGTGTTTTCCAAACACAGTGATATGTCATATATGTATAGTATTCTGGTAGATACAGATATTAAAATATAGCAGTATAATAAGTTGAATTTGGGGGGAAGTAGCATAAGCTGAAAACAAGCCAGTCATTGTTACCTCAGAGCTGTATGTAATATCTAACAGCACAGGAACAGGCCCCATGCATTTTAAGTATCATTTAGCTTACGGCATTATAAATCTATAATTTATTGAAAGCACCCTCCCCCCCAGCCCACTTACCCTCACAAAATACCACAACCTCTGTATAAAACCAAGAGTTTTCCAAGAAGATTTTTTTCAATATGTAACAAGTCTAAGAGGCAGTGACACTGCTCTGGGGAGGAAGTATCTCAGGCAGAGGCAGAGGGAGACCACATTTGAGAACATTTGGCTAACTGAATGCGTTATAACTTTAGGCATACAGGAAAGAAGAAAAAAAACAGGTTTTAGCAGACACCATCACAGAAATAGGTTTGTAACGAAAGAGGCCATCTATAAGCAAAATAAATGACCTGACCACTCCAAGAGATGAGGGAGCCTGAGAAAGTTCTCTTTTATGATCCGTACTACAATTAGAAATAACAAGACAAAAGGTAGCAGTCTTGGGCTTCTAAGACAGTGACTTGTGGGAAGGAACAGGTAAAGTACAGAGACTAATTTGGTGAAGTTCACAATTTATAGGTCTTTTGGGGAGGTGCATAAGCTTGAAAGGAGGAAGCCCTCACACACATACTAAACAAGCCCCTTCCCTATTGATTTGTATCTCTGACAATCTTGCTTGCAGGTCTCAGTCACTGAATTTAGTTTAGAGGAAAAGCTCTTCCCTGCTCAAATGTAAACTCTTAAGTGAGATGAACTTTCATTCAGTGCCTGTGTGTCATTATCTTGGTCAAGTGGCTTTCTCTAAGCCATACCTGCAAAATGGAGACATCACTAGCATTTACCTTGCAGACAGTTAGGCTATTGCAGGTTAGCATATACGCAGAGTAAGTATGTGATAATGACAGCAGTGACGTCGCTGCCCACTCTGCTCACTGCAGGAAAACTGGTCTTTTATCCTCTGGCCAGGTGGCATAGGCATCAAAAACACTCTGAAATCAGAAAACCAAAGCTCACACCCTGAGAGTTGGGAGTGCCTTTGGGTTGCACTGCAGTTCCACTGCTTAAGCACACCTTGAGGACTTGCTCAATAATTCATAAATGACAGCAAAAACTGAGCAGACCTTTCTCTGATGGCTGCTTACTTGTGGTAGAACTCACCGTACTTCCAGACTGGTCTGCCAACCCATCCTTTGGCATCTGCCCCTTATCAAGCACTGAGTATGTAATATCCTAAAACCCACACAACAGTCCTTCAAGGCACGATTTTTTAAACTTATATTCTTATTTATTTATATGCACATGTATGTGTCTGCTCATCTGTGTGTATCTCACATGAGCAGTGACCAACCACAGAGGCCAGAACAGGGTGTGGGATTCCCTGGAACTGGAGCTATAAGAAGGTGTGGATTGCCTAATGCGGGTCCTGAGAAACAGACCTGGGTCCTCTGCAAGAGCAGCAGGCTCTCTTAACCTTTGAACCATCTCTCTAGCCATGAAGGCATTGTTTCATAGGTAAATGAAGCTGAGGGATGAAGCCAGGATTGGAGAACAACTACACTTGATTTCAAACACACCCGTCTGCTGACCCAACTCAGTTAAGACAGTCCGACATGCCAGAACACTGTATCAACACCTACTCAGAATCCACTACATGAAAGGCTTAGTTAGGGTAAGCATCAGGCTCCCAACAGGCTTCTTTGTGCCTCAGTGACACCAACAATGCAATAGTTACAATTGGTTGGAATTAAGATTTCAGCTGAGTCAATGTGCCAGAGCTATACTAAGTACTCCTACATCAACTCATCCAGTGTCCACTATTATGTGCTACTGTTACATCCTCATTTTAAACACATGAAAGGGTTCAGAGAGGCTAAGCAGCTTTCCTAAGGACACGCAGCTAATGGCAGGACTGAGGCCTGGCCCTGCTCTCCACCACTCATTGTCCCAGCTGAGCTCTATTGTATTTGAAGACTTCTAATTTGAGCTAGATGCCAAGTAAAAGAAAGCCATGGAAATTAGGTATTATAGCTACAGTCTTCACTGCCTGGTCATGGCCAGATAACCAGACTTCTAAGTACCTCAATTCCCTCATGTATAAAGCAGGTCTAGTAAGACTCACCTGGCCACTGATTGCTACGTTGTCATAATGAATGGGAGAGATTGTTTAGAAGAACAATAAGGCCACAAAACAAACCAAACCTCAGGCTTCTTCCTGTTTACTGAGTAGTACGACCTCAAGGGATGTCACCAGAAGCCCATTTCCAAGCACAACCACTAGTGTGATTAGCACTTCTTGCTAGAGGAGCAGAGACATGGAACATGGATGGAGTCTGATTCCCTCCTTCGGCCATGTGACTTTAAACTTAACATCATGTATTCTCTGTAGAATCCTGGAATATATAAGATAGCAATCAGGTAATAATGTCTAGTTGGCATGGTCCTTATGGGGAACTGAAGAGGAATAGCTGTAATGTGGCTCATCCAGTATCTGGCATATGAAGTGTTTGTACTATTACTCATTCCAAAGGGAGTTTCACTTTCATGTCTTCTCACATCTTCTTTCTTGAGAGTTTGGCCTTCCTTTAGGGTCTTAATTCTCTTTTGTGCAGAGTCTAGAACAGTGGTTCTCAGCTTGTGGGCCATAACCCCACAGGGCTCATACATCAGGTATCCTGCTTATGAGATATTTATACAATCCATAACAGTAGCAAAATTACAGTTATGAAGTAGCAACAAAATAATATTGTGGTTGGGGTTACCACAGACTGAATGAAGAACAGTGTTAAAGTATCGCAGCATTAGAAAGGTTGAGAGACAAAGGAATGCAGTGACACGTTTACCATCTTGTGATCCACAGATTAGGTATTCTGCAGGAAACCCCGGTTATGTGCACGCCTATATAGAAACTACAGAGTCTACCCAAATGTCTCTCCTGTGAAGACACCACAGCTCCAGGCCTCAGCCTTCCTCATTTAAAGTCAATGTAAGGCCACCTTTCACTTACTCTTCATAGCTTACCCATTTGTGACATATCCAGTTCCCAGAGCTCAGTCTGGCTACACTGAGTGCTCAAAAATCCTATTGTGTGTACTGAACAAATAATGTTCCTTTTCTCAAAAAAAAAAAAAGTCCACTGGTCAGGTGCCAGGCATGGTAGCTGGAGTACTGCGGCTCCCTAAGGTGCTAAAGACATCGTGCTGGAGCCTGGGCGAAGGACCTGTACACACTTAAAACACGACGGTACCATTTTAACTTTAAGTGCTTGTCTGAAAAAGGTTTAGTTCACATGCAACCACAGAGATACAAAGTCAGCAACTGTAACTTCCTATTCCAACCCTACCTCTTTCTGTGTTAACACATACACAAATATAGGCACTTTCCTTTTTTCATTTCACTTTTTAAAAAGCCCAATGAGGAATCATGCATAAGACACTAAGGCTTCCTCTTTCCCTACAAGCACTGCCCTTAATAGTTGCCTCAAAGGCATGAAAAGTAGACCTCAGAGAGCCTGCTTTTCTGAATTTACTGTCTGTTATTATCCCCTTCTCTTTCCTTCACCTACTTAGCCTAGTTCTCACCATTCTTCAAGCAGCCTGACTTCTACGGGGGTAGGGGTGGGGCTATCTTTGTAATATGTGTTGCTAATTGTAATGTATAACTTGTGGTTTTCATTCATAATTCCTCCCTGTTATAAACCATAAATCTAAAAGGTCTTGTGTCTGACACAGGTGCAGAAATTCAGTTTCCCCATCTTTTTTCAGAGCTGGCCATTAAGGTCAGAAGTACCCTGACAGAAGGAGGGATCCTGTTCACAGCCTGGAGGGAAACACTAAGAAGTCAGAAGACTCTGCAGAGATAGGGACTGCTGGCCCCTCCCTTAGTCTATTAGCACTATACCCTTGAGGTCAAGATTGTCTGGACTTCAATCATGTACCCAGGAAGGACAGGGTTTGGAGGTCTTTCAGCTAGCTGAACGCCAGCAGGTTCCTGGAGGATGAAGAACAGAGTGAGTAGGAAGGTCACATCCCTCTTTCTGTACATCAGCACCACCACCTCTGTATCTGGAGGCTTTGTAACATGGTTTACAAAACACAGGTAAACAAGTTTCTGGGAGTTTTGGGCTAAGCAAACTAACAATGCCCGAGGAAAGGGCTGTGGAAATCCCGAATCACAGTCCATGGAAACCACCTGAGGCCTCTGACCCAGTCCTAGGAACTGAGCCCTTGTGTGGGAGTGTCCAGGAATGAGCTGGATTGGAGGGATATGCATTGTGGGACCCGTGTTGGATGTACGTAAGGGGAGGAACTCAGTTTATGATTTTCTCTTACATGGCACACAAACATTTTCTTTTTGTCTTTATTTTGTTCACAGTATGCTTTGCCATATAAAAAAAATAAATTCCATCTAGTTAAAGATATCATTTGAAATCCAAAAGATGACTGGCTTTTCTGCCTTCTGTTATTAACCCTTCTACTCTTTTGTATATAAAGACAAAACAAAACAACACTGAGGGGTTAGAAAGATGACTTGGAGAGCAGGCTTTCATTCCTAGCACCTATGTTAGGTGACTCCACCTGTGGGGTAACCCAATGCCTCTGACATCCACAGATACCCTCATGAAGACACATACATACATATAAGGATAAAAAACTTAGACAATCTCAAGCCATTAATCCAAAGTAATATATCTGTTTACAAAGCAAAAGATGTATCTGAAGTATTTATTTATTCATTTATTTTTGGACTACTGAGAACTCAACTTGGGGCCTTACATACTATAGGCAACTAGCAGTTAAAATCCCCAGCTCTCATTATTTAAAACATGTTCTTAAACATTCCAATAATTTAATTTATTGGCTTTTTATAATTATTTTGCAATAAATTTATTTGTATAGCATGAAGAATAGTAGTCATCCATATGAAAATACACTATTTAAAAGGGTTTATACAAGTCACCCATTTGGGATCTCATTAACAAAACACACAAGGAAAACTCGGAGGATCCATGAGATGTAACTAAGCAAACACTTGATGATAAGTAGCTGTCTAATAAGCAGGCATGGGCCAAGAACATTCAAGGCAGAATGTAATGACACACCATACATGTACACAAAGCGCACAGGGTAAAGCAGCTTGTATTTGGCTGAATGGACTGTACCAGAGTCGCTGTTCTATTGGTGTGAAGAGACAGCATGATCATAGCAATTCTTATAAAGGAAAGCATTTAACTGGGGTTTGCTTACAGTTTCAGAGGTTTATGTCATTATCACCACGGCAGGAAGCATGGTGGTGCACACGTGAACATGGTGCTGGGGAAGTAGCTTAGAGTTCTACCTCCAGATCCTCAGGCAGCAGGAAGAGAGATGCTGAGTCTGGCTCAGGCTATGGACGCCTCAAAACCCACCCTTAACCCCCACCTGCCATGGTGACACACTTCGTCCAACAAGGTCACACCTCCTAATCTTTTTAATCCTTTTATACACTGGTGACCAAACATTCAAATATATGAACCTATGGGGGACATTCTTAGTCATAGGACCACAGGCAGGGATCCAGATCACCTACCTCCGGGGCTTTGGATTCTATGGAATGTACAGACCTAGATGGACAGCATTAAAAGCGCTATCATCTACTGATTTCTACTCAGGCACACAGGTCCTTTTTATCACACCAACCCAAAAAATTAGAATGTCATCCTGGGACCCTGAAAGGGCTTTATTGGAACTTCACTGTGGCCATGTTATTAAGGAGTTAAGAGTTAGTTATTCTCTTCCCTAGACACAGTGTTAACTAACTGGGATGCAATCATTAATGAGGAGAAAGTCAGTTCGCTTCCTCAAGCCTCAGTTTCTGCATCTGTGTCCAAACAACCACACACATAGGACTGGTGAGATAAAGGCAAATTTCTAAAGGCAGAAAACTGTGTGTGTGTGTGTGTGTGTGTGTGTGTGTGTGTGTGTATGTGTGTCTGTGTGCATGTGCGTGCATGCCTGCAACACCATGACCAAAACTTGGAAAGGAAAAAGCGAACACACACACACACACACACACACACACACACACACTTTTAAGAAATGCCTTCTTCCATGCCATTTGTGGTGATTCGTTCCTTTACTTTCTCCAGGCCATTTTAAAGTTTCCCTGGTTATAGTTCCCACAAATGCCCAAGAGTCTGCCACAGCCCATGCTGTGACATTTAGGAGCATGAACACCCCGAAATGCTACAGTCATTTCAAGTCTATCCTTTAGCAGAGTGTCCAAAAGGGACTGGTACTCAGCAGTTAGGCCGTACTCCAACCTCACCCCTACTCCCCCCGGGGCTTCATCATTGAGGCCTCCTCAAGAAGAAATGCACACACTCTAGTTTGCTTATGGCTCTCTAGGTAATGACAATGTTTTGAGATCAGGTACCAAAGAAAAGCTGGTAAGGAGACAACTGTCTCCGCTCCTACTTCAGCCTCTACAGTATTCAAAGGAGGCAAGATGTCTTTCTTATCAACGTGTTAAAAACTGTGCCTGCTACATTTTGCTATTAATCTACTAACTTTCATTACAAACTCATATCAGGATATAAAGGTAAATTAGTTTATTATGTTTGTGATCTTATGCACACCTCTTAATTGTCCTACACTTTAGCTTCTTAGTTTATAGATTATGTACAAAAGACTTAGAGCCGAATGGGATCTCACTGCTTTTTTGTCCTGATAAATGAGATGCTGTAAGACAGGGCTCTCAAGCTTCCCCACTCACAACATTTTTATGTGATTCTGGGAATACTGGTATATAATACAGGTATGCAGAACACAAATTTACTAATAACAAATCCCCAAAATTATCTAAAGTAACTCTTTGGCCTATGTATAATTTTATAATTACAACATTTACACAACAGTGCCTGGATGTACTGTATATTTTTACAGGTAGAATGAAATGATGGTAACTTATCTGATCCTGCAGGACAGAGCACAGAACATTTTTCAGAGCTCATCAATAATTTCAGCTTCTATTGGTCAATGATGAGGGTTTTGCCTCATATAAACAAGAATACAAAATGGCAGAAGTATATTTATGGTCATAACAGAAATTGTTGGAAATTCTGTCCTAATATTTCAAGCAAAGATTTAATTAAACAATTTTTAAATGAAACTCATGTCAGCAACTCAAATAGCAATTTATAAAATCAAACATTCTAACTGTACAATCCAAAGATACACTAATTTGACATTTACATGATGAGCAATGATGGTAGGAAAATATTCAGAGTCTTTGCTTTTATAAATAAAGCATTAGATTTTTCTAAGAGCAGAAGACCGTGTATGTACAATGAAGCATATGGTGCTCTTGAAGATGAGCTGGAGCACTTCAGGTCGTATCTGGTGGCACTGCATGGCGTGACAGCAGTGTCCACACAAAAATGTCCATCTGTGTGCTTATACCTTGGCCTTCAGTGAAGGCGGACAATGCAAAACATGTGAGCACAGACAGGAACACCTCGGACTCCGCAAACAAGTGAGTACAGGCAGGAACACCTCGGACTCTGCACATGCTTCATTTTCAATTAAGCTTTGGTTGCTGTGCATTAATGAATATTTTATCATTGCCAAGTTTTCCACAATCCCACCATGGGATGTCTCAATCCAGTTTTGGAAGCCAAGCATAGGGCGAGGAGCAGACTCGCACATACTTTCCAGATGTGATGCACTGCAGAACATCCACCCCATCAGCTAGGCATGTGAGAGCACACACTTGGAGTGATGCTCATTTACTTAAATAACATTAACCTGGTTCAAAATGTCTGTGAAAGAGAGGATTCCAGGGAGTCCCAGGGAGAACACCACATGGAGAAGTAAAGCCCAAACCAGACTGTGCTGCCCTGGGCTTGTGCTATACTTAGAACAACGTTACAGGAAAACTGAATCACAGTTCATGGAGATAAAATCACTCTAAAGTGTGGTCAAAGAGCAACTTGGAAAGAGAGGCCAGGTACTTGGAATGAGAGGCCAGGCACAGAAATGCCTAGAATCTTGACTGTATTTTTCCAGGAGGATCTGTTCAAGGTTTCAAAAGGTTGTCCTTAAAGATAATTGCACAGGGTCTGGAGAGATAGCTCAGAAGAGAACTGGATGCTCTTCTAGAGGACCCAGGTTCAATTCTTAGCACCCACATTGCAGCTCACAACCATCTGTACCTCTGGTTCTAGGGAATCTGACATCCTTTTCTAGGCTCCTCTGGTATCCAGTAAGCACTAAGCACACACACATACATTCAGGCAAAATGATACATGTAACATAATAATAATAAATGAAGTTATTATCCATACACTTAAAAAATCAGACACATTAAATCTCCTAAACACAGAACTGATTTTGTAGTCATGTGATTTTTTTTTCCAACTAAACTATTAAAATCTTAAGTTATTTTATCTGTTACGCCTGCTAAAAAGATCATAATTAAAATTAGCATTATATATAGCCAAACACTGAGATTAACCGCCAACTCTATTCACAACCTTCTGTACGCTGTTTTTGAACATTTGAACAAAGTGTTTAGAAAAGCAGCTGAAATAAAGCTGCTTGCTTTCTGGCCACTGACAAATTTAGTGTTTTACTTTTAAACCCTTAGATTAATTTGTGAGATCTAGGAACTATTTCTTTAAATAATCTAGCAAAATGAAAATTTAGAGAACACCACATGCAGATTTTGTCTTAACAGAGCAATAGATTTCGTTCCTGAAGTCACTCACTAGCAATCTTAATGGAAAGGAAACAGGAGGAAAGGAAGGCAACAAGTGTTTTCTCTCCTGCAGTGAAAAGGTGGAGCCGGTTTCCACCAGCCTAGCTTTGCTTCAGAAGGAAGACTTCCTTTCTCATGCTGGTCATCAAACTACAGACCACCCTTTTCTATTAAAATGAAAGGATTTAGAAAAGAGTTCCATCTTTCAGACTAACAATGTTACATATTTCTAGGGGGTGACATGTGTTGCCAGAAAGTTAACATTTATTCCAAATATATCTTGGCAAACATTTCTAAGAAAATCACCATATAATGATAAATAATAAAATACACATTTCAGTGGTGTATAGAGATATGCCTCAAACAGTAAGGAATCTATCTACCTAGGATGCCTGAAGTCATGGGTCAGACCTCCAGCACTGAATCAGGCAGCTGTGCTATCTCTCTAGTGCCAGTGCTTGGGAGGTGGAGGCAGGAGGATCAGAAGTTGAAGTTCATCCTACACACACAACTACGTAACTACACAGGGAGTTTGAGATTATCCTGAGATGCGTGAGACCCTACCTCAAAAAAAATAAAGAAAAATAAGACGAACATTTCAGTCTGAGATCTAGTAATATAAATATCTGGGTCTTTACTCCAAGAGAAAAGGATAAACAAGTACATGAAGGTCACAACAGAGCCTGTTGAAAATAGATTACTATTCCTAATGCAGCTGGTAGAATAATCAATCCATTCAGTCTACCTTCTGATTGAGTCTTCTGCTTTCTAAGAACACAGCATGGATCATTAAGCTCCTTTTTCGAAGTCACACCTGAACTGTAACATTCATGCATGTGCATGACCACAGGGGCAGCAAGGCTACCGACACTAATCTTGTCAGCTAGGAGGATAAAGTAAAAGTAAGCCAATTGGTTTGCCCACATGACTGTCAACTTATGCTTCTGATAGGAGGTCTCTCTCCATCGGGCTAGGTGAGTGGGTAGCTTTTACTCCAAATCCAAAAAAAAAGAAAAGAAAAAAAAAAATCAGAATAGGGCAGGTGAAAACTAGCACTCTGATGAACTAGCGAAATCACAGGTCATTATATCAGCACTTCATTCAAAAGAAGAGAGTTTCTAAGTCTGGGTCACACTCAAGAATGGGGAATTATGCTTGATCTTTGTAAAAAAAAAAAAATCAAAGAATTATAGCATACTTTAAACCCTTTCTAGTGCTTAGGAAAGGGTCAGTTATTTTAAACGAATTACCAAAAATAAAGGGGAGTGGGGGAGACAGGAGCTGCATAGACTAAATGACAGTATACCTCACAGATTAATAAACTAAGGCTTTAAAACATAGAAGGAACAGAAAAACAGCTGGGATTGCTTTCTCTTGGTCTAAGACATTCACAGGTTCTGAGTTTTGCATGTATTTTTAAGTGCCCTAATACACATAAGAGATAAGAGAGACAAAATTCCCAAAGCAATTTCCAAAGTAAAGGATTTCCATGAAGATAATGTTTTTCAAAAAATAATTTTTGATTATTCTGCACTGTTCAGTAATCAATACTGACAAAGCTTACGTGTAAAAAAAGAACACATTTTATAAACATGATCCTTCTTAATTGGTGAGTACTTTCCAAATCATTTTAGGAAGGTGAGTGGTTGGTAATCTCCAATTAGAAATACAAAAATGTTTCTTAAATCTTTAAGCATCATTGAATGGATTTCTGTCGCTTAAGCGCTGTCAGAAAACAAGAAAATCATGAAAACACACTGGGAAAGAACACCAAGGATCAGCCTTTTGTGGCTTCTCAGGATGAGGCCAAGAGCACTGGGATAGGGACAGTTTGGACTGCATTTTGAATGTTTCATGGAAAAATAGAAACCACTTCTGTTTTCCATACTTAACTGTATTTCTAAAGGATTAAATGTCGCCTCTAAAGGATTAAGTGTCACTGTGCTGCTCAAATACCATGACAAAAAGCTCACTGTATTATCTTGGCTTATGACTACAAAGGCAGTACTGGGTCTCAGCAGCCACAAGTACTTCCAACCACAAGTACAATTTCTATGTGATGCCCATGACAAACCACAAAGTCAACCCAGAGGTCACACTACCCACAGTTATATATTTGAGTAATTCTCTCACTAATATTCATGACAAGAAAATACAGCTCTTTTCAGGCAGCTTTCCAATGAAGAACCCATCCAGCCAACACACAACAAGCAACTTATTGTATACTTCTTAAGCCCTGTCACCCAGCAGGTGAAGGAGATGAAAACAGTGTGCGATGAGCAAGGCTGGGGCCACGAGGCTCTCATCTTACTCCCAAGTGTGGTACTCTGGGTAAGTTGTCTGGCTCTGTAAGCTCCAGTTTTATCATCTGAGACATGGGCATGATGGCACTTACCTCACAGGCTTGTTTGGCTTAGTCTAGAGTATAGCATCAATGCCTAATGGCCAATGCCATGTTCTCTGAGAGGCAGTCCTTAAGCACTGTCATACCACATTAGATTCCCAGAATCTCTTTCTGGAGTCAAATATTGTCCTTGACCTTAACAAGTGTGGAAAAGCTACATTCTTCTTTTTGAGAACTGTGTATAGCGTATACAGTATAGAGTCTAGCAGTATGTATGTGCTATTCTTCATTTATGAATCCCATTCATTTGATGTTTTTCCAAATCCCATAAGGCTCCTGAGCATCTTCTTATACATTTTAAGTGTATTTTATTGTCACCTCACAGCATGAAAACTAAGGTAGCATTTGAGACATCAGAGTAAGCTTAACCATATAAACACCGCTCATGTGAAAAACAAAATGGAATCAGTCTCTCAAAGGCATGCCTGTGGATTTTCTGGTTACTCTCATAAACCTACTGCCTACAAAAGGCCCACCACACTTCAGGGGTTTACCAAAATGAAGTCAGCGACAGAAGTTGTAAATTAGGTTTTTTTCATTACGTGAAAACAACATACAGTCACTCCAGATTGAGACAACTGTGATAGCTGATCTGAGATGTTACCTCCGCACTCAACTAAATCCCAAGCAGCCGGGCACACCTGTGAGGCTCTTCTTGATTGGATCATGTGAGGTGAGAAGACCCACCTGAAATCTGGCCACACCTGCTGGCACCAGCCCATATAAAAGAATGTGGAAGTGGGAGCTTCGGCTTTCTGCCTGCTTGCCCTTGCTCTCCACGGAAAGGTTTATCTGTCCTGTTACTGAGGTGTCCTTCACAGGTATTAGAACCTACTTCTGTATTCAAATATAGCACAGACATCCAGCCTCGTGACCTAAACAACTACAGGATTCTTGGCATTTCCGTCAAGAGATAACCATTGTTGAGCTAAATTTACTGAATTTCCACAACACAGAAATTAGGCACACTAAGTCCCCTCAACAACTCTTCAATACCACCACAAACGGAAGCCACTCTAATAAATCCCTATTAATATAAATATATATATGTTTTTATATTATATTTATACTAAATATGTTTTCATTCATTCTATCAGTTTTGTTGATTTAAAAAAAACTTGGACGTAGAAAACAGTCATTACTTATCTGCGTTATTTAAATAAACATCTTGTCATTTTCTTGAATACAGAGAAACTAGGTCGTGGTATAAAACATGATGATAATATTGTACATTGTTCTTAGGTGTGAGGGGGGAGGAGGCTGACAAGAACGAGCTTCCCTCAGACTAGTGATGCTAAGTTCTGATGGTGGGTGAGGTAGGCAGTGAGGGTTCTGGGGTCAGGCTGTGCCTTGTTCACACTCCTTTCGGCTCTTTAACTGTATAACAACAACATTAAGAACACTGAATTTACTTACACTTTGGCGATGTATACAGAAATCAGGTGCCCCTAATAAGTCTTTATTAGTACCACCTCACGTACAGAAAGCCTAGTAAGCAGTTCAAGGTAGTTCTGTTCACCTTGATAGTCAGCCATCTTCCCCTTCCAGGCTTTCTGTGCATTAGAGACAACTGGTGTATCAGTGAAGTGATTTCCTGCAAATGAGTTGTGGCTGCAAAAACCGTATCAAGGTGACTCAGAGACCTTGAAACATTTGTTCCAACCCTTTCCTGGGGAGCTAGAGCCTTCTACTTCTTGTGGGTACCCACGAATTTAATCAATTTAAATTAATCATATAATTAAAATACTAAAATATTCATATTATATAAATAACATCCATGTATATAAACATAAATTATATAAATAATATATATAATAATTAATAATTATTATAAAACAAAATGATGTTGTCACAAAATGTGTCTGGACCAATGTTAAAACATTTAATTACCTAAGTTCTCTGGCATCATTAAATAAATAAAAAGACAGTGGTCAGTGAAGGGAAGGATTTTAACATCTCCCCTCCTTAACTCGCCTGTGGGGTCCATGGTCAGTACTGGTTTTCAGTGAGTACAGTCACACTCACACACCGTTTAACTGAAGTTACCCAATCACAGGCTGACCTCACAAAGGGACTGTAAAACCTCCTGTCGTCTGTGGTAACACCAGCCCCAGCTCTACTGAGATCTTATAAAGATACTAACACTGAGTTATACTACAGCAACAATGACATGCTTTGGCTGAGAGTAGAGACAGATGGGAAAAAAGAAGGAAAGTTCAATTCTTTGGCCTACTTATCTTTTTCATCTGTAAAGATCTTTTGTGACTATCCTACAATGTGACAGAGACAACTCTGAGCATTATTAATGAGTTCTGGGAGGATGTGGTAAGTACTTACCTTGACCGGAATTATATATTGCTTTTACAGATTTCTTCACTTTCTGTAGGGCTGTTCTATCTTGGTCTAGAGCCTAAAAGAGAAAGAGAAGAAAAGGGTGTTAAAATTTTTTGGTACATTAAAAAAACAAACAAATAAACCAAAAACCCCTCACAACTTCTGTAGAGCACCAGAGAGACAGCACACTTACAGACAGCCATGGGTGCCTAGGTTTGCATACAAACTTAGGGTCACTACACAAGGCTCAGTGTTGTGTGAAGTGGTCAGTCTGGTGGCCTGTCAGTAACCATGCAAAGACATAGTAGCAAACCATAAAAAGTGCTTCCTTCTCCCACAAGTTCATAGCCTGTTAAGGAAGAAAACACCCTTTAAGGTACAATGACATGATACCTAGGGAACCACATCAATCTTAGCATCTGGTGTAAATATACCCAGCAAAAACTTTTTAGTGAAGTATAATAAGCAGGAATGATCTTTTCATAGTGCTTTTGAAGTGGACAATTTCTTTAATTTTTTTTAAAAAAAAAATCCCTGTTTATTACAATCAAAGATGAAACTGATGACTGACCTGAAATCCACCCTGCCTCAGCTTCCCACTGCTGAAGTAACAGGTATGTACCACCACACCCAGCCACTGGCTGACGCTCAATAAACACAAAGCCAGGACCACTTGTCACTAACCGATGACAGCTTGAAAACTGCCATGTACCCGACTCATCATAAATGCTCCCCTGGCTAGCGCCTCAGCCATGGCAAATAGCAAAGTACACGGTGCCACAGAGGTCAGCATGTTTTACTAGCTGCTCTTAGGGCAGAAGTAAAACTGAAGTACTATAAAGGCTTGAAAACAGAAGGAAGATAACCCACATTTAATAAATACTTAGTACAGAGTTAACATCAGAAATAACTTGTAAATAAATACTATTATATCTATTTTATAGAAAACAGAAGTTTAGAAAGCCCATTGTGTCTGGGGTGACAAAGCTGGAATTTGAACAAAAAGCGTGACAACAGAACCTGACCTCCAACCCTGCCCAGTTCTGCATTCTAATCTGTAATAAGATGAAATGAAAAACTGCAAGTAATCACTGGGAGGGGGGCAACCCACCATTTCCAAGAAATCGAAAACCTGAGTAAGCTATTTAGGATTCTGAGTGTCATGGTATTGACTGTCAACATGGTGGGATTCAGAATAACTAAGAGACAAACTGCATGTCTGTCAGGGTTTCTAGAGAGACTTAAATGAGGGAAGACCCACCTTCAAAGTAGGCAGCACCCCCCATGGACTTTGGTCATGGGCTGCATAAAAAGCAGAAGCAGGAGCTTAGCATTCACCACAGTCACTTCCTGACTGCAGGCATGCCATACCCAGCTGAGGGATGTTCTTGCTCCCACAATGGACTACATTCCCTCAAATGTTGCAAGCCAAACTCAACCGTTCTCCCCTTCCTTCGGTTGCTTTGTCAAATGTTTTGTCACAGCCACAAGAAAAGTAACCAATACACTGCTAGTACAAGAAAAAGGAGAGACTGGGTAGGAGCCCCTCTGAGGAGCTGTGTGAATGACACACCATTATCAGCATAGACTTTTACATATATATTACTGATTTTCCCTAAGGGGAGGGAAAAGCCCCAGTGTGAGAAAAGATTTATCTAGTGTCCCACATTGAGAGGAGAAACAACCTATGCGTTTTAGAGAGTGCTCCCCATCTGTGGTGGAAGTGTGTCTGTGTTTTCCTGGACCTCACTGTAATTTCAAAGAAGAAGACGTATGTACTCTCAATTCACCTGGCAGTTCAGCTCCAGGATGTATGCAGAGAAAATCAGTTCACAGACTGCAACGCCTGTGTGTATTTGGAGTTATCAACTCCAATGAGCAAAGTATGAAGAAGATTTTAAAACACTGTATGAGACAAACACTGTATGAGACACCACGTAGTTTCTTTTTTTTTTTTGGTTTTTTGAGACAGGGTTTCTCTGTGTAGCCCTGGCTGTCCTGGAACTCACTCTGTAGACCAGGCTGGCCTCGAACTCAGAAATCCACCTGCCTCTGCCTCCCAAGTGCTGGGATTAAAGGTGTGTGCCACCACTGCCCGGCTCCATGTAGTTTCTTATGGGGGCGAGGGGTATACTGAAGGGAGAGGCAATGTCTTAGAATTCATTTTAGATGCTTTTCCAACTCATTCGCATAGGCAAAGAACTCATCCGCAGAGCGCAAATCTATGTACTTTTAAAGGTTTTTAAGAGCATTTCATCTGTCAGGTACACCCACAGTTAAATCTGAATGATGCTTTTTTTTGGAAACCTTTGTATTTGGCCAGTGGCAAAAAGCAGGCAAGTGAAAGTATTGTTTTGAGTCCCATACTGTAGAGAGCTAGATGGTGGTGTCCTTGTTAAACCAGGCCCCTTCCAGAAACAACACCATAGATGTGCTAAAGGTTCCATTCCTTCAAGTGCCAAACAACTGCAGAGACTGCCTGTGAAATGTCACACACAGGCTAAAAGAAAAGCGGTATGCACAGGGTGAACTCCACAGCTGCATAAACGTGTGACAAGGTATGTGCCTGCATTTCTTACTGTGCATCAGAAGCGAACCACATCACAAGGGCAAGAGCAGGGCAAGACAGGGAGGGGCGGGCCAGTAGGCAGCACTCTATAGCTTCTGCCTCCAGCTCCTGCCCTGATTTCCTTTGATGATTGCCTGGGGTGGAAATGGGCCAAGCAAACCCTTCCTTCTCCAAGCTGCTTCAGGTCACAGTAGTTTATCAACTAAGACACCTACTCTTGGAGGTTTGAGAGAATTCAAGATGACCTTGGGAAGCACATGAATCATGCCAGAGGTAGATCTGCCCCTTCCACTGAGAGAATAAGTGTAGTAGCCACAAGATAAATGATAACCTGAACAAGTCTGAAAATACTTATCATTTCTAACAACTAGAATGCATGTTTATGAATTCATTCAGTCAATATGCATTAGTAAGTAGAGATTATGTGTTAGGACAGAGGCCCCAAAGTGAGTGAGATGTAGTCAGTTTATATAAGATATACTTTGGAATAGCAAATTCAGTTCCAGGAGTTCCTGGATACAAAAGAAGGGGAGAGTGAGAAGGAGAAGCAGAGAACTGACCCTCCAGTGTCTACTGTGTACTAGGCACTCCCCCATGGCACCTTCACCGTCAGCTCTTATTCATGGACAATGACCCTTCCTTGTCCCTGAGCTAAGCAGCAAGGGAGATAAGGAAGGAGGCATCAAAGACAAGCCAAGGCAGCAAGCAAAGCAGACACAGAAGGCTAAGCGCAGGGACTGCATTAGTTGAGGTGAAGCCTAGGGGGCTGTGACTCAGCTTGTGTGTCAGCGAGACACCTGGTAGGGAGGAAAGGTTCAGTTAGGAAGCAGCAGCCCAGAAGACCCGACTACAGGGGAGTAGACACATGGCAAGGACAGCTTCTCTGAGAAGACACAAAGATGCTATCATTTGTTAGTTTCAAGATTAGTGGAAGTCAAATGAGGCCGCTAAAAAAGGGAAAATTATCAACCTAAAATAAAAGTTGATTTGCATAACGCACCCCCAAAATGGAAAGTTGATGTATCACACACAAATAAAGGCTTTAAGCTGTTTATCTCACTGTTGGAGACTATTAAAAGAATTTTGAAGATTCAAGCTCTCCAGATATTTAATAGTCTCTCTTGTGCCTACAGCAGCAACGGTTGCTCAGAGTGGGTGGGATGTGGCCCAGGGATCAATTTGTAGGTAGTACACTGCTAAGTTCTGGGCCCCAACTTGACCAGTTACTTCCCAGCTCATAACCTTGGCAAAGTTTCAACAAATAATTTTCAGTGACAAATTGCGAATGGTTCCAAAGAACTATCCCATGCCAGAAAATAACCACCAGGCTAACAACAACCTATACCAAAGCAAGGTGAACACAGAACAACTGAAGTGCTCTCCTGTACAGGCCTGTTAAGAGGATAGACAACACAGACCCTGAGTGAGGCCAGATATTCAGCAGCTGATGTAGCATGCTTTGGCATTGAAAGCATCTAAAACTACAGGTCTGCAGAGCCTGACTGGCACCCCATGACATTGATGTTTCTTTCCCGTGTGCAGGTTGAGAATCCTAGTTTTTATTCTAACCACATGCAAGAAACCCCTTCTTAACTAAGATAAGTAAAACAACATGGGGGGGGGCTGTAGTACATGGAGTATATGTAGAATCATTTCCTGAAGGCTCATTATGGCCACGACAGACCCAAGTCTCATACTACCTTTCAAAGGTCAGTCATTTCTGTGATGGATCAATAATAAGATGATTTCATTTTCCCTGGTGAAGGCCAAGAACATATCACCAAAAAACAACTACTGAGGTTGCAAAGGAAGCCTTATACACGTCCTACAGGAAACAGACCAAAGGAAACTGCATGGAGTGAAGAGCCTGCCCCCTCCCTTCCTGTCCACTTCTACAGATGGGAATGTAATCCCAAAGAAGGCAAGAACGGTTGGAGCAGTGGGGGTCTGCTTGGGCCAGTTGTCTTATCTAACGTTCAAACCACACTGCCTTTTGTGGAGACTACTGAATCCACCAACTTGGAGAAAGTAGGACAACAGATCCTCTTCAAAGTCCTTGAGGTTAACTTGTCACCAAGGTCAGCCAGTTTGTGGACTTTATAGAGAATCTAATCCTAGCTAGAGGGAAAGGGCAGGACTGAACTCTCAAGAGATCTCACTCTCTGCACTGATGGCCTTGTGGGACATGCTACCTAGTGTGCCACCACTAGCAGCAGTGCCCACAGCTGAGGAGCCCTCAATGTTCTAGCAATTCTACCAGTCGCTGATAGGGCTAGTCTTTAAAGCAGCTGGGCTTAGTTATGGAGCTGAGAACCACTGTGAAAAGAAATGTGATGCTGTGGCTGTGAACACAGGAAGAGGCCATCTAGACCTGGGCACGTCCTGTCTGGCTATCACTTATTGGCATGGCGACTACAGTAAGCTTAAGTCCCAGATGCTAAATGGTGTTGTTGATGCTGTCTTCTTACAGCAGGTAGAGGTTGCTTTTCCCCTCCCCAAGAGCGTCAAATTCTTATCTTCCAATTTGCCTTCAGTGCTAGTTTTACATCAGTGTGGCACAAGCTAGCATCATCTGAAAGGAGGTTACCTCAGTTGAGAAAATGCCTCTGTAAGATGCGGCTATAGGGCATTTTCTTAATAATGATGGAGAGGGTCCAATCTATTGTGGGCAGTGCCATCCTGGGTTGGTAGTCCTGGGTTCTATGAGAAAGAAGGCTGAGCAAGCCATGGGAAATAAGCCAGTAAGCAGCACCACTCCTTGGCCTCCACATCAGCTCCTGCCTACAGGTTCCTTCCCTGTTTTAGTTCCTGTCCTGACTTCCTCCAATGATGGACTAAGCCAAATAAACCTTTTCCTCTCCAACTTGCTTTTGGTGATGCTGCCACTGCCATTACATTGCCTGTGAACTTTCTGACCTGCAGAGAGTGTCAATCAAGAAGGGAACTAGTGGGAGGCAGGGGGACAGGACAGGGTAATGGGTGGTGAATATGAAGAAAGCACTTTACATACATGTATGGAAATGTCATAATGACATCACTATTCCATACCATAATAAGAAATGGACAAACAACAATTTAGTCATCAGAACAGTAGCAAGATGGTTCCAGAAACCCTTTCCTTTACCTTCTAGTTATCTCTATGAGGAAGCCTAAAACAGACCAAGATTGGTGCTCTCCTTGAGAGTCCCAAGCAGCTTTCTCTGGCAGGGAAGGGTAAGGGCCACACTACATAGGTAAGAGTCAACTGGTGCTCATTGGGATGATACTAGCTGACTGGTTCAGACTTCAGTTGCCTAAGAAACATGTCTGTGTGTAAGTTCATTGGTAAATATTCTGCTTGGCATATGGGTGTCAGTCAAAAGGACAGTGGGGCTTGCCTCTTGACTCAGAACTGAGTGTTCTTTGGCTGTCCCTAACAGAACCACATCTTTGACAGTAACCACCACATTCACTAAAACTAATGCTGTCAGGTGAAGTGAGCACTCGCTCACACAAAATAGATTTGCTACTATGAACCAGCCACAATAGCACTGGAGATATACAGGTTTCTGAAAACCAGCTGGGGCTTTCAAATACTGACTTGCTGAAAGAAACCACCGAATGACAGAAAAAACTAAATAGAATTAGTGTGTTTACCTTTGAATCAACAAAGTCTGATATTATTTATGAAAGAGAAAACATTTCTACTTTGGCATTTCCCACTCGTTTACATCCACAGACAGGTCACTCACGATTAGCCTGCACCGAAGAATATAAGGGCATCTGGATGATACCTATAATAGGGATCCTTCACTCATGAAGATCTGCTCCCTCAGGTGTCAAGCCTACTACTAGAAGTCGAGGTGCCCAGTAAAGACAAGACTTCTCCATCAAAACGTGATAAGGCAGCGAGTAAGTGTGTGCCAACATTCTAAGGAGAGCCATGTTTGTGGTTAAGCATCAAGGAAGCCTGCCATCCCAGAACTTAGGAAGTACAAGGAAGGCTGAGAGGTGAGGGTGCTCAGCAGGAAGCCACTCAGATTCCCTCTTCTTGAGTTCTTGGTAACAAACAGGCCAGAAAATGCTGCCCTGACTATCTCAACAGCACTGCCTAAGCTCTTCTTCTGGCTCTTGCCTTACGATTTTCCCACTCTCCAGCTAGGTCTGCTAACAGCCTCCCGAGGGTTCCCATATTCATCCCATCCACCTCTGCACCAAGGTACAAGGTTCCTCACTCACTGGCTTTAAAAGTCTAGAGTATTGAAAGAGAAAGTCTCCGTAGCTGTCATTATGGTGTTATTAGAAACGTGTCTTTAAAACTGTGTGTGTTTTTTTTAGACAGGATTTCTCTGGGTGTAGTCTTGGCTGTCCTGGATCTCTTTTATGTAGACTAGGCTGGCCTTGAACTCAGAGATCTGCCTTTCTCTGCCTCCTGAGTTCGGGGACTGAGTGCGGGGATTGAAGGTGTGTGCCTCCACCACCTGGCTTAAAGTAATTCTTGTATACCCTTTCACAAGGTTGATTATCTAAAAACTTTAAGCCGTTTAACAATATCTTCAATTCTCACTGTGCCTACTTTGCCCTCAGAATTTCAAAAGACCCAATGACATGTTTAGCTTCCATAGAAAATAGGGGAGAAATAGCACATACTCATGGTAATTTCCTGTAGCCTTCTAAATTGTACATTTAAAAAATTAGTAGAATATTGTGTTTCAAGAGCTCCTGTCTGGGGCCAAGAAGAAAACTGTAATCACAGCAATTACCTTGTGAACCTCTAATTTCTGTTGTAGCTGCAAACTTTCTAGTAGCACACCCACCCACGAGTACCATGGCTCTTTCATCTAGAAGCAATTTCTGTTCCTTTCTTGGGAAAATAATAATTATAGGTACAGCAAGGTATTTAAAGGAAAAAAGTCATGAAAACACCATTTCCATGCTATACAACGGTGAGAGTTCCTGAAGGAAGTAAAACCTCCACCAGGACAGCGTTCCCCAGTTTTTATGTGTTAGGAGCTAGCCCAAGTGAACACACGTTTATGCTGGAGAACAGACAGCAAAGTACGGAGCTGGTTAGCCTTTCAGCTCCTCTGAGTTCTAGGACCCCAGTGTTTTAGTAAATATACTGTTTGGGTCTTGACCCAATGCTTGAAACCATGCTGCGCTGGCTCACACTTGACTGGGGTTTAGTCAAAATGGAGAGTTAAGTACCAGGCAGATGGTAGAAATCAACGACAGTGGTTTAGTGGTACCTGCAGCAACACTACCTGGGGTCAAATTCGACCTGCACAACTTACTAACCTACATGCCTGGGCCTAGGTAGACAAACCAGCTGTGTTTCAGTTTCCTTATTCCAAAACAGGAATATTTACAGTAGGCAACTCTGAGTAGATTAAGTGAAGAAAAATCCAAGTAAATAAAATGCTTTTAATGATATTTGGAACAAAGCAAGTTCTCAGCCAATGTAATCTAGATTTCATGGTGAAAGGCATTGTGACTTATTTACTCCAACGTTCCCGAGGGATGAATAGTTATGGAGATGGTAGAGCCACCATACACAAAACCCCCATTCAGACTCTTTCTTCCTTGAGACTGCTCATCTCCCTAGGATATATATAATAGTCTTCTATAAGGTGAGATGAAAGAAGGTGAACACTTTTGCCTATAGTCTCTACGCTATATAGTACTACTCAGAATATATTTATGTGTACGCCTACATATGAAGATTGGAATCATACTTAAAACAGATGTGAAGACCCACTACAGTGGTTTGAAGACCACTATAAAAACAAGTATATTCTGAGTACCATTCATGGGACAGGCAAAGGAAGGGTTGCATGAAGCATGCCCAGGACTGCCTGCTGTATGTATGCTGTATGTGTGGAAGGAAGACACCCCTGCACACCATTTCAAAGGCACTCCTGGGCTGGGAATGTAGCCCAATGGCAGAGTGCTTGTCTACATGTGTAACATCTTACAGTCAATCCTCAGTCTTTGGGTATTACCAAGACGTTAGTGGGCTTTTAAGCACTGACAACCAATCTAATAACTTTAAACTCAGAATATTGGCTAGCACCAAGTGGTGTTAATATTACTTAAAATAAAAAGTCCTGCACGTTTTCTTGTCACTTTTAGTAACTCATTGGTTCCCCCAGGCTTGTCTGTAAGCTCCTGACTACCTAAGTTGTTGGCTCAAAAAAAAAAAAAAAAGCTCCAGTTAAATGTTACCATAGTTCCACTGCTCTAAAACACTACTTTCCTTCTACTGAACTCCTCTCTCAGTACATATACACAATCTCTACTTAAGTAAGCAATGTCTTACATGCAGCCTGTACTCAGCTTTTCTCATGTACTAGTAGGTTGCAAATCACTATGTTTTTCTGTCTGGGTGTTACCAACTGAGCAGGTGAGGATGGCCTTTCATCACCCTGACATGTCTTCCTGTTGAAAGCTAGTGTAATCTCCCATGTCCGTAAAGATTTTTCTATTTAAAGTTTAATTTTCAGCATGAACATTAAGCAAAAGGTTGCTTCTTCTGAAGACACTCTCAAGTCGTGCACTTGGGTTTTACACACGGTTATGTGTGAGTGCCAATGGTATTTTTATTATATTAGTAATTCATGATGTCCCTAAACTATTATACAAATAACACGTCTTAAATAAATGTCACAAAGATCTAGCTAATACTCTTGCAAATTACATTTCATTGCAATTTAGGACACTGGTTAACTTAAAGCACAGCCCTCTTAAAAGGGTTCAAAGGCTAATGTGAAATGCCTGCCCCCTACCCAGCACAGGGCAGCTGGTCCCCAGCATGCCCCCTCTCAGCTAATGCTCTCTACGAGCAAATCAGACACAATGCCTTACTAGAAGGAGGCTATTCCCAGACAGGGGACCCTGTGAAACTGAACTACAGAAGACAGAGATGGAGGCTGCAGTCTGCTCAGAAGCACTGTACACCACTTACCACTGGGTGTTGTTTCCTTAAAGGTAAAGATCTTCCCATTCACAGTACTTAGGTTCTCTATAAATCAAGCCTTTGAAATCAAACCCTATTTCCTCAAGATGCACATTAGCACTACGGAGACATTCCCACTAGATGTCAGGTTTTGTGTTTTATGAAATGAGTCCCTTTGTAATGTTCACAATCATTCTTAGGTCCTGATATGTGTGCAGTCTAATAGGATATTAATTGATTAGGAATGTGTGTGTACATCCATATAGCACTTCACACAAAAATTTTCATCCCTACTCTGTTGATTAATTCACTCGACAAATGGACCCAGTGGGATACAATATCCTAGAGCTAGGAGTGCAGGGGCAATCCCTGACATCAGGGATTACTTCGGACCACCTTACTCCCATTTATTACAAGGTCTCTAGACACAAAGTGTTTGAAAACATGAATGCTCTTTCATTGTATGTCATATGAGGATCTAAAGAAAGACATAATCACTCAGAAGGTACAGTCAATTTTAGAAAACACTGAATTTTAACACAGGGAGATAAAGGAAGTCTTTCATTATGTGGTATGTTGTAGACTGAGTTATGTTGTAAAGAAGGGGACAAACTTCTTTTCAGTCATTTCTCTGCAGGTGGGAGTAAAAATAAAGGGCTGTCACTGATTTAAACGTGGCTTCTCCTTTTGATACTAAGAGTGGAACCCCTCTAGTTAAAGGTTGCTCGGGGAGTGCTCTTTCTGCAAAGCTTTAACTTCATGGTGGTCATGCCAGCCATTTTACAAATGTCCACGCTCAGGACAAGGTAAAGAAGGGTAGATGTTTGGAGAACACACTCGAGCTTACGTTATCTCAATGTTATCTACCTACTTTGGTGCCACTTAGGACCACGTCAAGTGACACAGCACAGTGATCCTCTAAATTATTATTCCACATCTCAAAAGTGAGCCAGGAGTCCCCTCACCATCCAATCAATGAGGTGTGGACAGACACAGACAAAGTTTATGGTTCAGCCCCGATAGTTATACATCGTTTGACTAATGTCCTCAAAGCCTTACAAGAGAAGCAGTACTTGTTCCTGAAGAGGTCCTGCCCGACATTTTTGTTTTATAGTTGTGGTAAGGCATGAGGTTAATGGGCTTTATGTATTCAGAGTTCCTTTAATTTTAAAAACTACAACTACCTCCTTGTTCCCAAGGGGGACTGGTTTTAGGATTCTGGTGATACTCAAAGCCTCTTCTGAAAAATGCTATATTATTTACATATACCATATGCTCATTCTTGTGTTTATTTTAAATCTCTAGATCACCTGGAATGCCCCAAACAGTATAAATGTTATGTAAGTAGTTATTTGAATAGAGCGTAGGGGCACAGGCCTGTCATGCCAGCTACTGAAGTAGCTGTGGCAAGAGAATCTTCAATTAGAGGCCAGCTTGAACAAGACTGTATCTCAAAACAAACAAACAAACAAACAAACAGGATATACACATTCATTCTAGATCCAAGGCTTCCCCTTTCCCAACCCAAAGTTCAATTCACATACATGGAAGCTAAGGGTACCGAAAGCCTCACTTAGATGAATAGTTCCTCAAACCTGGACCATGTAGCTTGGTTAATGAAAAGGAAACTCAACAGGTCTGTTAAAAGTGCCATACAATACCCTCTTCTGAAAGAATTCTTTTGGCAGAGGATAGTAATGCACTAAAATCTTAGGGCTTAGAGACTGAAGCAGGAGGAGCATAAGTAAAGGGTTAGCCTGGACTAAATGATGGTTTCTATGCCAGTTTTGGCTACACAATGAGACCTTGCCTCAACACAATTAAACAACTATTTCTTATCAGTTTGGTGGGGTTGCGTAGCCTGGATTGGGTTTGGACTCTGAGTATCAGGCATGTGGTCATTCAGGATCCTTTTTTTCCCTTTGAGCAGCTGAGAATGGCCTATGGCTCCTGATTCTTCTTCCCACCTCCACCTTCTAAGTGTTCAGATTACAGGTGCATACCTCCATACTTGGTGGGATCAGGGTCTCACTCCCACTTTTTAGTAGTGTGAAGGTGTGCACAGTAGATGATCAATGAACTTCACCTACTAGTTCTTAGACTGTAGGTCCATACATGACTGTCTTTCTCACAGTTCTTTACTAGTCTGAGTACAAATAGTTTCTGGCTTTTCTGATAGATTTGTGGATGACAGTAATAGACATCGATTTGTCTCCTCTAAACATCCAGAAATGCCTCTGTTTCAATTCTGGTATTTCTTACTGTACTTCCTCCCATTATCAGTTTTGAAGTAATTACCAAGGAGGCCCTCTTCCTATATGCTCCATCAATTCCCAAATGTCTAGAAGCACCTGTGTCTTTTCTTCTCTGTCTCCCCTACCACACCCCCACCCTCATTCTTTGAGGACTGAATGTAAGAAAGTCTGAAGAAAGAAAAATCTCCCCAGAGTATCATTTACAAAATGCACAACTTGAACTGGCTAAAGAAACAACAGTCTGTGTAACTCAGGATCCTGACCTGATGATTCACTCACTAAAACAGGCTGGAGTTTTCCTCCATGCCTTGGGATTACTTAAGATCAGAGAATTTCCCTTGGGACTTTCCCCATAGCCTTCACTTGTTCCCCACAAGCTTCAAACAATTTCTTATTTTCCACTCTCATTAAAACCTGTTCCTCTTTCCAACTAATAGTAGGGGTAATTTCTCTTTAAGTTCTGTTCTGGAAAGAAGATCCTGCAGTGGACGCCTGGATACTTAAAACTCACTTTAAACTTTTGCCAGCTTTTGTCTGTGGAACAACATGGACTCTGCCTCCCAAATCCCACTGATTTCTCATAGCAAGGCAGTCAGGCAAAACAGAAGCAGAGCTCTAGCTAGACACCCTCTTTCTTTATGGCAGATTATGACAACTCTAAAACATCATGCAGATTCACATACGTCAGACATGCGACTCTGGAGTATCTACTGCTGCTCACTACTTACTATGCATCACAGCCTCGTGTGACTTGCGTGCATTATGGAATTCCTAATAGAATGGACAGAGGAGAAGAGTACTTGTTATTTATATGTCTTCACCTGATGAAGACACTGTACAATGCTGGATTAGCTCTTAGTCCAATGACTCTCTTTATAGGGCAAGAATTCTACAATTTCTGTATTTTGGAAAGTTCTCCGGAGGATAAAGAGATACTAAGGCTTTCAAACCAACCACATTTATTCATTAACCATCCTAAGGATTATTTTTATAAATACCTTACAACTGACCTCTCCCTTAAAATAAATAAAAAAGGAGAGATAACTGTTAAAATACCTATCTGTCCGTCCATCCATCCATCCATTCCCCCTCCCAAAAAAAAAAAGCAAGGAAAAGGGGCTGTGAAGACAGTTACATGCACCAGCTCTTCCAGACAAACTGGGTTGGAATCCCAGAACCCATATTACAGTGTACAGTTGCAATTCTAGCCTCAGGGGATTTAACACCGTCTTCTGGCCTTAGGTAATATACGCACATGGTGCACAGACAATAAAGACAAACATTGTTCACTTATAGATTTTCCAGTTAGAAAAAAGTCTCTTTCACCTCAGCTCAGCAGGTACTTCCAATGTCTCTTATATTTCTCCAACATTACAAGGTCCTATAGTGTAAGGTGTATGTGCTATTTAGCTTTAACTGTCAACCTGGCACTGCCTAGAGTCATCTGAGATGAAAGCTTCAGTTGACCAGTGGGTATGTCTGTGAGATAGTACTGACTCATTCTATGGGTGACACCACTCTCGGGTAGGCAGTCTCAAGCTGTATAGAAAAATAAGCTAAACATGAGCCTGCAGATGGCACTCTGTCAAGGTTTTTACCCTGAAGTCTCTGAATGATGAAATGAAACCTTAAAGTATAAGCCAAATAAAGCTTTCTGACATATTTTTCCACCGCAGAAAGAAGGAAAGCAGAGCAGTATGTACTGGCAAATTATCCACTCAGAGAATTTCGCAGGTGTATGTTCCGTGATATCTCTACCTCACAAGCCACTCCACTGTGACTATGGGACTACTAGACCAGGGACTTGGGCCAGCAGGCCCTCTGTACTCAGTGGAGCTCATTCTCCTCTATGCTAACCAGGATTCAGTTGAAATGGGAAGACTCCAATTTCCAATAGCCAAAGGTTAACCTCATTTTATTGTACTATAGAACTAGAAGAACCCTACATGTGGATGATACAGCCTAATTGTCATATTTATTTAAAACAAAAGCAAAATCCCAAACCCTGAGAATATAAAGGACTTGCCCAAGCCCAGAGTTTGGACAGTCTAGTATAAAAAGTAAATGCAGAGCTACCTCTTCCTTGTGGGCATTCCTCCTCTATGAGGAGGATGCAAAGGCAACTCCAGGCTCCAATGGCCTACAAGGGCATGTGGTTCCTCAAGAACTCAGTAAATGGGAGGGCAGATGCTGAGATAACCCCAAGTGCTTGGGAAACCTGGGCCAGTTAGGCCTCTGAGAGGATACAAGCTCCAGAGGCAAGTTTAGAATGGACTAGAGAAAGAGGATGGTGGGAGGCTTGGAGGAGCCTGGAGGGGATCTCTAATGGCGAAAGCCGTGGAGAGAGACCATGGGTGGGGAGAGCCATATACACTTTGGTGTGGTTAAATTGGAATCTGATAGCTCCAGGCAGAAGTGCCCCTGGGAAATTGATGGAGTGGTGACATGTGCAGTTCCCGATTTTAAAGAAACTGAGGCAAGAGTGCAGTGAGTGTGAGGCCAGACTGGGCTAGCAGCAAATTCCTGTCTTAAAAACAACCAACCTAATGTGTTTGCACATATGGAAGGGGGCCAAGTCACTGATGAGGAGGGACCAAGACTATAATCACAGTATCTCATCTCACCTGAAATAACTGACACTTGACCTCTACTCCAAATAACCAACACATTCTTAGTACAGTATTTACAGAATAAACACTTGCAGAATGAATAAAATGAATATGGTCAGCAGCCAAAAAAGGTCAGATGAACTTTATTGCTTCAAAAATTCAAATTGGAGTAACTTCAAAACACTATAAACCGTCATAATTTTTTCTTAATAATCAGCATGTAAAGAAAAAATGTATTTTATACTGTATTTCTACAGCTGCTAAATAAAACAATACATGTGAGGTAGTAGACATGTTATTAAACAAAGCTTCTGTGTGGTCCTCTTCAGTAGGCACTTAGGATAAAATCAATCCTTTATTAAATAAGAAAGTCTCTGAATGTTAATGGGAACCCCTAGTTCTGTAAGTATCTATAATATTTAAACTGCAAGAGCCACACGCCTTCTATGATCCACATTGGAATAAAGGCCATCACAAAGTTTGAAAAGACTTACAATAGGTGGCACTGGAACTGTTCCCCTTCCAAATTTTAGGCAAACAGCTCCTGAAACACAACTTTATCTTCAGATATATTATTAAGTGTTTTGAATTTTTTATTTTAGCAGAAGGATAAGCACAGGCTTGTTTCAAGGCCTTGGCTACAGGATTTCCTTAAACGACACACTAATGAAAAATGAAAACCAGTGGAAGGCTTGACTTACCATCCTAGAGTTTGAAACATTCCAAACAAGATCTGCTTCACATCAAGAGAGAAGAACTAGCTCCACAAACAAGTTTCCCTGAACCACTTGTCTTGAGAATATTTCTGCTTTTGTGTAACATGGAATCAAAGGCAAGACTCCCATCCTCAATGATAGATATGTAAATAGGAATACTTCCCATTTACTTGTGTATAGTGCTTGATTACAATTAGTCCAAAGCTAAAGATGAGATCAAGGGTAGCCAGGGGCTCTATACTTTTCCTCTGGCTGCATTGCTAAAAGCACCAGGGAAGACGGGCTGACCCAGCAACCTAGAGATGTCTATCTGGCTGCAGAAAATGAACAAACTAGCCTATCAGATCCCACTGCAGGAGCTAGAAAGACGGGGTGGGAAAAGTGATGCAGAAGAAGCCACAACTAGTGTTGAACAGAGGTTGAGGAAGAAACACCACTATGAGCAAGACACAAAGAAAAGAAAAGAAACAGATACTAGTTCATGTCAGACAGGAAAGAAAAAATAAATACAAGAAAGGGACCACAAGAAGAGGTCAGGAGGTAGGAAAGCCAACCAACGGTCTTCCTTCTGAGGGGGCTGACCTGAGCCTCTGCTAGCTCAGGAGGCCTAAGTGAAATGGCCTTCCTTATTTCATGCACAACTTACACATCCCTATAAAGTGAGGCACAATAACCTCTTCAGGCCAAAGACTTATTAAAAAACAAGATTAAGGCACACAGCTCAGCAAGTTCTGCTACAAAGCTCAGCTGACCTTCAGTAAACTACTTGAAGTTCACTACAAGTACTGATTTTGAGTGCTTCCTACGAGCTTGGCACAAAGAAACACTATCTAACGAGGCAGGCATTCTTAATTATTTCATAAATAAAGAATCTGAGGTTGAAGGGTGTTGAGTGGCTTGTCTTGAGGTCACATCTTAATAAATGCAATCCACACAAGCTTTTCTTGCTCTACTGCTTTGTGGTGAAGATAGCGGCAGTTGTGAGAGACCCCATGAGAAGGAACATACACAACCGGAGAGGGGAGAGAATTCTTAAACATGATGGGGACATGGCGCTGTATGAAGGCCAACAAAGAAAGTGGGTATGACTGTCTGTCTGTTACCTCCAGACTGGGGACTTGAAAACATCGAAGATGGACTTAAAGCACATAGATTCAGATCAGAAATGGTAGGCAGGCAGCACGTCACACAGTGAGAAGGGGTAGAAGGGATAAAGTATGGACACTCTTACATCTCTTTTATTTACAATTTACCTGGTAGAAAGATGTCACTAGGATCTGGACATGATCCTGTGATCCCTAGCGCTCAGTCCAAACTCAACCTTCATTCATCAGTCTACAAATGGTAGTGGTGTAACCAGGCAGCTGAGAGACAGTATGGCTCCTGTCACCTTCTCTAAAGACCTGGCCCAAGCACTGCCTCTCACCATGCCAATCTGCTTAGTTTGCACAACAATTGTACAAACTACTTTACAAAAATAATTGTACTCCTGCAGTTACTCAGAGATTCATCATACCATGCTTTATCTTGTCTTACTTCATGTCAGGAATCTTAGCACTGACTCATGCTAAATAACATGTTTATTACCCGTCCCTGGAACATGAACACAAGATGGAAAGTAAATGCTTCCCTTCCTGAAATGCAGGACATGGCAGTGCTAGTGCGTATGTAAGCCACGGAGACAGCAAAATGCTAACAACACATGTACTACCCAGAAGGCTCTAGAAGTCTTGCTTGGCAGGGGCAGGGCGAAGGTAACTGAGAAGATGGGTGCTTCACCTGGCCTCAGAGAATAAAGAGCAAGAGCAGAAGGGAAGAGCTGAATGGTCAGAATATCCAGAGCACCAGCAGTTCAAGCCTAAGGAAAATTAATTATGACGACAATTTCTCTGAAGAAGAATGCTAAGCACCTCACTCAACTCAAACAGTAGGTAAACGAGGAGTTAGGGTTTCAACCATCATGAGAACATACAGTGAAGAGCTTCCTTGATCTTATAAGGCAGTGAGTCAGAGTGATACCTCCTCTCTTCTTCATGGAACAGTCAGCTATGACTGACACCTTTTCCTCTTGGTAGTACATCACATGGAGTCTGTTAAAAGGGACATCAAATGAGGCCTGTCTAGAGAAACTCAGGAGCCACCAGCCCAGAGAAGGCTAAAGCAACTAACGAGCAGCCCACTCTATAGTGAATGGACAGCTGTGCCATCCACCCGACAAAGCAACTGCCAGCATCAGATAGCACCACAGTGCTGGCACACCACTATCCCTGTCTTAGCATCTTCCATCTGGGAATGCATGCCAAGGAAATTGCTCAATTGGAAAAAAAGGCTAATGACTCAGAGTGGATTAGAGCAGTGATGGTTATTAGCCAAAATTTGGGCAATCTCCAGAGAGTTGGTAACACAGAAATGGCTTGGGAAAGTAACAAACAGTTCCATCCAGTTATATTATGCTACTCAAAAAATCTAACGAAAGACTGCAAAACCACAGAACAATATAAAGCAAGAAGGCAAAGGCCACTGTTTAAAACTAGAAAAAAAGAAAGACTTAAAAATCATAACTAAAAATAGCTGGGTTAGAGGCATCACGGATGATCTGTTCTCTCAGAATATTTTTAAAATCCAGTTCTGTATAGTATGCTAAACTTGAAGGAAAAGAATAAGAGAAATTCAAGGCCTCTTGATCACTCTGCACTTTAAGAACCATTTACCATCGCCACAAAATTATACTGCTGCGTGTGGAGCTGAATTCTCTCCCTGAAGCACTCGGCCCAGCAATCTGCCAATGTTAGCTTGCATTATGCAGGACAAGAGGAATATCAAATTACTTAACACGATTCAAGAAACCTGAGGGAGGAGAAGGAGGTGCAGGAGACAGAACAGTCAAAGGCACTTAAGCCACGAACAAGAACAGCACTGTGGCTCCTACATAAAACCATTATTGGCCTCCGTAAGTCATTATCAGTCCAATAATACATTTCTGTTTCAGACTTTAAAAAGTGTACTTGAAACCAGAACGGGCCTTGAATTTCAAACACACAGAACTAAAGGAATGCCACAGAGGGAGAATCAAGGCCAACTAAAATTGGCCTTTTGTCTAGAAAGCATTCTTCAATGTTAGGGGGGAAAGCAGAGGCTGGCTCAGCCTTGGATGAATCTGAAAGTAAAATCTGAGACTTTCAGAATCACCCACTGGTCAGAGACAGAATGCCAAATCAGATGTCAATGATATAGCTTCCACACAAAACAGTCATTGTGAGAGTGGACTGTAGGTAAGAAAATTGTTAACAAGATGTTCTGGGACAGACCAAATGGCTAATTACATGTGCTTACAGGACAACAGCAGGAGAGAAGAAAAAATATTAAACTTACATGCAAACACACCAAACTATGTTACAAAAGCTATTTCTCAGGGGTCCCTCTCCAAGACTCATCTTGCTGTACTTAGAGTAGAAACACAGATTTTTAAAACTCTGTGATTGCCCACCTCACCTCATCTCCTGTGAACCAGGGAATCCTCATGTACAATTAAAGAAAGGTTTCCATCCTGATAATAGGTGGCAGCATCAGGGTCAAAAGTGTGGGCTTGTTTTATGTCATCTGGACACACACTAGAGTCATTTGGAAGAAAGAGCTTCAGTTGAGAAAAGAGCTTGAGAAGAGCAGTTGAGAAAAGAAAGAGCTTCAGACTGACCTAGGGGCAAATCTGTAGGGCATTTTCTTGATGGATGCTTGATGTGGGTGGGCCTAGCGCACAGTGCGAGGTGCCACTCTGGGGTTGTTGGTCCTGAGAGCTGTAGGCAGAACAAGCCAGTAAGCAGTATTCTACAGCCTTTGCTGCAGTTTCTGTTCTGACTCCTCAGTGATGGAGCATGACCTGTGAGCTATAAGCTGAAATAAACCCTTTCCTCCACAAGTTGCTTTTATGGTGTTTACTACAGCCACAGAAAAGTAACTAAGACACAGGGTAAGGTTCTTATCTTTTCCCTAACATTTATTTATTTATTATGTATGTTTCTGCCTGTGTCCCAGATCTATCCCATGGAAATTAAAGAGTAATATGTACAGGTTGGTGTTCTCCTTCTATGATGTGGGTCCTTGGAATGGGACCCAAGTCTTCAGCCATCTCACCCACCCAGTGATTAAGGTTTTACCTTCTCTGGCCCCTGGAGAAGTGGCCACCTATACATTTCATGTGTCCTAGAATCACAACACATTGACACATTATGGAAACCATAAGAACGCATCAAACATGTCCATGAAAGGCTAGACCAAGCCATTCCCTGATTTGAACTGACACTTCCCCTCATTAGATCAATTGTGTGTGTGCGCACATAGAATTGCATGAGACTCACCTTACGACTGATATTGTGGCCCCCAGCCTATCTAGGCAATTCCTGCAGCCATTTGAAATGATGCCATACACTAACATTCTGTAACTAGGATCAGTTGTGTGAGCAATGGTAAGAAGACAGAGCTCTACTTGTCTACAACATTCATTGGGTGACAAGGTGTAGAGCTAAGTATCTCACACATCCAAAGCTTTTCACACTGCTATTTTACTCTATGTGAATAAAAATAGTAATTTGAATATAAAATTTCACTGATTCGAATATGCACAGGGCCATAATTATACAGAGGCCATGTGCTCCATGTGCTTACCTCATACATTTCTGTAGAAGAAGGTCATCTGGTTCTAAGTTAAAACAAAACAAAAAAGTCCTCCAAAACAGAGGCACCTCAGGAAGGAAGGTGATGTCTCTCTAGCAATGGAAGCTTCTGGTAAAACAAAATAAAAAAACAAAACAACAAAACAAAAACATTGAAAACTCTTTATCTAGTCTGTTCAGATTAGGTTTTCCTAGTGAGCTATACTAATTTCACGTTCTTTCAAAGATCTTTCTAGTGTCCATTCCTCAATGGGTCTTTCATGGCAGAGCAGACATCAGCAGCAGCACAGAAAGCCACATGCTAAGCAATGTCTTTCCAGACACCTAACACTGCATTCTGAAGTCTACACTGCCTCTGAAAACTGCTTCTGGGTCCCAGGAAAGCCTCACTGTCCATCAGGACAGCCTTCTCAGACTGATCTTATTTTCCTGTGGGCTACAATCTTCCTCATTCAATGTCTGATACTTCTTATCAAGAACAGGGCTTTCATTCCTGTGCTCAATAAAGTGTACTGTGCCATGCAGCAGATGGAAAGGTGAAGAACTTTCAGTGTGTGCTGAGCTCAAAAGTAATCTCTCTCTCTCTGTCTGTCTCTCTCTCTGTGTGTGTGTGTGTGTGTGTGTGTGTGAGAGAGAGAGAGAGAGAGAGAGAGAGAGAGAGAGAGAGAGAGAGAGAGACTGAGACGACTGGGACAGAGCAAGCAAGTCATGTGTCTCCCTTTACTGTTCTTCCTCTGTCTTTGAAAACAGTACCTGGAGGGAGCTTGCTGATGCGGTCAGATGGGCTGACAGCAAGCTGCAGGAATCCTCTTTTCCACTTCACAAATGCTGGGGTGACAGGCACATACTGCCATGCTTAGCTTTGTACTTGGCTTTTAATGTGGGGATCCAATCTCAGATCCTCCTGTTTGCACAGCAAGCATCTTAGTGCACCACGTTCCCAGCTCTGTTTTGTTTTGTTTTATTTTTTTAACAATACAGTACTGGTCATCAAGATGTGCTATTTACATACCAACCACATCATTGTATGCCTTGTAATTTCTAGTTTTTCCTTAACAGAGAAATTATAGCTCACACAGTCTGGGTAAAAGGAGGATTTTATGTGCCACATCACACAGCAGCAGGAAAGGAAAGCAGGCTCACTTCTTCCATGTCCACACACACAGAGCTCACGCTTGAGCTGGTTACCTAAGTGCACTTCAGAGCGGCTCACCTAATCACATCTCTGTATCTCTTGTCTCTCTGCCTTCTTTAGGAATATGAGCAAAGCCCAAGTTTTAATGTTAAGTTATAAATTAGGGTGGTTACCTTCTAGTCTTAACTTGCTTTCTTGGGTGGTATTTCACAGGTTAGAAAATGGCCCCCAGTAAAACCAGGTATGATCATTCCTTTCCTAGTCTCCTTTGCTGTTGGCAGGGGGAGGGGCAATCCTTATACTAGAAGAAGGAAAACCAAGAATCACTTAGTTATTGTTCTGCTTTGAATATACCCCATTGGCTCATGTTTTGAATACTTGTTCCCCTGCTGGTGGTGCTCTGGGAAGGTTGCTGAACTTCGTTCATGCTTGCAGACTTGAGTCACCAGGGTAGGTACTTGAAGGCTATATCTAGATATCTAGTCTCACTGTCTGCTTCCTGATTGCTCTGCACTTCCTCCGTCATGGGTTGCTCTGCACGACCTTCCAGGACCCGAATATCTTCCGCTCTTGTTTCTTATTCCTTTCTTGTCCTTTGGTTAAAGCTACACAATAGTAGCTAACACACTACACAGGTTGGATGTATCAATCCACAACTATCCATTTACACATCTAACTTTCCATTATTTCTTCTAATTTATGTTATTGCCTCCGTGTTCCAGCTGGCTGGAGAGAAATGCTCTTTGTCGGATTCAAATATCTATTACATCTAACTACACCATGTATTTAAAATAAAAACCATATATATCCCTTTCCCAGGCATGGATTGAGACCTATGTACAAAGAATAGTTTATATTAGCCTTGCAGAGTAGATGCCAGGCTAACATATTCATTATTTGTTAAGCTCAACCTCTCCTCTTACCCTATCCCCAACTTTTCTGATTTGTTTTGGTGTGTATGTGTGTCTGGCTATCCGGCTATGTCACTAGTATCAAAGCCAGCACCTCCTGCATGGTAGGCAAGCATGATATACTCACTCCCAATTCTCCGAATCTTACAAATCAGGCACGCTACATGAACGTTCCTAATCTCCAGACAGCTGCATAATAATAAACAAACAGCTAAAGAAATAATGCTAGATTTCATTCAAATATATTAAGCAAAGTAATGAAAGAAATCTACAACGTATCAGTTTCCTAGGAATATTAAATTGTCCCTTTTTCTAACATTTAGAAAAAAAAATCCAACTGCATTACACTGCCTACTACATGGTGCTGTAATACATCTGTTGGGTTTCAGCACTGCCTAGGTCTTAGATATAAGAAAAATACAAGTTTAGACCAGAGCAGGTAAAGACCAGAGGGGTAGCTACTGCCACACTCAACACTGGATCAGGGGCCATGCTCACCAGCAGGGTTGTGACAGGGGGGAAGCCTCCCAGTTCACAGCTCTGTAAGTTGTTTCTTTGACTTCTTGGCAGATATCTAATCTTACCACTAAGCCCCACAAAACAGAGGCGAAGGGGGAAAAAACAAAGGAAAGAGACAAGAGGCACATATAAACATCAAGTAAATCCCCCAGCTAAGGATTAAACATGAGAATTTCAGACTTGAAAAGGAGACTGATAAAAATACATTCTGAGATTAATATCTGTGGATTATTATTAGATACAATACTTATTTTTGCTTAAAAAATCCCAGGGCCAGAAACACAGAAGTCGATGAAGGTTTAAATGTGCTGTAAAAACAAAGCAATAAAACAAAAGAGAAGGAAGGAAACACTGTCTTTACTCTTTCTGAGAACATGGTTGTAACTGGAAGCAGGCTGTGGGGTCACTGCTGAATCCCTACATAATTATCTTCCCCAACAGGCCAAATTCAGTACCAATGCCAAACGACACTCATCGTTCTGGCAATGCTACAAAGGGCAAGATAATAAGTTAAGCTCCAAAAGCCAAACTCCAAAAGGAAAACGGTGCTACTAGCAAACCGACAGATCGTTAAAAGTTGATCTTAGTGGCATTTTCACTTGAAAATTAACATTAGGACATCTGTGCTTGACCCTTCTCAGGAGAAACACAGCACGAACAATGCAGGTTTGGGTTACAGCTCTGCAGCAGAGTGCTTGTCTAGCATGGGGTGGCTCTCCAGCACTGCTAAATAAATACATAAAAGTAACATGCAGAACCACTCTGCAATTCAGAGAGAAGTGCCATGGCACATTAGGCCTTGTTTCTTCCAGTCAAGGGGATTGGGAGAGGAGGTGGAATAGGAGTCACATGGTAGGAGGGGAGCAAAGGACTGACCCCCGAACAGAAGCCAGAAGAGAAATAAATCGCTTTGGTTTTTTGTTTGTTTTAAAACAGTTACCTGGTTTTTGTAAGACAGTTACCTGCCATGATGTGGAATCCCAGTTCAGACAACCAGGAAGTGTTCATAAAGGGAAAGACTAGGGACCTTTATCTGCTTCCTACCCAGCAGTCCTGGGGAGCCTCAGAGGTCTTCCATAAGGGAGAAAACCTGGCTTGCAAGGCTAGGACCAATGGTAAACAGAACACTCTGGAGCCGGAGCTGGGAACACCGCTCGGTCTGATCACAGGTGACACCCAGGAGAAACTGGCTTATCTTACTATTCTGGTAAGAGAGCTCATTCATTCTCATTCCTCCAATCCTCGAATCCCCCACCAGATAAAGAGGGCAGCGGAGACAAGGCAGAGACTGGCTTAGCTGCTACAAGCTCTCTCTCAAACACTGGAGGGACTTTTTTATTTGAGTCCCCACTCTCACTGCAACAAGGAAACGTTTGTAGTGATATTCCTTCAGGTTAAACACCTTGGGAGGAAGGGTCACCTCTCTTCTGTCTAGTACCAACACACACCTCTCTGCTCTCACTACTTACTTCCCCAGTAGGAAGTACCAAGTCCAATTGACAGTGGGACTTGAGATTACTAGGGGACAAGACTTGATATGTTGGGGATAGAAGGAGTGACAAGGAAGAAGATGGCAGTCAACTGGCTCTTGGTGGCACCACTCCATAAAGGAGTCTTATGTTGGTAAAAACGTAGAGGTGAAAAGGCTATATTCTTTTCTTTGGTAGAGAGACAAGAATATCTAGGTGATCAAAAAACAGGCTACAGAGTCAGAAAGCTATGGTTCCTTGTCTGAAGCCTTCTGCTGGACCACTCAATCCACTGTCAGTCCAAATTGGAAAGACCGAAGGAGATGCCTGACCCCTCCCTACTTGTGCCACAGACTGTCATGTGATATGGCGAATTCAGACTTTCTTCTCATTGTCTCTCATGGCATTCACTGCCAGGCACATGCCTTTGAGCTTTAATACTTAATGAGAGAGTATTTTATTTCATCCAAGGCTGACCGATCAACTAGGGCTCATATTTTTGGGAGTCTTACTTCCTTCATTTAGCAGAGTACCAGGCACGGCACAGATGAAGTTAAATGAAGGAATCTGTGTTCTCATCTAGGGTACTGCCTGCAGAAAGCTCTCAGCAATCCCGCCAGTACAGGATCTGATTGGTTCTTAGTCATAGCTACTTTCATTCTTATTTCTGTACCCTTGTAGAAGATGGTGGAGGATGAACTCCTTTCCTTCCTCTATCACCTCCTAGCTTGGGAAGAGGCTCTTTAGTGAGGCTTGTGGAGCAGAGGCCTTGGATACCATGGCTCCACAGTCAGACTGCAGCTGCAGGACCTGGGCTAGTTCTTAGACTCAAGTCATTTCACCAGTACAGTGGGAATAAATAACCACACCCACGTGGAGTATGGGTGAAACTGCAAAGAGGGTATATAAAGCAGCCAGCACCAAGAAGGCACTCATAAAGGGCATTCCTCCTTGCCATCTACATGCTTTAAGGCCCACAGTGGGAAATTATACTGACCCCCAGCTGAAGGAAATCACTCAAGAGTGAACAAAGAAAGCCTATAGCAGGGCTCTCTGCAGATTAGAGAGCAAAGGCAGCCCACTAATGCATTTATTAAACATTCCTGGAAAACATAAGTAATATCTTTTATGTGGCAGCACTTAGGCACATTCAGATGGATGACTCAGGGTCAATACCCTCTCCATTCCCATCTCCCCGAGGACTCTCCTCACCCAAAGCATGGAAACCCGAGAGCACTTTCAAAATAGGGTTACTGACACTGCTAAAGGATCACCTACCTTTAGACAGAAGAATAGACAGAAGAAAAGTGTCTATTACAGGAACTATGTGAGAAACCAGACAGAGCTGTTTTCTTGCTTTTTGGTCTAATTCTTCTCACAAACACTAGAACTGTAGGAGATAAAAATGACCAAGCTCAAGTACCCTTCAAGTCATATTTGTAAATGTGATGGTGCTGAAAATGGCTGGACCTTATGAGAGGCAAGCTTCTGCAACAGAAGAGAGAGTCAATCCAGCACCACAAAGATACCTTTATGTTAGCAATGTAACACAAAAGAACTCCAAGAAGTAGCTAAGTCTGGCACTGCTGATGTAGTATGATGTCCCTAGGCATAGGAAACTCCCAGAGCAAGGTTCCCTGTGTGCTTTGAGGGTGTGTGCATGTATGTATGTGTACATGGCTTCAACCATTAGTCTCTTTTATTTGTGTTAAGTTTAGAAAGCAAGCTCATATACAACTTGAATTTATTTTATTACTGTGACAAAAGCTAGATTTGTTTGCATTAAATGATCTCTCTAAAATTATATTGCTAGTAACTGTTAAAATCAAGACTTCCATTGTTTTCTGGCACAGCCAATTATGCACTATAAGTGAGCTCCCTAAGACACCTGATGTCCTTTTCCACTGAGAGATACCCTGAATGAGAGGCTAGTGGAGAAGTCCTGCACAGGTCCATTCTCATGGCATCCTGCCAAAGCACCCTGGTCACAGCTGAGAACGTCTAAGAGAGCACCAAACCCACATTCTGACCAAACAGTTGTGACAAAGAGTGACAGGCCCAACCCAAATTAAAGAAAATGAAGTAAGTCCCCAGCTGCTTGACTATGTGAGCCCAAACTGGAAACACGATACAATCCTCCTTAAGGCCCCGCGGCAGCACAAGTGAGCCTAAACTGAGAGGAAACTGAGTCCAAAGAAGCCAAGCAACGGGATTGGAAATAAAGGGACCAAAGTACTCCACTGGGTCTGAGGGTCTCCACACACACAGGGAGCCCAGCTGCCCTCAAGAAGGGGACAGAGGATCCTGCCTGTTGTGAGACCCCACCTGGAGGAAACAAGTTCTCTCAGTTCCTCAGCCATGTTTTTCTCTAGGTGAAGACTACTTGGCTAACAGTTAAGTACTGGCTCTGTAGCTAAACCCTTCCCACGAGAATCAATCTTTTCAAACACAGACACTGGACCTTACAAAGACCTCCCAGTTGACAATGTCCACATTGATTTTGACACACACTCTGGCTGAGGACAGCAGGCCATGGTAACCAGAGGAAGAATGAGGACAGAGGAGCTGCAACAGGGTCAGGAAAGGAATCTAAACTGTCTTATCCAGCAACTTGCCTAACAAGGTGGATCCAGTAGCAGCCAGTTTATAAGGCTTACGGGGTCTACAAGCGACAGCAGAAAACCACCCACAATCACTAGCCACTCAACTCACTTGGTATGCAGAATTTAAGATAATAAAAAAAGATAAAACAGATGAAGTTGAGGTCAAAGAATCAGAAAATTTAGTACAAAACCAAATCCAAAACATTGATTCTATTTTTACCACATGTAAAAATGTCTAGGTGTGCTTATCTTTAAAATTGAAAGCAAAAGTGGGAAAATAAAAAATCAAAAGATGTAATGTTAAGTGTTCTCATGACCAAAAAAAATATCCAAAATTAGCATCACAGAACTCAGAATCTAGCATGGCACCCAAAAGGCTGGTGAGTGGGAAACAAAGGAATTACAGGATACAGAAATAGCTTTCAAGTGCCTTAGGAGACACCACAGACAGGCATCCTCGAGCACAAGTTCTCAAATGATTTGTGGGATCACACAGGAGTTTCCACAGTTGTCCTCAGATTACATAAATGCTTTGCAGCTTCTGCAGTCTCATGAGCATGGGCGGCGTGTGTGGGCCCATCACACTGACTTCAGTAGGGCACTTTTCTGACCATAGAGTGTTCAGAAATGTAGGCGGAGTGCTGGGAGCCTGGAGCCTCACCTGAAAGGCAGAAGGAACCCGAAGCAGACTAGTGCTCTGTGAGGCAGAGGATTCCCTCCCCTCTGAGTGCACTGATAGCCTGTCACTATAGGCCTCGGGAAAAGTCAGCAATGGAAATTAGCACCAACCCCTCCTCAAACTCAGGGTTGGTTGGTGCTACATGGTATTAAATAGACAGCATGAAGGAAACAAAGTAAAACTTAACCATACACATTCCTCGTAGTAGTTACAGTTTTAAAAGACACAGGAGACTGGTCTACAGGAGGTCTCCCGCCAAGCACAAAATGCTGAATCACATCCTATACCCTAAATACCTTATTAAACTAGAGGGGCGTGGCGGGTAGAAATCACCATTCCTATACTCAGGGGAGAAAGAAACTAAAACGAACCGCAACCCTAATTAAACGACCACCCAACCACCTGGTGGTTGTTGGCATCAACAATGTTAGATTGAAAACAAACTAGAGACACACTGGCTTCCGTTCGTTAGACACACACGGAGGTGAAAGGAGGAGACAGTCCTCTCTGAGGACACTTCCACACAAGCCAGCATGCCTTCCTGTTCCCTTCACCTGTACTTAACACCGGCTTTGCAGGTAGGGTACACATGATAAATGAGGTTACCGAGACAGGGCACAGATGTCTGCATATTTCTTACAGTATTTGATCTTCTCCAAACATAAGCACAAAGGCTTGGAGAAGAGGACAGGCAACTCTTGTTTCTGGGCCACTCAGGATCTATCCACCCTACCCACTAACCATACGGTGGCAACTCCATCAACTCCATCTTGTTTCCTTTGTTTTTAATATTTTCTTTAAATCGTCTCTTAATATCCTCCCAACAAAGAGGGCACGGCATATGTTCCCAAAGTTCTGTTTAAGCTTTTCGTCTGTTTAAAAGGTTCCTTAGATGCAAACAATGCAGGAATTTTCAAACCCAATTTCACACACGGGGTAGTTGAACTAAAGGAGCTAGTGAAAGTCATACAACTAACAAAGAATGAACAAATCTGATATCTCTTAGCCCATCAGCTTCTGAGGAAAGGGCAAAACCTCCAAATGTCAAGCAGTTGATTCACAGTGAAACCGAGGGGAAACCTGAGAGAAGTACATAAATCCCACACCTTCCTCTAAACAGGTTGGCCACTACAGACCAGAGGCAAATGGTGAGGCAAAGAAACTTACTCTTTTCTCACTGCGCTTCTGAACCATACACCCAAGACCATGGCTCCGACACAAACTGCTTGTCTACAAGGCCTATCAGTTCTCTCTCAACTGCTAGGCAATAGGAAGGCGGTATTACAGTTTGGGGTGGGGGTGGGGTTAAAGGTGGGGTGTAGGTATGGCAAAGATCAGAAATCCACGCCTGTGGGATTGTTTAACCATGCTCTTAAACGGTCATGGGGAAGAGTCATTCCACTGCCATACATAAAAGCTCCTCAGTGTGGTAAAATCTAATCTGATTTTGTAACAAGCATGCAGGTTCATTTAAGTTTGGCTGCTTAACAAACAACTATGTGATTTTGGATACAAAACGAATCCCTCAGTTTTAATTCCCTCTCTAGAAAACAGTCTGGGTTGACTGGATGATCCCTCACCTTCCAACTCGTATTCTCTAAGGGTTAAGAGAAGTAAAGGCCAAGCAGGAAGAACATGGGAGGTGAAGTGATCCACAGAGCCGTTAGGGGCATCTATGCCTGAAGCACCCCTCCCTACGGAACCAGTGAAACCTGTGGTCTGTGTCTCAGTCCAGGGACTCAGCACCGTGCTTAGAATATCTCCATCTGGTATTTGCATGTTCCTTATTTTATTTGGCCATCAAAAAAGAGGCAAAGAGGTGGTGCTCTTGCCTACTTTGCTGACAAGAACACTCTGGTCCAGAGACACCAGGAGTCCTTTAAACACATGGCAATGCCCAGGCAGAGCGCAGCTGGACTTGTTAACTGACTAGATACACTAGCACTCTTTCCCTGGTTGTCTGTTTCTTACCTTCTTTGTGCCTTGCCTGGAGGGATGGATTTCAAGGAAGCCAATGAGGATTAAATGGTGGTTTTGACTGAGAACACAGGCTTAGAAAAGTGGTAGTGCGTCATATTGACTGATTCAATGTAGTTGCCAATTAACATATGATTCACCAATACAATCACACAATTGACTCTCCCAACTTTGAGCTGAGGCATTATTTATCCAAGCTAATAAAAGGCAAGAGAAAAAGAGGAGCAATCCATACATATTCATTAATGATCCCATTTAAGAAAGAAAATGACTAACAAAATGAAAATCATCCAGGTACTTAAAATTTGGAACGATTAGCTGTGAGGCTGCTTAGAGTGCCAACAGTGACTTTAATTTTCTACTTTACAATTTAACCAAGCTATATGTGTGGTGGTTCTTTGCTGTAATTCCAGTACGTGGAGGCTAAGGCAGAAGGCTCTTGAGTTCAAAGCCTGTCTGGGCTAACTTATGGTTAGGAAGGCAGAAGGAAAGGGGGGAGGTGGAGTTAACCACATTTCTACTTTTTTTTTTGTTTGTTTTTTGAGACAGGGTTTCTCTGTATAGCCCTGGCTGTCCTGGAACTCACTCTGTAGACCAGGCTGGCCTCGAACTCAAAAATTCACTTGTCTCTGCCTCCCGAGTGCTGGGATTAGAGGCGTGCACCACCACTGCCCGGCTTCCACATTTCTATTTTTATTGACACTCAAATTTAAAAAATGGAGTGGAAATTTATCATTCTGTTGTTCTTGGGCCTTAATAATCACCTAACTTGTGACACACAGGCTGGGACAACTACTGAGTTGTTTGAGAAGAGGTGTCTATGTCATTTACAGATGAATAATTAAATAACAACCACAAGTTTTTCCAAGTAACAAACAGGTATGGGATACACAGTATAGATATACACTCCGCATACTTCACACACTCTATCAGGTAGAAGAGAAGAGCTGGGGCCAACAGCCTGCAGCCATGTGACACTGGATAAGTGATCTCATCTCAATGATTTCAATAACCTCATTTGCAAGTGTGATGATACATAATCAAAGGGTTGGTGGAAAGAAAATAAGCCCACAACTCAATAAAAGGTAAGCACTATTATTACACATCGGACAACTGGTCCTGCGTTGCCCTAGCATTCCTGGCTCCCTCCCTGCTCCCAAGTTCAAAGATCTCTTAATACTCAATGCCTTATCTTTTCTACCTGCCTCCCAGGTTAAATGCCTGACTGGTAAGTTGATGGATTTGATTTGATCACATAGTCAAAGCAGAGATATTTAATAACCTGCAATTGTGTGGTGTTTTAGGAACTAAAGAATCAATTTGATTATTAAGTAGAGAATTAACAATTTCTAGTAGTTTTACCAAACAGGAGAAAAGAAAATGATACTGTGGCTGCATACTGACTTTATTTGTATTTACCTACTGATCCCTCCTTTTCAAAACACAGCACAATCACCATCAGTCTGCTTATAACAGTAATCAAACGGAAACTTTTTGACACCTCAACTGAACTTGTGTCTGGCCCACCAAGTGCACCACAGCTCGGCTGCCACTGTCAATCATGCTGTGAGAGCGAAAGCGACTGCAGCTCTAAGCAAGATCCCCTTCTAGCAAACGGAACCGCCAGTTACAGTTAAGTGCCTCTCTCCTTTCTATAACATCAACAGAGCCCAAAGCAACAGAAGCCTAATCCTGAATGCCGCCACCACGTGAGAATTCAACTGGAGGCATGAACCACAGGCATAAGGTTTACAAATGTCTGGGGGAGAGATGAAACAGTTCATGCACATTTCCTTCACCACACATTTCCTCAGTGCTTGTCTTGCTTTAGATGTTAGGAATACACACACACACACACACACACACACACACACACACACACACTTTTCCTGAACTGCAAAAATTCACAGGCAGAGCAAATGCGTGTGCATTGACTGCACCAGCCCAGGGGACAGGCTGTACAGAAGGCATAGCTTGGAGATATGTATGTATGTATGTATGTATGTATGTACGTACGTACATTCGTACGTACAGGGTCTCACTCTAGCCATGACTAGCCCTGGATATAGAGCAGGATGACCTTGAACTCACACAGAGTCACCTGCCTGTCTCCCAAGAGCTAAGGTGAAAGATTTCTGTCACCATATCCACCCAGCCTAAAGATACCGTTTAAACAATGCTCAAAACCTTTAGCTTTTAACATCAAGTCTAGGTTCAAGCTACTTATATGACACCATTTTATCTCTGGCCTCTGGTTCCACCTTTATAAAAGAGGGTAAAGCTGCTGTTACCAGGAGTCTACGACATAAAGCAGTCAAAGGCTCCCTGGCCCCGTTCTTCCCTTCTCTGCAAATCCCAAGGCCTCCTCATGGCTCTGTGCTCTGTGGGCGTCTCAGAGAGGCTGAGGCGTTTTGCACAGTTTGGTCATGATCATATTAAGCAATTAAGGTTTTCAAAGGCTTCTGCTGGCAGGCAGGGTAGCACATACACACACAACCATGCCATTCAAGCCACAGTATCAATACTTATTTCTGATCAGGTAATTATCAAGAGTATAAACACTCTTGGGATTTTTTTTTTTTAAAGAATCTCATCCCCTTTTCATGAGGGTGTATTAGAATTACAGAAATTACAATGTGCAGATAAGTACAATACAGACAAGAACCAATGGGCCACATACAAATCAAGTGTGTTCCAGATATGGGAAGATGAAGTCAGAAAGAGACAGTTTGCCCTACTGAAGTAGAAGAGAGCATGCCAACAAACATAGACACAATGGTCTTGACCCTTTGAAGAAAATCACCATTAATTAGTTAGCTTGAATTTTAAATGACAATAACTAGACCAGATTGGGCAACACCCACAAAACATCTGTTAGCTCGACTTGACAAATGGACCACAACTTTGTGAGTACTGCAGAGACTACTATAAGAAAAATGGAAAACATTCCACGTGGGTTGCAGAAGTAGGGACCATGTGGTTGGCAACAAAGGCTTCTGTAAGCATCCAGTGGCTCCAGGCAAAGGAAAGGAACTGTGGGAATACTGCTCGGGAGGGAAGATGAGGCACATCTGTTAGAAACAGGACGTCAAAGATGAAGCTACACGTGAGGAAATGGAAGGCACTGAAGCCAGGCACAGAGATTCCCATTTCACCTACAAACAGGTATGACTGAGTCACTGTTCACTATGAATCCCACACAGACTAAGGGCTAAACGTGGTACAACCTTCTCTTATTAGACCGAGGGTTTCATGAGAACCATCCAGAGATGTTATACTGCAAGGTGAGCTGTGCGTAATAGAGAGTGCAAGTGGCAGGGTGGGGCTGAGGAAGAGTCCAGGTAAAGGCAGATTTATGAAGACAAATGCCACCACTGAACAAACTAAATGGCTTGCTTGGTTATGTTTAGGAACCCATGACAATGAACTACATGGACACTGATACAAAGTGTGGCTATGAGAAGAAGCAGGGAGAGGAGCTCAATTTGTCACATTTGTCAAGTTTTCAACTACTAAAAAAGCATGAAAGGTCTGTGGAGAAGCAAAAATCCTTTCCCACTATAAAAAATAAATGACATCTTGAAGGCAATGGGACTCACTTCTTATATATCCACTAGTGGGAACAGATGGTGGCCCCAAAAAACCAACGGTGCTAACATCTGTGAAGGAGAAACTGGGGGATCTGATACCCCTTCTAGGACCCAAGAAAGTTAGCAGACCCATATCTTATAATTGTGTTCCCACTGACTCCTTGACATTGCACACTTCCTTGGCTGCAAAATTTAGAATGGATTACTTCAGGGAACACCAGGCCAAAGAGCAAGGAAGACTTGGCAACCCAAACTCATTTTTCTACAGTAAGCATAGAGGGGAAATATTAGCAAAACAAACACCAGGCTCTGCCTGTGATGACCTTCCTTGAAGGACTTTCGGACTCAAGAAAGGAAATGTAATGTTCAACAAAGAATACTATCAAGGAAAAATTGGACCCAGGCCTGTGGGCACCAATGATCACAATTCCACAAATGAAGAGAGACTTAACGTACTTCAACCAAAATAAAATGATCTTATTCTTAGAAGCACTTCGAGTGGTCTACACAAAACCAAGGACACTGTAATTGTAATCACATTCATTCAAGAGCCATTTACATTATTTTCTTAAGTCATGAAGAGAATTATTATGTTTAACTGCTAAAATACCCAGACAATGCATCTTTGACCTCTTTGGGAATTTAAGCCAACATGTTTAAACATGCTTTCTCAAGCTCTCGATAGGCAAGTATCCATGGTCAGCGCCAGGCTGCTATTCCAGTAACACAAGAACAATAAAGCTGGGATTAGCTCTTGTCTTCCATAGGCAACAGCCAGAATTTCCTTAAGGACATGAAGTGCTTATTCATGCCTACCAGGGACAGTTCAAGCCACACTGGTTCCTGCTGAATGTCCTGATGTTCCAGCTGAGAAGGAGTGGGAGCAGGGCCCTCCAATAGCAAGTAAACAGAAGAAAACATTGAGCTCAAAGCTTACAGACTGTCCAGTCATGGAGATGTGGCTTGGATTAAAGGAAGTAACTGATGAGGCTCTGATGGAGCCAATGCATGACCCCACGAAGACCCTCCAAGTAAGAACAGTTCATCTTCTACAAACAGCAGTTTACAGGGGAACTGAGAGTATGAGTCGTCAAGTTACCACTTGAGAAATCCAGTTATCTCAACACTTCCCTCGAGGCCTGCCTCTACTGCAGCTAAAAATGAACCTCTGCATTTTGTATATACATACCCTCCAGCTAGAAAAGAGGAAGACTGGTATGAAGAAGGAAACATGACAGGACAAGTTTAGAGTGGGTGTGTCAGAATCTCTTAGTGTTGGGAAAACCCTGACAAGACAAGGAATAACACTCAAGAAGATGCTGGCTGTAGAAATGGACAACTGCTCACATGCACACACGGAATGGAACGATTACTTAAGACTTCAGCCAACTCTCGCCTCTGCCTCCACACACTCCTACTCCGACGCTGCAGTTCTCATTAAAGGATGCCATCTTCTGAAGTCCCTTTTGTCCCCTAGCTGCACACTCTCAGAAAAGAGCAATAAAGAATGGTAAGACACTATATAACAATGATACCATCTTCCTGCCTCCCATGGGGCCCCAACAAGAAAAGATGGCAGCAAAGATGAATGGGAAAGGTGACAAATCAGAGTGAATCAAGACAATTAACAAACGGCACGAATCAATGGGGTAACCTTCACACCTTGACAAAGTAGCTAAAGCTCCCATTTTCGAAGCAGTTATTTGTTCATTTACCTACATGGTCTGCTGTCAAAGTTCCCATATGTTTGATTTCTAAGGGGAAGCCTGACCATTCCCAAGTATTCTACAACCTCATGTTACATCCAGTGCTTATAAGGGGGCAGTGAAGAAAGATAAACTCCAGGCCTTGTGAGTTGATTTGTCAAGGGCAGATCATACACAGATCCAGAAGCACATTCCTCCTCCTAGTGCTTTCGACAAAGCTCTTAAGAGAAGTCAGGCTCAAAATTTGAGACCTATCTTCTACTTTTCCTCTCCCTTCCAGATGTAATTCACAAAGGGGGCATCAGGTAAAAGGCATAGACACTTGATCTTAGCCAAAAGGCCAAGAGGTGATGGTAAAAGGCATAGAAATGCATAGGATGTATGTATGTATGCGGTCACTTAACATACATAAAGGGCCTGCATGTCAGGCTACAGGGCTACTTTGTGAACAGGACTCTTCCTGGGTCTTGGAGGACTTTGCAGACTGTCTGGATAGACAGGTAATAAGGTGAATGGTCAGCTTTATAACCAAAGCAACCAACGATCTGCCTCCCTGCCCTCAAGTCTATTCTAGAAGAAAGGGTTTCAGAAGGATGAGCCATCTGAACTGGGCTTTACGGAGGAGGAGATGGAAAGGGTAAGAAGGGGGCATGGTTTGGGAGTTCCAGGCTTTAAGTAACAGACCCCAGGGAAACACTTCAAAGATTGACTTCGTCACGATTCAGTTACAATAAAATTCCACTCCTGGTCCAGATTCTTCTCCCACCCACAGGTTTTCGTTTCTGTTGTGCACAACTGTGGCTACGAAAATTCAAGACACTGATGGAGGATTTCTGAAATCTCAGTATGGGAATTTCAAATCTCCTACTGATTTTTCTGCATGATTATAGGCTTCAGTTTTTATTATCTATTAAGGAGAGATGCTATTATTTCACGAGGAAACAACCTATACAGAAGAGATGTTTTCTTCTATGAAGTGAGCAGCTCAGACAGGGAGGGGGTACTATTGCCTCAGATATTTAGCAACTCTAAAAAGCAGGAGCAGTGAGTCCTAACAGGCAGTCATGCTCAACAATGTCCACTCGGGGGTTTCCCAGAACATTCTCATTCCTAGGCTCATGGTCTTATCCAAGGCAGTTAAGTCTCTGGCTCTTTCCTAATTTCTGTGCCCAATCCCTATGTCCCAGCTAGTTCTTGAAATGTAGGATGGTCACAATGTTCAGGTCAAGCTGGCACAGAATGATAACACAAGGTTCAGCTATAACAGCCGGTTCAGCAGAGGAATGACATTTCCTATGCCTACCCATCAGCCCGGGGCAAAGGAGAGATTTGAAATCCAGCTTTGTATAAGGCAGCCTCAGGATCACCATCCATTATCCATCACTGGACCAGTTTCCTTGGATTACTTTGATAAGTAATCATATAGCTCAGGAGATTATAAATGCCTGTAGCATAAGAAACTCCCCATTGCCTCTCTTCTGGCACAAGGCTGGATGTTGAAATACCTACAGCACATAAAGAAGGGAGAAGACAAATCAGCAACTCATAGTTACTGAATGTGGGCTTTGCAATGGCTTAGGAAGCAGAAATGACTAAAATAGACCTTCACAGCCACTAACGTTCTGTGCTTCCCTATATAAGTACCAGACAGCAGACAGATCTTCAGCTAACAGTTCATCTGCACTACCTCATGCCACATGCCTCAAGCACAGTGAACGTGATGTAGGCATTTTGCAGATGATTAAATGAAATGAAAAAAGCAACACTTCATTCATATAGATATATATGAAACACACACACACACACACACACACACACACACACAGAGTGTTGCTGTAACTAAAGTCGCCCCTCCATCAGCCATCAACAGTGAGGATAACGTCAGTCCATAGCCATAATGAACTGCCTTTTACCCATGTGACAGTTCTGTGACTTGAAACTAATTGTCAACAGGCTCACGAGATTTTTAGAGTACCACTATGAAGCATGTAGTAATGGGTTCGGAAAGAGAGGAAAGACTCAGAGTCTTGTGAAGGTGACATAATTTTCCCCCACTGTCCCAGTTAAGTCTTCTGTATCATACAACAAAGTGTTCCTAAACACCATCCTTGGCCATGCATCACATACAAGCAGCAAGTGTGATACAAGGCAACACAAGCTGGACGGGTCAGACTTTCCTCCTCAACTTCTCAGTTGTGTGGTGACACTTAACTCTTTCTGTATCTGCACAGATAGCAGCAGCGGCCTGCATATAGGGTTTGGGAAGGTGACAGGAGACAAATCTAAGTTCTTCTGTTTGGGGGGCACTGCTTTGCTTCTGCTGTGGAAAGAGCAACTGTCACAGAAATTTCGTTTGAGAGAACAGAATTTTGGTTGATTAAACAGAAAATTACTGAACCAAGTGTACAGTCAGATAAAGGCCAACTCCAGCAGTTACTTAAAGTCACAGTCTAATTACGGAGACAGATTACAAGTGGCCCCTTGGTTTAACTGGGGAGAGAACAGAAGCTATTGAATGATCATGGATGAAATGCTGGAAGTTAAAAGGATGAACAAGGTCAGTTCACAAGCGAGTGCAGGGCTTAGCACCTTACAGAGCCTTTTACAACGGTAAGACAAGGATGACAAATACAGTTACTATGAAGTTCATGTGGAATGTTACACAATAGCTGGCAAAAACCAAACACACAAGTAGCAGAGGTGTCAGCTACACATTAGCCGTGGGAAGGCTAACTATAGCACTCAATAAATAGCTTTGTACCATGCTACAAGTGACCACCACAAGACAGAGTTCATGTAAGGCTCTAATTCTGTGGCCACTGGTTTCAAAAAGGCCTCTAAGAACACCGAAATATGGCACTATATATATATACACTAATATATATATTAATATTAACAATAATAATTCCATTAACCATATTTCATGGAGTTTTCAGGAACATTTGTGCACCAACCCCACACTGTGCTACATTTAAAAGGTAAATTTACTAAATTTAGGAACTGGTCCATATAAAATAGAAAATAAATCAATTCAATCAAAGAGATTGTTAGATTCGTGGGGGGGGGAGGGGAGAGACAGAGAGAGAGAATATGAATGCATATGAGAATGTCACACTGCTGCCCTCTGAAATCCCAGCTTTGTAGAGGTTATTGGGAACTGATCATTCCTCAAACCTGCTAGCTTGTCACTTACTGCTCTGCAGAAACATAGACCTGTCAACACCAACTCCTTCCTGCTTCCTTGGAGTTACAAGGAAGAAGGCTTCTAAGAAGTAGAGGTTTACCTGGTTGCGTTCCAGATCAAGTGGAATATGTCCCTGAGCAATTCTATTCCTAACAGTTACCCTGATCCCTGGGAAAATCTTTCTGAGCTGAGGCAGGCAATACAAAGCCCAGGCCAGGGAAGAGAACAGAAGACCTAGTATCCAACCCACTACCATTTTACTAAAGTAAAGTTCTCAGAGGGTCGGCCAGGATGGAACAGAGGTGCGCAGCCTGTGCTGATCTAAATTGCTGTCTCAACATCCTCGTTTTCCCTTCCCTTTGTTGCTGCTACATTTCTTTTGTTGTGGGCCGAGATGCAGCTAGTTTTTTATCAGCTGTAAGACAGCTCAGCTCAGCTAGCCTTCTACCTAGGAAGCAGCACAGACCTGATCTATTCTGGCTCCCCCAACACTGCTCCTGTTGTTTGTTTGAATCACTGGTATTCAGGCAGAACACAGAGTGACTGACTACATAATCAGTTTAAGAAGAAAAACTATGACACTTCCCAGGCAGCTCAACTTTGCTCTCACATACTCCCAACCTCCCTCTGCTTCAGGCCCCTGGAGATGTCCTTTCCCTAGCCTCTGGCTTTTACTATTCCACCATACAGTAGAGTACAGTACCTTTCAAGGTTAACTGACCAGGGGAGGATAGAAACAAAGACACACGTCCCCAGACCTGAAAATTTCAGGAGACTGACATGGTATAACTGGTAACAGGCATTTGGGGCAGAGACAGAGACAGACAGACAGACAGACAGACAGAGAGAGAGGGAGAGAGAGAGAGAGAGAGAGAGAGAGAGAGAAAGACAGAGGGAGCCGAGCGCGTGCATGACTACCACTATTTTCAACTATGTGCCAGATTTTAAAGTGCCCATTCCTTCTCATCTGCAGCCTGCTTAGTGTGACTGTTCCTCTGTTACTGGACAGATCACTGGGGCCATGTAGCAGAGCTCCTTCAGGTCCTAGCTGCTGGGCTATAATCTATAGATACACTGAGGGTTATCAGCTAGCACAGTCAAACCATCCTTCAGAAGTCCCCAGTTCTGCTGCTCAGTTGCATCCATTAAAAGTTGCATGTAGAGATGAATTCAGGTTCTGAGCCCACCACAAAGAGATAAAGCCAAAAGATAGCTGGAAGATAGCACACACGTGTTCTTTCTGGAGGAGCCTGTAATCCACATGAAGAGAGGGCACACTCAAGATCAGCCCTGATTAAGGTAGCTGGCACTTTTTACCGAATCATCTAACTGCTGCTGACAAAGACCGGGGCAAAGTATAACTGGGGAAAAATGGCACACTGTACAGTCAGCTAAATAGGCCAATGGGGCCATTGATTAGTTAATTCAAAGAACCACTGAACCAGGAACTGAGACACAGGAGACTAAGCAAATATTCCTATTTCTGGATGGCCATGATGTCACTGCTAAAATGTGAAGTTTCTTAAACAATCACTTTGTTCTAAATAAATGTCAGAGAGCTAGTGAATGAGTATAGGTCAATGGCTTTCAACCTTCCCAATGCTGTGACCCTTTAATATAGTGCCTCATGTTATGGTGACCCCCAACCATAACATTATTTTGTTGCTACTTCATAACTGTAATTTTGCTACTGTTATGAATTATAATATAAATATTTGATATTCAGGATATACAATATATGACCCAAAAGGGGTGGAGACCTGCAGGTTGAGAACTGCTGTTATAGGTGGCTATGCATTACCGAACCAATGTGTTACAGCCAGAGCCTGGCAGCCATGAGAACCTAATGTGGACAGCTACACTAATCAATGTTTCGACTAGTAGGAAGACCCCAAATGACAGAAAAAGGGCCAAACATTATTTCTGTCCTAGGAAAGCAGCTATGGGTTAAGCATTTCTTATATAAATTTACTTAAAACATCAGACTATCTTGTTTTTCCCCTGGCAACTTGACTGTGCTATTCTTAAGTGTGAGCTCTGTAGACAGCAATGTTTTGCAGTGATGCCAAAAGGTTAGACACTCCTGGAAGCACGTTACCTTTCACATATGTTGCTCTTTTCAATCCGTTCGCCTTGCTAAAGTTAGAACAGTATGTCTACAAAGCAAATCAGAACATGCCAATCCCTGTTTCAAATTCTAAGGGTTTGCTTTCTGTTGCTCTGAGGTTAGAGCCCTGCTGTATTCCCAGGCTTGTTAAAATGCTCTCCCCAGCAAGCTTCAGATTCAGCACCTCTTACCTCCTCAAAAGAGGTAGGGTCTCTCCCACCTCTAATCTGACCCCAAGATAAGATATCCCTTCCTCTGCTTAGTCTCCTCTGGTATAAGAGTCAAGGTTGGGTACCCTGCCCTGGTTCTCAGACAGACCTCTGCCGTGAGTCCATCATGGCACTGACCATGCCCCACTCTAAATTACTAACCATATGCCTGCCCCTCTTATCAGAATGGTTGCAAAGCAGAAATCACATGTCTTTACTTTGGGACATCCCAGTACCTGGAAGCACACAAAGCACAGCCTATGAGCTTTAGAAACACAAACAAGTGCCTCTCTTAATGAAATGAACGTTGAGGACTACAGAAGATAGGAAAAGGTAGCAAGCTAATCCAGAAGGCACCAAGACCAGGCTGGGTGCCCAACAGGGTCTCACCATCTCTGTTTGTCTGCCCAGAGGCTAAGGGAGAAAGCCAGCAACTGGAGGATGCAATGGCAACAACACAGGCTGAGCCCATTCTGCACCCTGAAGAAGCAGGGCACTGAAAACCAGGTAGTTACATTTCCAGAGTTCAAAGTGTGACAACAGAAGGCTGCCTGAGTGGTGCACGGGTACAGGAGCGACGACACAGTGGCATACATGCAATTGGGAGTGCTGGTGACTGGGGCCACTCACAAGTCCTGTCCTCACCCCCTTCCTCTGGAATGGCTCTTCTCTCATCTGCAACCTCTCTTTGCAAACACCGAATATCCAGGTATGTGCCTGGCTAGAAACCCGTGTGATGTATACACTAAGCTGCTATCAGTCCCTGTAAACTGCAAGAAGACAGAAAGGCAGACTACATGTTGAACTTTAAACAATGCAGAAAATGCAAAAATATTTAGTATTTAAATAGACAGACATCAAGATATTGGTGATCTGGAGAAACTTTCTAGAGAAAATAAGCTGAAAATCCAATGAGCAAATGCAGCTCAGAGAAAAATAAATTATTAAAAACATACTTAAAAATGTTACATTTCAGGATGAGAAATTATGCATGTCAAAGAAATAATGAAAACTTGCGTTAAGATAATTAAACAGTATAAATAGATTAGGTGGCAATTTTGTTTAAAATAATAATAATAATAAAAAATCTGGTCAATGGACCAGAAATCCACTAAAGGACAGGCTTGTGAAATGAGCCACATCTGCAGGATATGGAAGTTAATTAGGCAAAGAGTCAGGCAGTTCCTTGGAAAACAATTTAACAAAAACAAAAATTGAAAAAAAACAAGCTTTAACACATATAGTTTCTTGGCTCAACAGTAAGAAGAAAAAGAAAAACTCAGAGGAACACTACGTGCATCAGTAAAGGTTGACAAGTTTCTGGAACTCACAGGCCATGGAAAGAGACAAACAACAGATGTGGCATTCAACCTTAATTAAGTATGGGATCTTAAAATCAAACCGGTTTATGACACTTAAATGACATCACTGTCATGTGCTTCTCCTCTTAATGAAAAGGAAGGCAGGCGGGTGTGGTGACACGGGCCTATAATCCCAGTACTCGAGGTAGAGACAAGACTGCCACAAGCTTGAGGCCTGCCAGAGCTATGCAGCACAATCCTGTCTCAAGTGGAGGGAGGTTGAAAATTTTTATATGACTGGCACATCTGTGTTTCAGGAGGTAAGAATCCTGTGCTCTCAGCAGCTCAGGGCAAGCGCACCCTGTGAGCTCAGCTTGGGCTCTAAATTGAAATCCCACCTCCTGCCTTCTTAGAGTTTCTGGTTTATCTGCTGTAAAACTCCCTGAGTTTTCACAGTTCCCCAGCTAGATACACAGGTGGCAAAGGCTCAGAACCCCATCGTTTCTCACATTAATAGAAAATCCTTATTATCAGGAAAAGATTGCGAAGCCAAAGAAACAGACTCAAAGGCTGCATCAGAAAGTACCACCCTAATTTAAAAAAGGAAAAACAAACCTTTTTTTGCTAACCTCTTTCAAAACAATTGGGTCCTTAAAAATAGAGGCATGTCTTCAGTTAAGACAAGGGAGAGGACCTATTAACCGATTCTTTACTTCCTGTCTGGTCTAGGTTTCAGCAGAACATCAGTCACATTGTGGATTAATGTCTGCCTGCACTCCAAGACCAGCAAGAGCCCTGACCCACCCCACCCCACCCCACCCCACTCCACTCCGCCCCATCCCCTCCCTTCTACTCCCCTCCCTGTTTGTCTGCAAAGCAAGCAGTGTGCTAAGGCTAAATCAAAACAGTCTGAGTAAGCTGTAGTAGGGCTTCTTAGTACAGAAATCCATACCCTCTGATGCATTACAAGAAATGATGCCAAAAAAGCCCATTAATCTAGATTTTACTATATGAAGAACAACCATCCAACAGCACCTTGTACTGTACTCTATAAAAGTATAGATAATTATGGGCCTACTTTCCCCACTGTCCATTAGGTAATAAGAACCAAAGCTTAATCTTGGGAAAAACAACCCCAACCCCCTCATTCTTTCAACATGCTCATAGAAGTGTCTCGTTTACCCTGGTTTTATAACTGTTTTCCCAACAAATATGTGCATGCACTGTTGAGCATATTCCACTTAGATTTCCCCAGCACTCACTGCCCAGTAAGGGTGTCTCAAGGTGTCTACAATTCTAAAACAAATCTTGCACACAAGATGAATGTGATAAATGTCAAAGAAATAGAATGACCAGGTCAGAGTTCTGATGAGAAGATTTAGCTTCTATGAAGGCAAAGTCCCTTCCAAACCATAGAAGACCACACCACTTGGTAAGAACTCAAGCACTAGTAATTTCCAGATTTCTATGCTCTGGGAATGAATATGCTAAAAGTGACAGATGTGTAAATAAATGATTTGCCTACAGCTGCTGTCCAACATTACATACAACATGTGCACAGAATTTTAGAAAACCACGGCTTATCTTTTCACTTTAACCAATGAAACCAAATTGTATCACCCACAATAAAAACATTCTCTAATGTGATAAGCACAATAAAAGATAAACAAGGCTGATAAAATCATAACTATTTTAGGGGTGTGTGTATGTCTACAGTGCACGCTGCTACAACAGCAACCTCAAGAGCTGACAGATATGAGAAAAGTGAAACATGAAGACACAAAATCCCCCCAAGTAAAATGCTGGCTTTTAAGCTTGCACTTCCAGCTGTTCCTTATGGCAAAGAGGAAGAACACATCGAGAGGGCAGGCCACTAATGGGCACAGAAAAGAACAAGCAACTTCTTCCTCCAGATCAGCTGCCATCAGTGGGAAGAAGAAAATGATGGCCACAGAAGATGACAAGCCTCCAAGCCTGACACCAGCTAGAAGAGAGCAGAAGGCGGGACACCTAGGGCTTCATTTAAGACAGCAAGCTTAGCTCTATAGAGCTAAAGAACCTGGGAGGTGTGAATCACCCAACTGTACCCCTACACCATCAGCTTCTGGGATTAGCACATCAGAGGAAGAGAATAATGCAGACTTGGGAATGGAAAACAAACTCAAATTCCACAGGCTAGGGTGCAAGGCTCCTCAGCAGTGTGGTTCTCCTAACATTGGCAGACTATGTTCAAAGTCACAGAGCTAAAAGGTAAAAGATTCCAAGGAACTCTGTAGTTTGCTTTTCATTTTTGTGGTGCTTGGGGTCAAACCAAGACAAGACCCCTGTGAACACTAGGCAAGCACTTTGCAACAGAGTTGTACAACACCCGTTCCGTATTACAAAAAACTTAGGTCGCCATAGAAAAGGTGTATTGCATTTTTGTTTAAAAAATTAAAGAATTCACACATAGTATAGAAACTATGGCATAATATAGAAACTATGCCTGTATGGCATAAATACAGGCATAATACCTGAGGTGCCTGTGTCTTCAGAAGGCCCAGACTTGAATCCTGTCTTTGACCATTCACTATAAATAGCTGGCTTTCTGAATGCTGGGATTATACGTATGTGCCACAGAACCTAGCTTTCAATTGCCTCTTCACTTACAAAATGGACTTTAGATTGTATTTTGCTCCTGGGATCGCTGTGAAACTAATGGTTTCAGACTGAAGTGTCCACTTACTACACTACTTATGACAGATTTGGGTCAGAGCTTATCAATCTCCACATTAGGGATATTTTGAATGGGATGACTCATTGTTCATGTCCTGTGTACAGTAGGGTGTGTTGCACATAGCTGGGCTAGCAGTTATTGGTATCATTCTTACATCTTTGGGACAATCAACAACAGCTCCAGGGATAGATCATTAAATGAATAGATTAAAAAAACCAGTACACCCTGACAAGAGGATTTATTTAGCAATAAAACCAAATGATCTATCAAACTAGGAAAGACTGAGGGAGGAGATCAAATTGAAAAGCTCATCTAACCATAGGATTCCAATTATATGATGCTCTAGGAAAGCCTGACTCTGGAAGACAGGAAGAAGCTAGGTAGCTACTGGGAGGTGGGGGACAGAGGGATGAATGCACAGAGCACAGGACTTTCAGGGCACTGAAATTAATACAGTAAAATAGATACTTGTCAAAATTCCATGGAATGTATAACATCAAGTGAGTGCTAAACCACGGTACTAATCTATGGTACTGGCTCATTAGCTGTCACCGGTACACCACACATTGACACACTGTATAATGGAAACCATGGTGGCCAGATGGGAGGGTGAATCAGTAACATATGAGAATTCTGTATTTCAGCTCACTTCTCCACAAGTCTAAACTGCATTTTCAAAAAAGCTACCAATAAATTTTTGAACAAAGAGAGAACTTTTTCCTAGACAATTCTAAATGTTCTCACAGAAAGGGAAAGGCAAAAGTCACCGCAGCTCTGTTGAGAAACACTGCCTAAGTATACTGTCCTCCCTCATCTTTCTGCTAAAAATGGAAATTAAAATAAATGAGTACTGGTCTTTTATGGTGATTGCAATAAAGCACCTTACATAGTTACAGTTTCAAACAGGAATAAATATTCAACACTGAGAGTTGCACTTAAAAATCTGACATAAGTCAGTTTAAGAAAGGAACACCGGTTTCTTCTCCATTCTTCTCCAATCTGCTATTATATATACATTAGAAGATGATAAGAACAATTTTAATTCCTAAATGTGATCAAGTCCAGTAGTATCCCCAAAGCCAAGCTTAACAAATCAGTCCTATGGAACAGCCTATGAACATAAGCATCTGTCTAAGTCTGTTTAAGACATGCTCATGTTTAATTTTATCATCCTTCAACTGTCTGGGGCTGTCTCCATCTTAATGCAGAAAGTGTGGAGAGAGAAACTGGGGGAAAGAACCTTACCCTTCGACCGACGTCCTACCTCCGATCACAGCTTCTGAATCCCACTCCCATGCTCCCATGCCTCCCTTCCACCATCCTCCTCCCTACCCAATCTTTTTACTCTTCCTAGCACCTTTCACCACCTGATACACTATTACCCGAGTGCGTGTTCATTTCCTTAGTCTGTATTTTCATTGTTTTTAGACAATCTCCACCTTGGAGATACAATATGGCGGGTCATTTATTTACTCATTCATGTAACCATTCATTTTCCAGTTGTCAGTGGGAAATTACTAGAGTTATGTTAGTGCAGATCTAGCTCAGCACTACTCTGGTTATTTGTTAATCAATACCTCTCAGACAGCATTCATCAGTGTCCTTTACAGCATCCTACCATCATCAGGGCTCAACATGCATTGTCTTCATTAACTTAAAGTATGGGATCAAAAAGAACAGGGTCTAATTTACACTTGGTTATCCAAGTGACTATGAAGTTATGCTAGTTATGCCTGATGCTTCTCCTCTGAATAGTGATGACAATACCAATCTGAAAGAGTTCTTAAGAAGATGGAAGAATATTGAAGCCTAGGAAGGCCATTGTTCCACAGGAAACATAGAAAACAGCAAGCACTCTTGAGGTATCAGCTCCTGTTCTAAGTACTATTTAGCGGTGATTCACTCACCAGATTTGCTGTCTTCTATTTATGCAAGTCATTATAAATGAACATATACCCTAAGTGATTCCCTTTGAGTAGCTACTTGGATAATGGCTTCTTTTTTAATGCCTCCCGCCCCACACTGACAACCCCTTAGCCTTTGATAAATGTTCTTATTTTTTAAGTCACAAAATCAATGCAGAAGCAAAAAGAAAACCTTATCCATCCTCATTAGCACAAAACCCCCAAGGATCTGCATGGTCAAAGGTCTAAGTAGAATCAGTCCTTCATCTCCACCTAAACTTTTTACTCCAGAGACCAAGAGACAGAGAGGTCAATGGCCTCAGAGCACAAAGGGAACAAGCAGCTTTTGCTCAAGATTAAATTAGCAGATGCAGTGATGAAAGGACATGGGAAAGCATTTGATTTATACATTCAAGGTATGTTTGTGGTCAATTCCAATGAAGCACAGGAAGCCTTCAGCAGCCACACGTACCTTAATTCATACTCAACACCTGTTTTATCTCTGTGGTCCTATTAAAATTGTAGTCTTTGGGCCAGATATAGAAAGCTAAATGGAACGGGGACTGCTCAGTTTCTGCACCAGTGTCCTCCTTGGACTACAGCACCATATCTGTCTGACTTTTGCCATGCTTGTATCTCAGGATGAAGCTCAAAAGTCATTTCCTCCATAAGTCATTCTCTGGGCAATCCCATCCTTACTCCATCAATGTCCCTGTTTGGCTGAGTGCTTCTTGAGACATGGTTTTAAAAGACATGGCCCCAGAGATGTGTAATAACTCAGAATCTCCCACCCTTGCCTTGGGAATGACGGGGGTCAGACACCCACCAACACATTCAGCTACCTATTTGGTTCCTTCTTAGCAGTCATCACTACCTGAGTTCACCTATACATCTCATTACCTTTGTCTGTCTCTCTATCATGTACCTTCTACACACACACACACACACACACACACACACACACACACACACATACTGTAATCCCTACTACCTAGCCACCTAGAACAAATGCTATCAAACACTGAGCATTCAATTTCATAGCTTGTAAATAAAAAGATACATTGAGTGTTCAGGAAATAACATTTAACTGTAAGCAAAAATATTCATCTTCCTGTGTGGAAAAAAAAATGATGATCACACACACACACACACACACACACACACACACACACACACACAGTATGTTCTTGATCTATGGTATGCATAAGTTAGGGCTAAGCTCAGAGATTTAGGTCCAGGCCACCCACACCAAGTAGACCAGTGATGTCCACTTCTGCATACAGTGGCTGGTCCTGGAACTAAGCTGACAAAATCTTCCCTGCCACATGCCTGCAGTTATTCTCTTATTGTTTTTCTGTCACCACTCAGCAGGGAACTTTCTCTTCCCTTCAGAAAGACACCTCTCACTCATAATTTACATGTTTCTCACCTCTCACTTGTGCTTCTAATAGAAAGGCCAAGCATCTCTAGTTCCAGTTCCCATTCTTTAATTTCCCAGACATGAAACCAACTGACTTAGGAAAGTCAAAACACCAGCAAGAAATTCTAAGGGACTAGGGTTCTGGTCCTGGAATTTGAAGACAGGTATTTATGGCTCCAAGATGCTATTGCTTCAGTAAGCTGATTTTCCTAAAATATTTTTTAAGCTTTTGTACTAAGAGACACTTGAGGGAAGTGTATTTGCACAGTAAAGCTTCAGTGAGCACCTTCACCCTTTAAGGTTGTCTCCACTTGTGGAGTAAAATTGAGGAAATGGTTACATTTTAAAGCCAACAGCACAAATTTGCCCCTAGCATATAACATTCTTGAATATAAATGCAATCAAAAGCACTTTCTTATAGTGAGAGAATATGTAAATCTATTAACTATCTATTCTTTCAGTGCTGAGGAGCAAACCCAAGGCTATGTGCATGCTGTGGGTGGGAGCCCTCTACCAATGAACTACACCCGTGTCATTAAGTTAGTGGTGACCTATGAGTCAGGGCTTCAAAACCGTATTCCAAAGATGGAAGATATTCCACAATGATTTTCAGCTGTCTAGTTTAAAATATTAGATATTAGAGTCTTTTCTCTTGGGGCTAGAGAAATAATTTAATGGTTAAGAGCACTTGCTGGGCTTGCAGAGGGACCAGGTTTGATTCTGAGCACCCATGTAGTGGCTCAAAATCACCCCTAACACCAAGGAATCTGACACCATCTTCTGACATAATTCCAGCTCCAAAGAATCTGACATCATCTTCTGACTTCAGTGGATACTGGGCACACATATGGCACATATATACATTAAAAAATTAAGTCTCTTAAAATGTTAAAAGACTGCTTTCTCTTGAATTATTAAACATTTTTAACCTCATAGTAAAAGTACCCCAACTCCGCATTATTGGTTAAAATGAGATTTCTGATCACAGGCAGACACTAGGGATGAAGCAGACCATCTAACAAGTAAGGTATAAATCAAACAGACTGAAATCCACATCAGATCTTCATGGTGGTGTCTTAAGAACAATGTCACAGGTTCTTTTTTGTTAAGTAGCACAATGCCAATTTTGCTAAATTTAGCAACAAAGGGATCCTAAAACACAGATACTCCAGAAGTAGTCTTCTTGGCAAAGCTTCAGTTTTTAAATAGATTCTGACAGATACAAGATGAAACACTCATGTCCAAATACCTAGCAACTAGTAAGCAGCCGGTGCGAGACGATAGTGAGGCACTGGAAACAGAGGCAGCAGGATGGTCCCAGTAACAAGAAACGAGTGTGAAAATTACATTATTTGAAGCTGCAGTGAAACAACTATGTGCTTCTGTTCTACCAGGATCCCAGCTTTACCATATAACTAGCCACAGTGACACGGCAGAGTCGCAGTAACTGTTCTGTGCCAGCTCCCCATCTACAAAATGAAATCTCATTACTTACCACAGTGGGAGAGGTCCTGAGAACAAGAAAGGACAGGACCATATACACCTATCCCTACAAGTGATGGACTAACTTGTTACAGGTTCAGGAGAGACAGTGTGGACAGAACATCACCAGGCAGTTACTTCTGTGCATTAATTAGACAAGACAGATTAGCCACATTACCTATCTAATAACATCTGTCCACCCACCAACCTCTCCTTGACCCCAAGAGTCATCAAGTAGATAGGGCCGATGGAAGAAGTGTGTGAGCTTCATGGTGATGGATGTGTCAAGAAGTGAATTAACCACAAAGGCCATTAAGTCATAAAAGCAGTAGGAGAGATATTAACTAGATAGAAAGCCCAGTCAGAGGATCAGCTCTGAAAAGATTTTGTTAGCCAGACCACAAAACCCTGCTAAAAACACATCCACAATCTCATGAAAAATAGGTCACATAACTTACAAATTCTATCATAAAATCAATTTTCTGTTTTAAAAAAAACCAAGAGCCTGAAAGCTTCCTTTAGTAGAGCCAGTGGATGCCTGTCAAAGGACACAGTCTATGTTCTGCCCATCCAAAACTGGCAGGAAGTTTTCTTAGTAACACAATCCCTCCCTCCCAGTTCCTATAAACTTGAGCTTTACACAAATCAACACCTTCACATGACGCCAGCACTTGTAGATTATACTTTACTTGAGAATACACCATAAAGTTTGGGTTTAAAGACCAACTTGGGCCAGGGATATCATCGCATTGATATTAAGAGATGATGCTGATATTTACTTTCCTATTAAGTTATTGCTTAGGCTTAGTAGAGGTTGCTGCCAAGAGGACCGAGAGAGGGGATGCCCAGAGTAGACTGTCAGAACTTCAGACCTGGAGACCAAAGCAAGGCCTCTGCTCTTACACGCGACACAGCAGAGCACCGCTGTGATCTGAGTGAGGTGATGGAGTCAGGGGTTGTGCTTAGGTTCACATTCCCATGTTCTACCCTATGTTCAAATTTCCCCAGGGGCTGTTTTAAAACAAATTTTAAATTAGTTTTTCTCCCATACATGTATTTTACTTAAATATACAATAATGGGTTTCATAATGGTATTTACACGTGTGTGCACTTGTGTATATGTGTGTATGTGTGTATGTGTGTGCATATGTGTCATTAAGTTGTTCTGATTCATCCCCCTCTCTGACAGCTTTCCACTCTGCCCCACCCAACTCCTGCTGTTTTCTTTGCCTCCCTCAGGCCTTCCTTGTGATTTCATGTCACATGTACGCCATTACCCTCTCTTTCCCCTTCCCTTAAGATCTTTCCCCCTTCTCATGATTCTTTTTTAAGCTTTATGATCCATAAACAACACACACATACAATTTAAAGTCTAGATTCAGTAAACATATTTTATGTAACTAGATAACGATACCTCCATATATTGAAATTTTAGAATATCCAGGCATAGTAGGCCAGGCTACAATGTCAGCAGTTGGGAGGCTGAAGCAGGGGGATTCTGAGGGCTAGGTAAGCCTGCACTATATCAAATATAGTGTATTTCTTTAATGCCAGCACTTGGAAGACAGAGGCAGGTGATCACTGTGAGTTTCAAGACCAGTCTGGTATATAAAGTGAGTTCCAGGCCAGCCAGGGACACATAATGAAACCCTGTCTCAAAAAGGGGCTGTTGTGACAGCTCAGCAGGCAACGTCACTTGCCAACAACCCTGTGATGCACATGGTAGAAGAAAAGAACTCACTTCAACAAGTTACCATGAGTAGTGGCATATACTCTCACATACAGACATACAAGAATCAAATGTAATAAAAATGTTCAAATGAGAGAAAAACAGGGACAAAGAGATAGCTAGATTGATAGATAGATAGGAGGGAGAGAGAAACATGAGAATAAATATCTCCTTTCCCGGAGAAAAGCTATTGGCACTGTGTGTGCCTCCTGATAGTTTTTTAATGCATATGAATTTCCCATCTGTTAAGCCATTATTTTTAAAAGACTAAAAAAGTGGTGGAAGATACCTAGAGGCCTGCCTGCCATGTGGCCTGCCTGAAGCAGGAGTCACTACAATGTGCAAGTATGTGGTGGAGAGATGGAAGAGAAAGAGAAGTGGAATGGTTTGAATACTCTGGAGAGAAGTGGACCTGGAGACACGAGGGTGGAGAGGAACACCCTGACGGGAGCAGCTTGTGCTGCCACTGTGGCTGGCCCAGATTCAGGGCTTAGAGTCTGCTCAACTCAACATCTACCACATCTATGAACTACCAGAGCACACGAAGGAGCCAGTCCTGCAGAACCAAAGCTGCAGGATCTCCATGGCACAGTACAACAATAGGATATCCTAGAGACGGACTGGTGAGAATCCAGTATAGGTTAGGGTAGCAGAAGCCAGAGGCCTCAAACCAGTGCAATGACTCAGTGCAATGAACATTTACAAGTAATTTGCTATGTGTGAGCAAAAGGGTACACAGTGGGACCCACTGACACACTGTAGCTTCCACAATGAGATGTTTTTTGCTGGTTTGTTTTTTATTTTAATTTTCTTTTAGAGGGGAGTTTGCAAGGGTAGAGGGCAAATACGAAGGGGCAGGGGGACACAGAGTGGGATTGGAGTGCATGATGTGAAATTCACAACAAATAAATAAAAAGTTTTTAAAAAATAAAATATATCATTATAGGTTTCTCATTATTTGAGAGAAGAATCCTCTTATGTCAAGGGAACATAAGACAAACTCAATGATTAAAATCTGGTTTACTATAAGTCTAAACACCTCCAGATAACAACAAACCATTGAAGCAATGGCAATCTAATTCAAACTGCACAGATACACACTATAATTCCTCCAAAGAAGAGGTCCAAATCAATCTCAAACTTCACACATTTGCTTTTCTCACTAAATTCTAAATGGACACTACCCAGGGCAAAGAGGCCAAGTGGTGTGCCTAAAGGAGGTGGCTGTCACTGCTGCAGGGGCCCTCCTGCCCCTGATACCAATGGCACCTTTAAAAGAGCAAGAATATGACTCAAACCCGTACTATATTTCACTCAATACACCTAAGCAGAATGCAGCAATACTCAAGGAAGGGTGTGGGTTGACATTTTGTTTTAAAAAGGAACACTGCAACCCACGCCTATGCCTCAGGGACGACGCCTCTCTTCCTTTCACAGACAATGTCCTCTTTGTTAGAGATGTTTCTAGCACTATAACATGCAGGTTACCCTCAACACATTAAGGTGTTTTGTCCTAAGTGTCCTGAAGACATGTCCAATAAGTCTCCTACAGATAAGTGTTAGAGAGCTGAAGGGGCTTGAAACAGGCTACAGCTTACACCTGCCACCTTTCAGACAGTTCTTGTGTTCATGGATCAAAGAGACCACCACACAAAACACCTGGCGCTTGTAAAGGCCATTAGTAATCAGGTCAATGTTGGCAGTTTAACTTCTACCTCAGTTTCATTCCTTCAAAACCAAGCTCCATTCCGAGATGAAGCTGACATGGACACACCAGGAGCATCTGTGCCTCTGCCTCTTGTCTAGGGAGGGAGTTTTCCCTCAACCACCAAGCTTACTATTCTTACTATCCTTCTGGATAAATGTTATCAGATCATGTAGGGCAGCATAAACCTAAGCAGAGTTAGAATGGAATTAAGTGGTGTGAATTTCTTAATTTACAGTACTTGTGTGACCACCACAAGTGACTGTATTGTTAGCTTCCTCCATGTTGTGAAATGACATCTAACAAAGAAGAAATATCTATTTTAACATGAACAATGCCAGAAATTCTTCCTCTTCTTTGGCCAGGAGTCTCTTCTGTATGGCACTCTACTTGAGGGACATTCATGCCTTTCTGCTGTTCTCCTGAACCCACTCAGTCCTAGGAGAGCAGGACTCTAGTGCCCAACTTTCCTTCCCTTGGGGAGTGTGCTACTCTCCTCCAGTTCTCTTTCTTAGGCACAAGTGTCTTTCAGCCTCAGAGCTCAGGACTAGGACTACCGCCTGCAGAACAAGCTCAACGTGTAAAGTGGATGGTCTGCATGGCCTCCGTTTATCCTTTCTTTTTGATGTATTTCACAATTTAGCCCACAACCCAAGCAGAGTTTGGCTTCCTCCAGCACCAACAAGTACATCATCACTTCCTCATGGCACATTTTTTAGTGAAAAAAATCACAACAAAACCAAACATTCTAGCTCAGGGCCATTTTCACAGTTTTACATTTTACCTCTGAAGTAAGGATGAGTCATGATGAAGCCTCAGGCCAAAGCAGCAGCATTAATGAGGAGACAGATGATCTAGAAGATCCGCCCTGCCAGTCTACCTTATACTTTACTTCCTGTAATATGCAGTCCCTCCATGTTCCAGACTTTCAGAAATTAGACAACATATGGGAGACCAGAGAACCCTGCAAGTTCTTGCATCAAGGTCTGAATCTAAACCCACAACTTGGCCAATACTTAGCTCTGCGTGTGAGGAATACACAACGAAGTGGATGAAGGAGGAAAGCAGGGACCAATGCAGCGACAGCGAGCTCTTGCTCTGTGTCTCCTCTGACTTCAGTTGAGATGAGGACAGAGAGTCCCAAGTCTATGTCCTTGCAGCACCCTGACCTGAGGGACAGTCATGCAGACTTCTCTTCCTTGTCTTCAGTTTTTCATAATGTTCTGAATGCCAACTCCAAGCAATCCTTACTTGCCAAATGGCTTACCCTTCAAATATAGGTCAAGTTCAGATGGCTTTAGAAGGCCAGTCTAGAGACCTTTGGGGTTCTGAATGCAAGACCTTCATGTCTCTGTAGAAAATGAAGTGGTGTTTTTCTTGACCACTTGATACCAGGTATCTTAGTTAGGGTTTCCATTGCTGTGAACAGACACCATGACCAAGGCAATTCTTATAAAGGACAACATTTAATTGGGGCTGGCTTATCGGTTCAGAGGTTAAGTCCATTATCATCAAGGTGGGAGCATGGCAGCATCTAGGCAGATATGGGGCTGGAGGAGCTAAGCATTCCATCTCTTGTTCTGAAGGCAGCTAGAAGACAAGTGGCTTCCCGGAAGCTAGGATTAGGGTCTTAAAGCCCACGCCCACAGTGACATACCTACTCTAACAAGGCCACATCTCCTACTAGTGTCACCCCCTGGGCCAAGCATATACAAACCATGACACCAGGCCTAACCACTGCTACCACTGTGGAGCTCTTTCACAGTAAACTAATGTGATCATGTGGAAGTCACGTCCTCTCTGGACCAAAACGACTAGAATACAAGTTGCTAGGTCCTTCCTGAAATAATACTCTATCATAACGTGAAAGCACGGCCCTGTCCTAGTGTAAGAGGAATTGGAAAGTAACCCAGACCCTTCACAGAAATAAGACTTAGTACACAGCCTTTGGTTTAGACATGTTCACTCCAATGTTCTTTAAAATGCTTCAGTATTAAGGAGAGTAGTCTTGAGCAGCTGAAACCTAAGATCTTCTAAGTTATCTCTGAAAAAACATCAGCCAAAAATCACTTAATTTGTACATTCCTGACTTTATGCTATATTTCACAGACTCCCCCAAAGCACATGAAATAGACAGTTTGTAGACAAAGACGAATGTAACTGAGGTAAACTTACTCATAAAGAAGCTGCTGGGGTAGAATACCAACCCTGAGCAAATGAAACTAATCCAGGCATGGCAGTATATGCCTGCATCTCCAACACTAGGGGGGCTGGAAGGGGGTGGGGTAGAAGCCTTCCATCCTGTTAAACACATCAGCAGACTGATGAAGTAACTTCGTACAGGGGGAGCAGTATATTACAGTATCATATGCTCACCTAATAAAATTATTAGATGTTTCAGCTCATGTTTCCCTATTATTTTTCCTCCTAAGAAGTTTCTCAGTCAGGGGATCTATTCAGGGTAGGGTAACAAAAACCAAGTGGTTCATAATACCTGAATCCACTGACTGATGTGAACTTCAAAGACAGAGAACATGAATGAGCAAACCATCTCACAAGCTTCTTGAAACAAATAAATACTATTCCACCTCTCTAAGGCAAGAGAAAGGATAAACTAAACTGGAATCTGAGGAAGAACTGCTTGTGGGAAGCAGAGGAATGAGGGGTCAAGTTAAACATCAAAGTCACCGCAGATTATGCATTAACTCTTTGTGATGAATGCCTTAACTTTCTTAGGGGAGCTGGAGGGGGAGCAGAGACTTTAAGAGATGTATTAAGTAAAACCATGGAGTTTTATTTTGGTATTGATTTGAATAAATTTGAAACTACTGGGGAAATCTAAGCCCTCAATGAATATTTAATGAATTATTAATGAATTATTGTCAGTTTTTTAAGTGTGGTAGTGGCAATGTACTAGAAAGAGCTCTTAATTTGTATAGATGCACATTTAATTTCTATGAATACAATCATATGATGGGACTTGCTTCAAGTGTGAACAGGAGGAAGCGTATGAGTAAGGGGCTTACTAACCCTCCTGTCATTCATATGGTTTAAAGGTTTCTAATGAACTATTGCTTTAATTCCCAGAATTGAATAAAGAAAATGAATACACCAAATTTAACAAAATGTCAGTTATAACTGACATGTACTGCAGATGTACTGGCTCTGTAAAAGTCACCAAGGGAATGAAGAAGAAACATATAGGGGTCAATAGCAGCCGTGGGCATCATGATTTTAAATGTATCTACAGGGGAGAAGTGGTATAGCTTACTCCAAACATCCAGCTCTTTGTTCTTTCTAGACTTTAAGACTCAGTCCTTTCAAGATCTTCTGAATCTTCCACAGCGCTTGCTTCACAGCTAGAAGAATGCTCCTGGACTTAGCTCGACTTATCTCTGGCCCTCAGAATGTGGCAGTGGGCCAGCAGCAGCAGCTTCAGCTACAAATTCTCTCTAGCCAGTTCAAATGGCTTAGAAGGAAAAGCCACCAAGACTAATGACCTGTGTTCACTCTCCAGAACCCACTCAGTGGAGAGAACTGACGTCTGCCAGTTGTGCTCTGACCTCCAGATGAACACCGTTAATACCACACACTACATATACACAAAGAAATAAATGAGAAGGAAGGAAAGGAGAGAGGGAGGGAGGGAGGATGGGGAAAGCAGGCAGGTAGAGGATCAGGCTGCACACTGGCCTGTTGACTGTCAGTCCCTGGGTGGAGCCCAGTAACCTGTTCTACCAAGCCCTTCAGGTGAGTCTAAGGTACAACAAAGTCTAAGGAGCACTGGGCTATTCTGTCTTCTCAAAAAATGGCTTTCTAGATCTCACTAAACTACATGGGCTGGCTAGAGAAAAACCACAGGGAGCCAAGGACACGAGAAGGGCTGAGGACCACATGGGTGCAGGCTGTGCCAGGCACTCACTCATATGTGTCATCAATCTTGGTGGCCAGACACTCCAGATGCTACTGTGATCTCAACGTGCAGGTTAGGAAAATACGGCGATGGAAAACTAAATCCTGGTGATACATTTACGGTGCAACATGGGGGTGTGGTTCTCAATCCGTCTGTGCCTAAAGCAGATGCCCAGCTACCCTGGAGACAAGGCCTAGTACTGACATTCTCTGGGTAGAGACAGTAGTTTGGTTTGTTCAGCTTTTTAGACAGATCCTAGGATTCTGGACTTGGGGTTGCCTCTATTACTAAACCAAAGAGACTAGGGAAAGAGCACCACAAAAGAACATCAAATGCTAGGTGTCCAGTACATTTGATCCAACGATAGCAGTAGCAGAGTCACAAAGGTAAGACAGCGCAAGCACATACCTACTTAGAAGGGCAGGTATAGACACTGTGCTCTGAATCTTCTCTTTAGAGTTTCTTTTCTGGTTTTTTGAAATAGGGTTTTCTGTGTATCCCTAATTGTCCTGGAACTCTGTAGACTAGTCTGGCCTAGAACTAGAGATCCTGCCTCTGCCTCCTGAAGTGCTGGGGAATTAAAGGTCTGCCAGCATGCCTGGCCTCCCTTGAGAGTCTAATAGGTTTTCACGGAAAAACCTGAAATGCATCTTCATTAACCAAATTCTCTTGAAGACGTACTGCATTTTGGAAAAGAAGGCAGGTGGTCTGAAGGACCAAGTGACGATAATCCATAGTAACCCAGTGAGCAAAGCTCCCAATAGCCTACAGAAAAATCATTAAGTATTTTCTGATGGGATACTACTCCTGCACATGGCCACTGTCGTCACCAAAACAAAGTGACCCTATATTGAAATGTTTGAAAGGACCACTTCCTTCTCTATTTTTGTTTCCCTCAAAGAGCTCATATTCCCTGACTCCTGAATTAAAAAGGAGACTGCTATCTCGATTTGCAATAATGGGTCAGAGAAAATAATTTTTAAAGTAACACTTCGTGCAAAGTTTCTGTAGTTATCTGCAGCCGTAGACTGGCCTGTGGTATTCAGGAACCAGTTAAGTGTCAAAGCAAGCAGGTACAATACAAACACCCGACACTCCTTCTGGAAGCGGAGCAACTGTACTCAACATCCTAACAGGACATCAAGAGAGAAAAACTTACCCTCAATGCCAAAAGCTAACAACCTGGAATAGTCAAAGCTCAAGCTGTTTTACCTGAGACACTGTTTACATTCTGCATGAACTAAAAAGCCCACGACTGTCCACCAGGAGCTCAAGCTACTTTAATAGTGTACAGAGGAAGACAGTGAATCCTCCACTCCCCGTCAAAGAGATATCCTGTCTGCAAAATGATGCAACCTCCCCAGCTATGATGTCCCCTCGCTCTCCCCTTTGGATGGCTCTAGAGAGCACTGGCATAAACAGTTTTACAATCTGCCCTTAGATTGCCAGACAGCCCACTAGGCACTAATCAGTGTCTCAGGAAGTCAATTTTAAAATACAAGTACTCCATGCAAATGATCATCATCAATGGAAGAAAAGAATGAGTCACACTCAATTTAGTTGGAAAAGGTCGTTTTTCAGAAAGGCCATTTGTAAAGCTCTTCCCCTGGGTCACAAAGGTAAGCATCTCTCTCCACTTAGCATCATGCATTAATTCTAAGTGAGTAAGACCTTTCCCACTGTGATACCCGTGACCACTTCTCAGCCTCCTGACCACTTTTTATGAGGTACTCAACACACTGAAAGGGGGTGGGGGGAACATTTGTTCAGCACCGGCTCCAGTGTCACAATGAGGCTGAGCTTCTTTATAGCAGTTTACTTAATCCTCACACTACACAGCCTATCATGCTCATCTTATAGATGGAGGAAAATGGAGGCCTGTGGTATAACAAGTGAACCAGTGCTAAGCTCTGATGCTATTCATGCAATGGGAAAGTGGTCCCAGCAACGGTGCTGTGCTAACAGTTACTGATAACAACCACACTGAGCACCAGATCTCAGGCTAGTCTAGCACCCAAGCAGCTTTGCTGGTTTACAGTAGCTCTTCCACGTGCCACTGTGCTTCCCCCTCCCTTTCTTCCTCCTTTAGGAGGGATTGAAAGTAGGTTCTCTCCTTTGCATAATTTATATACACGGTCTCACTAACTTGCCCAGGATGGCCTTACACTCACTCTGTTGCCCACACAGGACGAGCATGATATTTGTGATTCCTTTGCTTCAGCCTCCTTGGTAGATGAGATTATAGGCCTGTGTCACTGGGACTGCCTAAGTCTATTCTTAATGGGAAGAGATGCTTCCTGCCAACCATCTTTCCATGCTAAGGTCCAGGACACCAAAACTTTAATGACTTTTCCATCTAACCGGCAACTGTTCCTGTCCAGCTCACTCTTGGAAATTCTAGGATCTGTACCAGTGACATTCAATCTTGACTTGATTCCCCCTTAGTGGATTAGTACTGAGCTTATCTCTTCTCTATTCTACGTAAGATTCTGTTGATTTCCTACCCTGAAATCCAGTCTCCTTTTCTCCTTGACAATGGAATTCTGTTTCTACTAGGACATTTGCCACTGGGCACAGAGACATATTTCCCAGCCTTTCCAGCAGCTAGATGGGTCAGTCAGTCCCAGCATTAAGTGACTCTGCTAAGATGGTCCGTCCAATTTCGCTTTTCCTGACAATCTTTTTTTTTTTGAGACAAGTTCTTACACTGTAACCCAGGCTGGCTTTGAATCCACACCAAATCCCTCCACCTCAGTCTACAGAGTGCTGGGGTAGCTTTTCTTTTCTTTCCAGAATCTGTATGTTCCAAGCGACAGCTGAAGCTCTGGCGGCAATCTTAAGCCAATGTGTGAGGATAAGAACGGAAGCTATGCACCAGGGAAGGTAGAGGAGACGAAAACAGGTGGACAGAGAAATGACCTGTTACATTACGGCTTCAGTTCACTTGAGGCTCTTCTTCTCTGGGATATGCAGCTCTATCTAACCCCAATTAAATCAAGCCAAAAATAAAACAAAAGATGGTACAAGGTCTCCAGCACAACACATTAATTGCCAAAGAGACTGGATAGTGAGTGTGTTAACAAAGAGCTGTCAGCGTAAGACGCTTGGGGGTGGGGGTCCTGCCATCATCTGGTTCATCATACACCTCCAGATGAGTAATGACTTTGCTTCTGCCTTCCCAGCAATGGCTTTCCCCTATAAATCTCCGTAACTGTCCATAATACAGTCTTTAGGAAAGTATCACAGGTAAGTTAAAAAGAGAAATAAAATTAAAAACAGTATACAGCGGTTATTTTCTGGAGACTAATTCAGAAGAATGGGGGGGTCATTGTATTTCCCATTCGCCTGTTCCCACACCAGCTAATGCCACACAGCCAAGATGTTGTTGGTATTCTCCACCTCTCAGCCATCTGCTGAGAGGAAAGGTTCCTGCAGGGAGAACCATTAATACGTCAAAATGTCACAAGACACTCTCACAGCTTGCTGAAGCTGTAGGAAGAGGGCTGGATTCTCTTAGCCTCCTCTTGGTGAATGTCATTCACCCTGAAGCATTTCAAAAGAAGTAGTAAGGGTTGCTCCTCTCTGAGTCTGAATGGGCCCATGTCCTCTGTGAAGCCTTTCTGGAGTCTCTTGGCCCAAATCAAGCCAAGCCCACCACTGATGCCTCTATAGGAGCCTGCAAAGGCACTGAAGGGCACCTGTCTCTATTTATTATGATGCAGCTGCAAGTCAGTTAACTCCACTGTGAGCTTTAAAGGCATGGGGTCCCGCCTGCCACACTGTTTTGGTCACTGTAGCTAATGCTTTCTGGAATATAGCAGATGTTCAGTAAATGGTCCCTATACAGATTCATGAATTTAAGTCAGGAAGCCACCCAGGGAGTTCTACATGTACTCCTAAGATATTATCCCATCCTTTAAGCATCATTTGCCAATCCACACAGACAACTGAGAACCCAGTCACACTAGCTAAAGAGATGCAGAAGAGGTCAGAGGTTACCTTCCTCAAATGAGCTGTACAGGTAGCAAGAGCAACTCTGAGATGACAGGAGAGGAACAGGCAGCAACCAAAACTGAAGTGACAAGAGGAGGGAACACTGGATCTGCTGGGGAAGAGCCGCAGAAATGGCTGCTACCCTTCCAAGTCACTTCTACAGAAATGCTCAAATAAGGAACAACGGGAAATTCTTCACAAATGGTTGTATAAAAATCACCCACTGGCGGTTTCTATGATAAGACAAAAACAGAAAAGCACTTTCTAATAGTTTGATGAAACTGTGGACCAGATGGTGTTTTCTGGAGACAAGCGTTTGCTGCGCTGTGGGGTTACAGGGAACACATTTCCAGGAAGCTCTCCGTGTGTTCTCAAAGCCATGGCGTGTCTGTGTCAGCTGGTCCAACAACCTGGCCAGGGGCAATCCATGTGGCAAACGAAAACTCCCATGGTTCCCTTTAACTACCTCTCTGTCCCTTCAACATACCACCCCAGCTGATCACTCTAACGGCCAGCAAGGGTATATTGTCACCTGCCTTCAAAACCTTCAAGACCTTAAAACTGATATATGCCAGAGAACATGGCTGAAACCTTTTCCATGTCTCAGAAATTAAAAAACAAACAAAAACAAAAACCTGTTCATGGGCCAGCGGTGGTGCACACCATTAATTCCAGCATTTGGGAAGCAGAGGCAAGTGAGGTCAAGACCAGTCCTGGTCTACAGAATGAGTTCCAGGACAGACAGGGCTATAGAGAGAAACTCTATTCAGAAAGCAAACAGAAAGAAGGGACAGTGCAGACAGACAGACAGACAGACAGGAGACAACAAAGAAGGAAACTGTCCATGGAAATGGGCAGCACCATCAATACAAAGAAACCTTTTCTCTACCAACAATTCGTGGCCCCAGCACTATCCATCAAGAAAGTTGTGAGGGGACTCTGAAGTACAGACCCAGAGCTGAAACGGCTTCTGCATTATTTGAATAAAAATTGTAAGAAAAGTTATAGCACTCCTCAGGTCCTACGGAACAGGATGGTACTGTCGGTTTGCCAAAATGTTTTATAATGTTCACGTCCTCTGTAGGAAGAACTGTGAGGATTTGGAGAAGAAACAACAAAGGAAGATGAACACCTTGGTAGAAATGCTCAAAAGAAGGCAAGCAAAACCTGTGCAGCCGGAAATAGAATGGTACTTTCACTTAAGTCACGGTGGCATTGACTCACATGGCCGCGAGCAGCCTACAGCTGCTGCTAATTTTAGGCAGCCCTGTCTGTCCTATAAGAAAATAAGACTAAAAGGGAATAATAATAAAAAAAATGTTGAGAAAATGCCTGGCACTTACCTAACAGACTGTGGTACCAGTGAACGAAAGGTAATGAACCCAGATCAAGTGGTAGTAAGGTCTTGCCCCAGGCCCTGGAGAGGAAGTGGGCATCTTCTATGTGGGACGTGAGAACACTGCACAGTCAAAAATGAGCAAATATTCTACAGACCCAGGCATGGGAAGTCATAGCTTACTCTCCCTGTGAAGGTAAACTATACTCATATCTACCAGTGGGAACATTAACTCATGTAACACAGAACATGCTTTGTGCAAAAGCCTTAGACCCAGCAACTCAATTTCCAAGTTCCCGTCCTAAAAGTTTGCTAGAAAAAGTGAGTAGAGAAACATTAAAAACAAAACAAACTAACAAAAGGAAGGAAGACTTCAGACACTGCTCAGTGGTTAAGAGCACCAGAGTTCAGTTCCCCACATTCATACCAAATGGCTCACCACTGCCTGTAACTCCAGCTCGAAGGGTTCAGGCATGCCTGTAGAGCACATAAGCTCATGTAGGCACACATATATACATGTTTGTTTTAAAAAGTTGAAAAGGAATGGAGAAAACCAACATTAATAACTAGAATAAAAATAAGTACAATGGCACAGAGGGTAAATGTTTTTAGCAACTACGGAGACAGCCACATTGCCAGTGGAGAATGCAGAATATACAACAATACAAACATGCTTGTGCTCCATACATCCTTTATATGTCATGCATAAAACACCAGCTGTCACTATGAAATTCATAAAAGGATATTTTTATATGCTCTCATCTCATAGAATTCTCAAAACTGTGTCATGGAATTAAAAAAAAAAAAAAGCATTATTTCACACCAGAGAACAATTATATAAATACAATACTAAATTTACTATGCTTTTCAAAAGATTTCACTGCAAACCATGAAATAATTAGCCTGGTGTGGTAGTGCCTGCCTTTAATCTCAGCACTCAGGAGGTAGAAGCAGTAAGTTCCAGGACAGACAGTGCTATGCAGAGACTCTGTCTCAAACAAAACAAAACAAAACAAACACAAACAACAAACCAAAAAGAAAGTATTAGTGAGCACATGTCACACACAGATCTCTAGGGTTGGTGATCATGAGGAATACAGGGGGAGCTGGATCCATATCTGTAGTCCCCACAACATGGAAGGATCCCATGAGTCCTAAAGTTCAGGTCTCTCTGGACAGCACTGAAAGGCTCTCTCTTAACAGGACAGGAGGGAGAACAGAGAGAATAAGGCCTGACACTTAAGACTGAAAACCTGGAAGAGAAGTACGCCACTTCCAGGCAGGAAAAACTATGGCGGAAAACCAAGCCAAAATCAAAAACCCAAACAAACTGAAACAACAATATAACCAACCTAGACCTAGCCTTCTTTATAGGGTCAAGGGCAAGGGCCTTTTTGTTTTTAGTGTCCCCTAGTATACGGTGACAGAAACACAGGACTTCTCAGTTACTACCAGACTACTCTGAGAGTAGAATTCACCTATGGAAAAGAGTAAAATTATCTGCCCAAAGCCCTGACTAGGTCAGCAGACATCAACACCACTGCCCTAGTTCACTTTGCCAGAGAGTGCAACACATCCAGTCTTCAGTTTAAGGCACTGGAACAATAATAGGCCAATTAGCTAATTCTAAAAGGAAATCTTTTTTTTTAAATAATCATGTTTTAAGATAAAGCAAGAGTACTGATTTAGAAAAATTCAAAATTCTGTTAACTGTAAGACAAAAACTTGAATCTCTGGTATGTTATTCCATTTTATTCCAGAACAGCAGCTGTAAGATCTTAAAGGCCATTCACAGGCCACTGCCACCTTGAGCATGATATCATGTACCTCTGTTGATACTACTGATTTTCAGCTCTGTCTGTCCATCTGAGCTTAGAGATGTTTGATCCAGCATGAAAGCATCTGGTAGGTAAGGAGAAGCAGGCCTGTGGCAGGGTCAAGAGGGTAGTCAGTGAATTTGGAAATCAAGTCCCGCTGTAGTCAACAGAGACATGAATCATGAGGGCTCATTTTCCACAACTGTAAAACAAAAAAAATGGACTTAACAGAGTCTTAACAGAGTCATTCCACAGATGCAGTCCAACTTGTCAACAATTTGGTGAGGCTGGCTAACTATCAAGTCCCAAATATCTGCCTGCCTCTGCCTCCCCATTAATGAGATTATAAATGAGGGTCACTATACCTGCCTTTAAAAAAATGAGCTCTGAGTAGCACACCCAGGTCTTCATGCTTGCATTACCAACTAAGATATCATCCCATCTCTCAATGCTTAAACTTAAAAGTATTTTATTTCCAATATTTTATCCATCTTTCTTATACTTCTCTAATATTTTCATGAATTTTTAAATATAAAGAAATGATTAATAGTCATTTAAATTGTCTAAATACATCTGAGTAAAACTGATATCCCAGAAAGACATAGTATGTGTATCTACACATCAATAATCTTTATCCACGGCTGGAGAAATGGCTCAGTGGTTAAGAGAGCATATTGCTTTTGCAAAGGACTCAAGTTCAATGCTCAGTACCCAAGTTGGGCAGCTCACAACCACCTGGTAAACTTCAGCTCCAGGGGATTCAACAGCCTTTTTCGACTCAAGGGTCACCTATACTCAACATGTACATAACCTCACACACACACACACACACACACACACACACACACACACAATTACGAAGTAATACAAATATATCTTAAGGAAACGATAATCTCCCATTATCTCATAAGCCCCAGAGAACTCATTGCTTACTGAGAGATGTAAGGTTTTAATGATCACAAAGCCCATCCCAATGTCCTGGTAGATAAACTGAAGTAATAATGTAAAGCACTTAGCACAGCGCCTGGCTCCCAACAGATGATCCAGAAGCTAAGCCTGGTTTGGATTGGCCTCTTGTCAAGCATGCTTTCAAAGTCTGTACTGGAGTCAGGCCTGACTGCAGCTGCTCAGGACTAGCATGGGCTAGCTGAGTTCAGGGCTAGTCTGAGCAACTGTGATTCCACAGCCAAAGTAAAACACAGGGCTGTACATGTAGACAAGTGACATAAAACCTGCCTAGCATGCAGGAGAGCCTAGCTTCCATGTCCAGTAACAGGGGTAACAAAGTAATGTGCAGGAAAGCATCACTGGAAGAGAAACTATACACACTGCATGAGGGATACAACTGCAGCTCTTCTCTCCAATGTCTGCTTAAAAAACCGAGGCTGAGGAGACAAAAGAAGCCTCAACCATCAATACAGAGAAAACCACGGCAGCGAGACATATTAGAGACGCAACAGTAGTTGATGTCAAAGTTTCTAAAAACCCGAGAGGAGGTGATTTGCCAGGTAAAGACACTTGCTACCAAGGCTGATGACTTGAGTTTCATCTCTGGGACACACATGGTGGGGGAAGAACTAACTCCCACAAGTTGTCCTCTGGTCTCTTCATGTGCACCACAGAATGCTTTTCTCAGCAAAGAATGTTAACATTTAAAAAATTGAGAAACAAAAATGTATACTCTCACGTTAGGGCCAGGAAGCCTCTCTACTTCTGCACGTGCATTTTATGGCATCTGGGCTAAGGAAATGAAAATGCTGTACATAACCATGGTTCTTTGCCTTACATGTGGGTACATTATAATTTACAGCATCTGCTAAACACTGGTATCTTGCTGCTTGCTGAAGAGATACTTTAACCAATCCCTGATCTCTCTTTATCATGTTTGGGCTACCATACATACCCTTCAGGATGTCTCTGAGATACATATCATACATGTAAATATAAAACTGGAGGCAAAAAACTGAGGAAAAGTATTATGAGCCTTTCTAAAAATATCCTCTTTTGTACTTGATAAAGTCTCAACTAAAAATAAATCATATTATTCGGACTCAATTCAACCCAAAAGTATTCATTGAGCACTTGCTATGCAAACCATCACCCTAAGCATTGTTAACATAGCAACTCATTGCCTAAGAGAGTTTATAATCTGGTAGGATAGACAGGTGCTCCTATAAATAAGTGACAAAGAAGAAAGTGTAACAACGCAAAGAGAGACTCAAAGACAATGCTCTAGAGAATAGCAAAAGTTCACTTTCAGAACAGGGAAACCGAGAACATTTCAAAACCAGTGTAGCCCATGAGCTGGGGCATTACTGCAAAATAGGGTTACTTCTACACAGACTTCACAAGTAGTTTTTGGATAGTCAAACTCCATGGGAAATCCAAGACCCAAATGGGCAAAAATACAGGGAATACTGGCATCTATGTTGACACTGATGACAATTACACCAATAGGAGAAAACCCTGGCATGGCTTACATACCACAGAGCTACTGCTGTCCATGTTAGGGCAGTGTCAGGACTACATCTTCCTGTTGGTTGGATGTTCTTAGGACACGTTTCCCAGCACTATAGCAAAGGAGCTGCTCTGCTAGTCTACTCTGGCAGGAGCATCACGCCCTGGCACTCTGTGGGGATATAGCTGAGAGAGAGTTGATATTTTAAACACCAGTCTAGAGGGCCAGCATGTTCAGAAGCTAAAGCCAGCACTAACAAGTGGGTAAGGGCAGTGTTCAAGACCTGACTCTCAAGGCAAAGGACCCTTCTTGCTAGTTGCTTGTAATGTGGAAGAAGTGAACATTAGAGCCATATACTAAGATTCATTTTTCATGTAAAACATTTTCTACTTCTCTCTACTCTCTCTAATCCCCATCTCTAACCATAATGTTGCACTCAGATATGTGGTGGTGGTGGTGGTGGTGGTGGTGGTGGGTGGGTGTCTTTGCAGACACAATTTGTAAAGTCCTCACTATACTATACCAACACCAGACATCTATGTATGTACATATGCAAAGCACCTGACACCAGGCTACACACTAAGCAAATGCTCGGTAAGCAGTAGACAGCTTCCTGTGAGGCCCTTGACTAGTAGAGAACAAGGTACAGAAACACATCTCTGCTAAGCTGCCTAGGCAAGTGGATGCAGAAGAATTCTTCCTCCTGGCTTTTGCTTCAGAGCTGCCTGGGTACTCCTGAGGATGCCACTTCCCAGTTATCACCCTCTTCCTTTAGAGGATCAAATATGTCAGATCACCCCTTTCCTGCCTGCCTCATCAGCTATTAGGTACCCATTAGCCAAATCCTCTGAGTCAAGCATTAAACAAGAAGCCTACATTTTACAGGGGGCTGTGTCTAGTTAGGAACAGGAGGCTAGTTTGGGCACAATGCTCCCAGGTCCTGAAGGGAAGAACATTACTTTGCTCTGCCCCAAGCTGGCACACTACTGACCTTTTCTGAACATGCAGAAATGTCAGGCTAATTTTTTTCTCTCTGATGTAATGAGAATGGAAGCCTTTGGGGTAAGAAAACAGCAGATGTGGGACACTGGTCTAATGCACCTCAAGGTTGTCTTGGAAGCATGTAGGGTTTGAATCTAGTAACTGGAGAGTTGGTTCCATTTACTAGTGACTTTTTTTTTTTTTTAAGTTGCAGGTAACAGGTCTTCACGATGATCTACGCTTGACATATTGTGCCAAAGAGGAAACTGAGGCATAGTGAGGTGACTTGGACAAGCACTTGACCAAGCAAGGATATCAGGGAGCCAGGAGCTACCAACACATGCATCACAAACTCAGATATGTTCAAAGGAACTTGTTATATCCTGTTTTCACTAGGTATCAATACAGGACGCATAACTCATAAGATTAGTAAAAGAATGAAGTCTCTAATTCTATAGCCACACACAACTTATGAAAGATCAAGAGTTGCAACATCTGCTTCATTTAGATGCTTAAGAAACAGCTGGACAGTGCTGGTGTATGAGCAGAGGCAGGGGCGGGGGCGGGGGCGGGGGCGGGGGCGGGGGCGGGGGCGGAGGCGGAGGCAGAGGCAGAGGCAGATCTCTGAGTTTGAGGACACACTGGTTTACAAAGTAAGTTCCAGGACAGTCATGGCTACACAGAGAAACTGTCTTGAAAACCAAAATCCAACCAAACAAAAAGTCTTGTAACACTTAATTACTTCATTTTTATAGCACTTATTTTGAAAAACAAAAGCCTATTTTTTGCTTCCTTAGAAAGTGGCAACAGAATGCTGGCATCACATCTACTGGTGTACAGTCCTGAGTTCTACAAGAGCCAAGCAAAGGCGACTGAACCGTGTAACACACCTGTTTACAGATGAGATGAGCCCCCCAAACCAGGACCCCAGCTGCTGTCTGATAACCCTGCTTGCAGGCCAAGCGAGAAGCAGTGCTTCTTACCCTACTCAAATACTTTCATCGAGTGAGGAAACAGAACAGCCCTAACAGGCAGGGTGGTGAGGGAGGAGCGGAGAAAACAGAAACAGCAGGAATTAATGAGTGGGATTGCATCTTTCTCTTTCCTGAAAACAAAGGACTTCGCATCTAGTTTCTTTTTAGGACCCTATCTGATAATTTCCCTTTAAATGAGAGAAGAACTGGGCAAACTAGAGAACTGCATTCATGAAGTGTCCAAAGACAAACAAAATGCCTCAATAAAATCTCAGGTAGCATAGAAGAAGTGAGGCCAACTTCAGGCAGCACAGAGTGAGAGAAGATTACCACTGCCCTGAGCATATCTGGTTTGTGAACTGGGTAGCCACACCAGAAACATCCAGACTACAATGCTGGTCCCATTTGTTGTATTTTCCTTACTCTATTGGCAAAGTTAAAGATGCTTGTCCTCACATTAAATTTTCTAGGTTCAAGGCATATGAGATTACAAAAAGCACATCCTCTCATTACAGCTTCGGCACCAGAACACACCAACTAGCTACTGCAGAATCATGTGTTATAACTACATGAAATATTAAGTACCACATGCTGGACATGCCAGCAGCCCAAAGTTACAGCTAGGCTAACACACTTCCAGCACTGTCTCTCTCCATGTATAAAACTATTGAGTTAGATGCTTTCTCCTGCCCTTGCAGATGACAAAACTAAGGCTCAAAAAGGTTAACTGATCTCAAGCTCTGCCATTAGCAACAGTAACCTCAAGCCACCTTATAAGGTGTTAACCCCACTAGAGACTGTGGTGAAATGTGCACGGAATGAGGAAATGAACAGACAAAGTTAAGTAATCTTCAAGGGGCTGAGTTGGAGATCTAGGGGGAGGTTAGTTTTTCTTTAAACTCTACAGCATGTAGCCTTAACTAGCTATCTAAATTCCTAAGCCATGCTTCTAGAAGCCAGTCAAAGCTTAAGGGTGGGGTGACATAAGACACTGATACAATGTCTCAGGGTCGCTTCTCAGGGCACATCATCCTTTACTACCTAGGACTAAGTAAGGGAGGAGAGAGCCCCAGCTCACAAGCACAAGAAGGAACAGGACTCTAGTTGACGAGCTCACTATCAGGACTGCAGCCTGCTAGGTCTATTCTTTCTCCCTTCATTTTATAAAAACGTATTTGTACATCAGAAGCCCTCACTTAAACATAAAGATGCCGACATGCCTTAAGCAATTTTCCATGCAAATAAAACATATGTTTTGGTACAAACCATGAAGAACCTGGTATACATAATGTAAGCCACTACACTCTTGAGTTTCATTTTCATCTTCCTCAAAGAGGCTTCAGCAGCCTACTGGATACTGATCACAACAAATTAGCAGTGTGTCCTTGCAGGGCCCTGCAAAGGATGAATACCCAAAACAAGTGAATGCAAATATTCTACATTTGACAGTGTTAAGATCACCAGACAGCTTATGAGCTAAAAATTCTCTTGGGATAATCCCAACATTTAAGAGCAAAGCATAAACTTCATGTGTTTCTCCACAGCATGTCTCCAACCCTGGGATTGGAGAAAGATCACAGCAGCTCTCCAGAGATTATGAGCACTCTGCTTCTTATGGAGTCCCTTTCCCTCAAGTCTACCATTTAAGCCCTTCAGACGCAGACAGATCACACTGCAACTGGTATGTGCTGCATCCTCAAGGGCAGACGTGATGATTAATTCTCCCTACACTCTGGATCCACTATCATTTGTATTTGGGCACATAACTGATCCTAATGCTACAGTTGGTAAAACATACTGCTGAATTTGGTCTGTTTTTCAACAGCTTTGTCCAACATCCTTACTGGGGCCCTCACTGCAGCTTCATGGTGGTCAGGTCAGTTGCTTGCTGTTTCTGAATACTATATCCAGGCCACAGCAGGGGCATGCCTGGGTCTTGGGGCCCAGGTTTCTTCAGCAGCCCCAGGAGCCCAACGCTCCCCTGAAATGCTCCACAGCACAGTGTGTAACCGGGTAGAGAGCGGTTAAGACTTTATGCTACCTCTTACCTCATTATAGGGCTCCCAGGTAACTGCAGCAAAAGAATTCAAGAGAGCCAATATAAACACGGACTAAAATAGTGAAGTACTTAAAAATCAGCAATAGCGGGGTGATGACTAAATTAAGCTACAACGCATTAACAAAATACTGTGTAGTCATTAAAGCGTATAGTTAAAAAGGGTCCAGAAAGCAATGCTCCATAGAGATACCAAGTGGACTGGTGTCGGGGAGGGGAGGAACGGTGACTAAGGGATTGGAAGAAAACAGGCAGTGACTGCTGGTGGGTACGAGGCTTGATAAGATGTCCTCAAATTAACTGTACAACCCTGCAAGTATTCTAAAAACCATCAAGCTCTGTGCTCTGAGTGGATAAAATACAACTGCAAATAAACAACAGCAAAATGATCACCAAAGTCATCACGCAGAGGCCTGGGGAAGAGCAAAACTTTAACTATTTAAAATCATCTCAGTTTTGCAGAGCAGAAGAGAAGATGCTTGTCACCTTCTAGCTCTACTCTTGCCCTGGCCTCAGCGGGAATGATCACAGTGCATTTCAACTCTGAGACAGTCACAAGTACTTCAAATATACCCTCAGCTAGCTTCATAAAAACTCTGAGTCCAGGGGCTGGACAGATGGATCAGCAGTTAAAAGCACTGACTGCTCTTCTAGAGAGACCCACTTTGCTTTCCCAGTACCCACATGGTAGCTCACAAGTGTCCATTAGCTTCAATTCCAGGAGATCTGAACCCCCTTTCTGATCTCTGTCAGGGACCAAGCATGTACACAGTGCATAGACACACATGCGTATAAAACACCCATACACATAAGGACTGAGTCTGAGTCCCTTACTTTTAGAAATCAGATAACACAATGAATACATGTAGATATTGAAAGCAAGGACCATATGGACAAAGCTTAGGGTCTTAACTCTTGAGTTTACTACAGCAGCTGACCAACACTAAAAATAATGAAGGTACATGTAACAACATTCACACTGTTCATACACAAATACAAACTAATCTCAAGAATAAGGGTGGAGAAATTATTTTACGTTTGCCCTCTGAGTTGGAAGAAGTGCCCCTGGTGTCTGCCCTCTGAAGTACATAACAACACTTGAGCCACATAATACTGCACTCAGTTGTTTCTGTGGCAATATGGCCAATGTTAAGACCTAAGACATTAAAAATAATTAATCAGTTACAGCTCAGTGGACGTAGACGTCTGGAAGAGGTAGGTCTTCCTTAGACTAGTGGAGATCCAGAGCTATTTTCCTTAACTGATCTGAGTTAGATATGACATCTGCTTAAATAACTTCACTGAGGTCCTCACTACACTGAGAAGCGCCTTAACTATCTCCTGTCAATGGGTGGTCGTTCACGTGTGTCTTTTGCTTGCATGGAAGCCCTCCAGCTGTTCAAAGTCTAGCCGTGGACTTAATCTACAATTGCTGCCCGAGTGGCACAATAACATCCTCTGGGCCATCCCCAACTCCCAGCTCCATCACAGCCCTGATCTCCCCTTTCCCTCAAAACATGACACTCACTTGTGGTAAAGCATGGGATACAGCCTCCCTTGCCAAGGATGCTACAGAGATTCATAGTTCCAACTTGGCTCTTTTCCCTAAGACTCAATCTACCCATGTCATATCCTCCACGAACTGCCTTTGTTTGGGGTGAAGAGCCTAGACCTTGGAATTACTCATTTCGTTTTGGAGGGGTTACTGTATAAGAGGTGAGGTCAGCTGTTTCAATTCTATCACCCACAGATTATAGAAAATGAAGGGGAGGGGAAGGGCTGGTTATACAACTTGTTCAAAATTCCACAAAGGACAAGGCCCCCTCATCTGGGATCTCTTATAAAACATGTTTCTGGGCCATCATAAATGTGCAACTTATCAAAAACTCCAATTGGTCTCAATTTTTTTGAAAACCCAGGCCCTTCATATTTTAAGAACACGAAAAGCTCTGAAATAGGAACCATTAGGAAACCATACCAACAGTGATTCTAGCAATGAGAAGGCTCTGACCATCCCTATGCTTTTTCCCTGGGGCAGCCTCAATGTCAGCCTCTGTTCTCCATGGAGGAAAATCCATGTGGTTCAGTCAGAAGCCATATTTATCAATCACGTAGAGCAAAAGTCTTATTTATTTAAATAATTTCTTAGTTAACACACCCAGCAACCTTAATTCACTACTTCTCTGGGTGTTACAGCTAGGGTCCTGGTTCTCAGGGAGAGATGGGTATAAGCTAATTCCTCAATTTGTCAAACAGAACATTTTCATTGCAGTTGGTCCAACTGGAAATCTCTCCCATGCATACCTCCAACAAAACATAAAGCATAAAAGAAATGTAATGGAGAAAAATGCACATACACAGGAAGAGGATTGGTTGTATTTATCAAATTGAACGGAACAAGCAAGGTCAATAGTGCTGCCATGAAGATACTGACCCTTTCTACTCATCTATGCAGTAGAAGCTCCTATTGATGTTTGGTCTTGCTGTGTATTGTAATTCTAAGTGCGGGCCCCCAAGACCTAGAGTCTGCACATAGACCCAAGTGATGCTATATGACTTTGCCCCCAAGTTATTTCTGATTGGTTATATAAAGATGCTGACAGCCAATAGCTGGGCAGAAGAGACATAGGTGGGGTTCAGGATTCCTGGGCTTGGGTTTGGAAGAGAACCAGGAGGGGAGACGAAGGTGAGAAGGAGAAACTGCATGGGGTAGGTGAGTCATGAAAATGTGGCCCCGAGGGCTGGCCAATTGGAGTTAAGAGCAGCCCAGATGAAACATAATAAGTAATATTCCAGGGTTATTGATAGGAAAGTAGATTCTAATAGCATAGAGGGTAGATATCTGCCCAGCTCTAGTGCTGATTAAGGCTTATTGTGTCTTTTATCCAGGATCTAAATGATCCACGTCAGGGTAGAAACCCCGGATTGGGATTAAAATTTCTACAACACATTCCCATTCCTCCCTGGACCTTTCCACCTTGGCTCAGATGGTATCAGACCTGGAATGTTCTACTTATACCCACTCCCCGATTCAGAATCCACATCAGAAAGGACCTCCGAAAGTCTCCCCACCTGGAATCAACGGTGGTCCATTACTGCTCCTAGAACTATCTGAACTAACATCTCAGCACTCATCTACACTATACGGCTAACGCTCTATCTGCCCTATTACCTTTAGAGCAGAAATTAGTTTTATCAATTCATTTGTGCTGTCCCTTCCCCCCCCCCAACCCCCGTACAATAGGCTGAGTACACAGCAGGTACTCAATATTGGATCAAATTAGCCTGAACTAGGACCAACATGAAGCCTTCCTAAGCATTTAAGACATATCCTGCCAAAGGGAATCTGTCCTCTGGGGAAGTTTTATGATGAGTCATCCTTTCTACTCCCAGGTTAAAATTGTGTATGTCTGTAAAGTGGGAAGACAGTAATAGAAGATTCCAACAAGTAATCCACATTTTACTTTACGATGTCTTATGGAAATTCTGCTTGCCTTTACATACAATCCTTCTGGAGCCTGTAAAAGTATTCCAAATGGGAATTTTTGCAAGAAGTAAGCGAACACTCTGAATTCAAATGTACAGCACTCTGGGGTTTTCCTGACAGCATGAAGAGCCTACTTCTATTTCTAACCTTACATTTTTTTCGTTTATTTTTTTCTGATATCATGTGCCCAAAATGGACCTAATATAGACCTGGGTTTAAAACCTTCCTCTTCTCATAAATGTCTCTAATGCATAGTTCCCCTTGCTGCAGACCAGGGCTAGTAGTTCCCATGTGCACAGACAGAAGAAAGATAGCCTAGCAGGCACACATGAAATGTCAAGTAATCTTACATCTCAGGACTGTGGGGCTCTGGAGGAATGTCCCTGTTTCAAAAGCAAGGAAGGCCCCATCACTTAGACCACACCCTAAAAGTTCAGGTGACTCCACAATGTCACTTTGCTTTTAGGCCCAAAGCTCTGAACTGTGATAAAAAATGATGAACCAGGCAAACTATCAAGGGAAGCTGCCTTCAGAGGAAGAATACTACCTCTGAGCTATGCTGACTCACCTGTCAAGTTGGTCAGTGTTGCTTCCTCTTTCCTTGGCAACAGCTGAAGAAAATGGGTCCAGAACACTAACTAGTCACAAAGCTCGCTAGTGCTTACAGCCTCCATTCCAACTGCTGACTCAAAATGCTCAATTTGCCAGTAAATTCCTTCTGTGTGAACTCAAATTTTAGAAATTAAGCTCGCAGTCATGGAAGTTTCACTCGGCCTGCTAAGTCTACCACGCACAAGAGCAACCTCACTTCTTGCCTTTATCGGTGGAAGTTTCTTGCTTTCTGAGCCTCAGTTTCCTCATTTACAGCAAAACAGGAGTTGAGCCACTATCAGGCTTTTATGAGGACACTATAAACAAACAGGTGTAATGATGAACACCGGTGACCAGAACCTAGTGAAAGTGTGTCCAACCCTCAAGACTCTGGAGCTATCAACAACACAAGCACAGCATTTACAACAGACACCTACATGTACAGAACAAGCACACTTACAAACACACACAGTTCATCACACAGGGAAGGATCAAGAACCCACAAAAGACAACAGAGGCCCAATTAGAATACCACAGAGAAGATCTTTCTGTGCTTGCTCCCAGCCTGGGTTTGCTTAGTCAGCACCGTTGAATCTAGAGACAATGACAAAATACATAGACTAGCAGAGTTTAGTTAGGAGGACAACGGAAGTCTGCTGTCTTCAGGCCCCTACAAGGCTGTTCTGTTGGTTTAGGCTCACAGTAATAATTTCAGGGCTAACATCTGAAATTTCACATTCGACTGCTCTTGACGAAAGCTGACTTGGCTGTACCTCTTGGGTATTGTATTGCTTTGCTGTCAACTCAGTCAGTGCTACTTCCACCCAGGACACCATAGCTTGTGTCAGCATGCTTGTGTCAATCAGCCAATCAGCATAGGCACATGAGAGTGGAAAGAAATTCTTTATCTACCCAGGCTGAGAAAGGAAACCCAATTTTACCCAAACCCATATATACCACCTACCCATTAATAGCCAATCCCATTTCAAATTAAGCATCTGCTTCTATGCTCGTTCCTGTGGCTATGCAATTCTACTTTACGGTATCATTATTAGTCATTGTCAAAATACAAAAAATGCACAATTAATTTCACTTCAAGATTTAGAAAACTCATCATTTCAAATCCCAAATGGAGTTCAACAATAATAGGAACACTTCTGGAAATATTCCAGAATGCAAAAGACGTTTCATTTTTTTTTACTTTAAAAACATCTGGGAGTTCCCCCTCTTCTAGTCGGCTGTGAGTTGAATAAAAAGCCTACTTCTCTAGCTCTGCCCAGACTGACTCGGTTTCGAAGTTCCTTACCACTTCTTTCAAATAAAATCATGGCCTTCATTAAATATTTCCCTACCTGGAAGGAGATGTCTACTAGCATACTCATGGTCTTTCATAACGGGAATGCACATGCGTCTTGACAGGCAGTTTCTATGTCATTAAATTATTTTTGGAAGTGTTTTGTTTTCATCTCTGTTGATATGATAAAAAGGCCAAGAGCAACTTAGGCGAGGAAGGAGTTTACTACACTGTATCCTCCCAGGTCATACGGTCCATCATTGAGAGAGTCAGAGCAGGAGCCAGAAGGCAATACTGCTTACTATTCCACACATTTTCAACCAGGGAACTGACAGCCAAGGTCGTACGTTAGAAAACACGGAGGTCCTCTGCTTGCTGGCCTGGTCTCAGGCTTATTTATGCTTACCTAGCTTTCTTATACCATTTGCCTAGAGATGGTATCCACTCACAATGGCCTAGACCCTCCAATTGATAAATAAGACAATCCCAGAAATATAACCACAGGCCTTTCTGATTTGGGAAAGTCTTCAACCTGGGCTTTTAGATGGCTGTGTCAGGTTGACAATTAAAGTTAACTAAGGAAATACATATGTTTGTTAAAAACTTTAAATTTATAGTAGGCAGAAAATGTTTTTCTTTTTCCTCTTGTGCTGAGGTGTGAACCCAAGGACCAGAAGCACCCTGCCACTGGACTAAATCACCAAACCTGAAAGGTGATTAAAAACAAACAAACAAACAAACAAACAAACAAACCACTAAGGAAAGTAGGGCCCTGCACCTCACCTGGGCAGCCCAGTAGAGTGGGCCCTAGTGGTAGGGGCGTAGGTGAGCTGGCCCCAAGGAGGTGAGTGCAGGATAGCTGGCCCCACACCTTGCCAGCTGCAGCACTGGGTGAGCTAGGTAGGGCAGTGCTGGAGTGCTAGCCTTGGTGGTGTGGGTACAGGAGAAGTGGTAGGCGGAGCAACTCAACTACCACTCAGGCCAAGATCTAGGGCTTTGACTGTCCTGCAGAACCAAAGCTTCAGGATCTCCATGACACTGGGCAACAATAGAATATCCAAGAGGAGTCATGTGAGGATCCAGCACTGATATAGTGCAGCAGAAGCCAGAGGCATCTGACCAGACCAACAACAATAGGCATGAACATTTGCAAAGTCAAAATGACTGGGCAAAAGGGTTTACTGTATGACACACCATGATACACTGCAGCTTCCACAGCAACCCATTTTTGTTTCTTTTCTTTTATTTTTTTTCTTGATTTTATTTTTCCCCAGAGTGAGGTTGCAAGGGAAGAGGGTAGATACGAAGGGACAAAGAGATGAGTGCACGATGTGAAATTCACAAAGAATCAACATAAAGTTGGGGGGAAGGAAAAGAAGAAACAGTTGGATATGGTGGCCTATAGCCTTAGCACTCCACGGGCTGAGGCAGTTACTCTGAGCTCAGTGCCGGCCTGCGCTACAAACTGAGTCCCAGAACAGAGTGAGATCGGCTCAAAATTAAAGAGACAAGGACGGACAGATGGACAGACAGACAGACAGAATGGTAAAATGGAGACTTGTCTAAGGAAACAGTCACATGACAGAGACAATATTCATGGAAATTTAAGCACAAACCGGTTCACTCTTTCACCCTGAACTTCTGTTCACTCTCCATGCCTTGCTGTTTTGCCAAGTGGCTTTCAAAACTTGAGAGGAAAAACCTGAGGGGAAACCAGAACTTTCTCATTTATTGTCTCATTTCCTAAGCATTCATCTCTAATTCAAACAAGACAACTATTAAAAGTAAACTTTCCAGTGAGTTACTCAACAGAATGTTAACTCTCGTTATCTTCTGATGGAGGGGTCATGCTTTACATTTTCTTCCTTGTTTCTTTAGTAAACAGTCACAAATATAAAACTAGAAATTTAATCTAGGACATTTCTCATTATAAAACAGAAGGTTTACAGCAGATGGCCACACCACCAAAAGGTTAGCCCACCCACTGTCTGTATTGATAAACATAAAACTACAACTATGAGATGTATTTATACATTCGTGGAGACTTCTGGAAGGCCCACTATGCACAGTACTGAGTAGGATGCCATGCCTGCCCTACAGATACTCGTGTGCAGTGTCCTAGGCACAGGAACAGTAGGTGTAGTCAGCACAGTTAGAGCAGCAAGATGCAGGGTCAAGAGACAGCACAGCCAAAACACGGTCCCTTCAGGTGCTGTCCAACCTTGGTAGACAAAGAGGGATCTGTGTTTTCCTGGTACAGAGGATGCAGGGACACACGAGAAGTGAGTGCCTACAGTTTTCACTGAGACTCCTTCATGTAGTAAGGAAATGGGGGGGCAGGGGTCCTCAGTACAGCTGTGAAGGGGAATGGATGCTATTCCATGACTCATAGAAGGCTGCCAAGGCTCACACAAAAGAAGGAACACACTCATTTCCAAACTAAAAAAAAAAAAAAAAATCCAAGGCATTGAGTATGTTTCTAGGTAGTGGAAAAGGAACACGTAAAGTGCTGTCACCAAAGCAGCTTCTTGGTTGTTATTAAGTTTTCTACCCGTTCCCAGCCTTGCAGAAGCCTGACCTGTCATACTCAAATCCAGCCAGAGTTCAAAAGCCAAGTTATATAGTCTACCCTTTACCCTTTAAATGACAGGATGCCAACAGCCATATCCACAAAGGATATCAAGCTATAAAGCAAAGAAGAGTTATCTCAATACTTACTCTACAGTTCCTCACAGCCATTCTGAGGGCTTAAAGATTACTTTCACTGTAATGTGGTACCAAAACAAACATTTATTTGGCAATGCAATGGAATCAAAAATCAAAATTAAGGAAAGGACCTGTTATATTTCAAGTGTACAGAAATTTCCGGTTTCTTTCACACTTCTGCAGCCATGGATCGAACCACAGACTACTTTTCATGCCATAATATCAACATTAAAATCATTTGGAAACTCTGGAAAATGCTGACATCATTTCATACCAATAGCTCTGTTTACCAACATGAAAGACAAATGTAATTAAGTACATCATCTCACTAACGAGTGCCTTTGTCACAAATAAGTGACCTCCCCAAGATTATCCAAATACATATCCATCCATCAGACTCTCTGTCCACGATATCCAGAGTCCCTTCCTTTCTTCACTAGTTTCCTTTGCTTCCTGCTCACTGCTGCACAGATATGAGAAGCAAAATGATGCTCTACTATCCCCCCACCCCCTAGAATTAACTGGGGTCCAGAGAGCTGGTACACAGTTCATCTTCCCTAAACTACTATTTAAAATCATGTTCCATTTTTGTTCATTTGATAGTACTGGTCATTTCCATCACCATATGTATGACCATTATCTACACAACTATGATACACAAGACTCTAGTTAGGCATTTCAATATATTAATTTTGTTCTATCATTCAATAATATGCCAGTACACTGTCTCTATTCCCACCCACCTTTACTAGCAAAACATCATTGTACTTATGTATATCACAGTATCGAAAGGCTAATCTAAACCAGAAATCAACTATGTTTAGAGAGTGTAAAACCACTCTGGTAGGAAAAGGAGAAATGAAGATTTAGAGGCAGGTTCAGGGGGCCTGGCTTAGCCTCTCTACAGCAGCCTGTGCTGCTGAGGCTATGTCCCCTAAAGGTAACATGTAGACCACATACATACACTCTAGATGACTTTTGGGTTCTTTGGTCAGGCAAGGGCAGGTGAGGGTCAGTGCATGCTGAACTTTTGTGAACGCATCAACTACTCTGCTGGTCTGAACCTAAAGAAGTCAGCAAACTTCTATGAAAACATGGTCTATGGTGCTCTGAATCATATAGCTGGAGGAAGTTTTTAAAAAGTATATTCTCAAAGACACCATAATAATTACAAGATACAATTAATTGGCCACGAAATTTCCAAGTCAGACACAAGTCAGGGTCAAGCTGTAAGTAAAGGAGACTACCCAACACCAAATGCTAACTGGTCACTGCCACAGAGCCACCACCTGGGATTAAAACAATGCAAATGAACATTCAGAAAGAGTCCTCTGAAAACAGTCATTTGACTCAGTGTTGGCGTTTACTGTGGGTGCTTCATGTGGGCAAAAGGAGTAATAGGGCAACAGGGAGGAGTCTTCAACATCCATCAGGAAAGAGATCTGACAGGAACTGAAGGAACCCCTCCGAAAGGGAAAATGATCATGTGGACATTAGTCACCCAACAGAGCCACACTCTACCAATCTATCACAGGAGGAGCCTATAACCATCACAAGACCTGGGAGAAAAGCTGGAAGGACGTTAAAGTCCAAATGAAACACTAGAGGACATTTAAGAGAAACCATTGCAGGCCGCTAGCTGGCTCTAGGAAACAGGCTCTAAACGCAGATAATGATGCGCACAGGCTCTGTGCCATACAACAGGAACCAGAGGACTACTGCCTGATCCAAGTACCTCCAGTAAAACATCAATAATTAAACAGCACAACTGAAAATTAATAGGCCAATAAACAGATTATTATGGGGAACTGCCCTAATTACTGAGAGGTTTGAAAGCTGCCCCTGGGTAGCCTGAAAATGTTATCAAAGACGATAGTTTATTACCGCAAAAGCAAAGACAAAATGCACAGATTATCTATCAAAGGCCACAACTGGCAGCAGAGAAAGAAGAAACTCCACGTTTCTTCTATGAAACTATTGGCTATTAAAAACAAACAAAAATAGCTCTTAATTTATCCACCCCCATCCACAGAGATGCAACCATCAACTATACATGATGGCCACCCAGCTCCAGGGAGATGAGCAGACAATCAGAGCCACTGTAAACTGCCCTCCAGCAGGCTGCCCTGATACAGGATGGGACAACACCTGAGATTGGGGGTGGGGGGGTAGGATCATGGTGGCTCTGCTCTCCCTCGCTTCTGGTTCAAGGGTTATGAAAAGAGAACCAAGCTTCAGAGTTAGAGGGTCAATGCCCACTTCAGTCTGCACTCAAGCTGTGTGACCACAGTCCCTACAGGCCTACTTTACATACCAGTTCATACAGCAACAGTACTTAAAACCAAAAAATAGAGGCACAGAAAGAGATGTTCCACTGACCCCGTCAAGGAGAAGCCTCTGTGGAAATGAAAAGTTATCCCTCTCTCCTGCTTCCTCAAGACAGTCTGTGCCGCCTGCCCACCCACCCTCCTCTCACTGGAATCACCATAGAATGGGAGCTCCTACAGGACCTTCCCTAGACCCTATCTTTTTCTCAGGGCAAGGTGTCTTAAAGGGGGGTCAAGGGGCCACAAAACTAAACAGACCAATTCTTCAGCAGTGACAGGCTAGTAAGAAAAACTTATGCTAGGCCACCATTTTAAAGCAATGCAGACCCATCTGTAACAAACCCATATTAGTCCAATATTAATCCAATATTAGTCATCAGACAGCATATGAGACCTATGGAAAGATAAAGCATCCCCCCCCAGAAAAAAAAAAAAAAAAACCTCTCTAAAACCAGATATAATGATGATATACACACACTCTGTAGTGTGTACGGGCACCCTGTTGTAAATACTTGGAATTGACAGAGCGCCAAAAGTAAGCCAGCCAGGCCACACTCAAGAATATAAATGTCAACGGAGACCCCAAAAGTTCATAACTTAACTGAAATGGAGGAAATACGTAATGTTCTCTCCCTGACAGAAGTTCCAAATGAACCTGGAAGAAATGCAGGGGTACGTTCATAAACGCCGCATGCCAGACTTATAGCATGTCGCATAGCTGTCTTCTCCAAGAGACATTAATACAATCCCCTGTCAGTTGTGCTGACTGAAGTACTCAGTCCAGGAGCCACAGCAGAATAGCTTGAGACAAGAGAGGGAAGACAGATTCCTGCAATGGCAGGGTTCCTCCCCAGCTCTCAGGTTGGTCCATAACAAAAAAAAAAAAAAAAGGCACGTGAATGACTAACACATTCAATCAACAAATATTTAGTGAGCTACACTTGCTCATTAAACAGGAACTACTACAAGTAACCAGCACAGGCAAGAAATCAGCAAGACATTGTTATGTGCCTTTTAGGCAAAGACAAACCTGGAAAGCAGCAAGAAGAAAAGGTGCTGAGTGTGACTGATGTTTGCCTCGGGCACAGGTCTGGGCATCCCAGAAAACCCTACAGATGAGGATCACAGTGTCAAAAGTAGATGAACACTGATCCTCAGCACTGCCTTTCTCTGTGGTCTATACCGCTACTACATGTCAAAGGGAGTAAAGACTTTAAACCAAAACCAACAGGCCCAACTAACAAAATGTGAGGAGGAATGGATTGATGGCAAGCTATGAAGAGACAGGAACCAAAAGGATAAGGCAAGCACGGAAGGACCACTGCTACCATGAGAATTATATATCATGCAGACAAGGGCAGAGGTGCATTGTGGGCAATTTTAAGGTCGTCTACTGAAAATCCACAGACTAAAACTGCAGTGTCCAGCATCCCCTTTCAAGGGGCACACAAAAGAAGCTGAAGAAACTGCTAACTTGATTCCAAATTTACTTTCTCTGAAAGCAATACTTGCAGAGTATCTGTGCGAGATCCCTACTCCACACAGTCAACTAAAACTGCATGTTGCAGGCTTGGGAGATGTCTTAGTCGGTATTGCATCACAAGCAGGAGGACTAGTTTGGAATCCCAGACCTCACATCAAAACCTGGGATGTTGTAGCACCTGTGCTAAAACCCTGGCAACCATGAGATGGGAGGTGAAGACAGGCAGATCCATGGAAGCTCACAGGCCAGTTGGCCAGGCCAATTCAGCTGAGGAGCAATCAATATCTTCTAATCTCTACAGCCTCACACCTGCACGACACACACAGACGCACACACATACATTAAAATAAAAAATGAAGACCAGCCAAATTTACTTCATCTACAGAACAATTATTTCCTAGTATACAGGCAGGGGAAGCAGCTTGAAGTGCATTTGACATTTAAGTCATCATGACCGCCACGCCCAGTGTCTCCTCAATCAGGGAGCTGGCCTTTTATGTTCTTTGCCCAGGTAGGCCAGGCACCTGGAAAACTAACACAAACCCAATTCCTGGGAGGAACCTCTATGGCTGAACAATTAATATGAGGTACTTAACGGGAGTCGGCTCTCTTTCTATCACATGGGCTCGGGATAGTCAAGCTTGGTGACAAATTAGTGCTTTACCCACTGAGCAATCATACTTGGCACTGTTGTTGCTTTCTAAAGTGAGCCATATCTACCGATATTTTGTGTAACAGAAATGAAAACAGAAAATGTTCCAAGTCCAAAACACATTTAACAAGCTGTCAGAGAAGACACCATCACTCATCACGCAGCCCTCAGGAAACTCCAGCGACAGCAAGAGTGAAATGTGCAAAGAGCACCTTGGCTTCGTTCTGAAGGCACTGCTGGCCTTTGGAGGCCTCAAACTTCTCACCTGAGAGGGAACCCCAACACCATGCTTCCAATACTTCCAATAGGGGAAACGGCAAACAGCTAAGGCTGTCAGATAAGCCTAGGCCAGAACTTGTGTTGGCAAACAAGGAAAGCCTTGGCACATCAACAGAGAAAATAATGGCACAGGCTGGTAAAAAGATGGGACTAATTCCAAAATATTTAAAAGATGTTTATATGTTTTCTAACTTACAGTATTTATTTTCTAAAAGTTTGATTTACAACTTTAAAGTACCATCTGAACTCTGAATGAATAGTACATATATCAAGTAAGATTATATAAAAAACATCAACTGATGAAAACTGGCAACTGGGTTGATGTCCTGTGCCACAACCACCTGTCTAGGAGTTCTCATAGATATCAATATAACATGATGCTCTTCCAGTATTGTTTCCCACTATAACAAAATGAACTGAGTCCAAAGAGATCTCCTGTTGTATGTTATAAATGTTGACTGTCCACCATAAATAAATCCTAGGTTGTCCACAATAATTAATAAGAAAGAAAGGGGGGCTATATATAATCCTGTCAGAAAGTAAAAGTTGGTTGTGTGTTTCAGAAGCAGGTAAAGAGTTAATTATGAAAAGAAAACTAAAATCCTAACAGCTGGTTCATCCCAGTCAGTGCTTCTCACCGGCTACCCTCCTGCATTACTGTAATAACCTTCCAACTTTCCTCTGTGGTCAGCTTGAAATCTCATCCATTCGCTAAGACAGTCTCTCTTCTAAGTTAGAGCAGAGAGGTGACCGGACCTTCCCACACACACTTGCTCCTACGATCCTGCCTACATAAAAGGTGGCAGCAGAAGACAGTTCCTCCTGAGAGTAGTCTCAGAGGCCACAGCTGCCACTTAAGTTCAACATTTATCAAGGGACAACAGAATATAAAGTATTGGGACCCACAATAATCATTTAAACACACAGATTCACTTTACAGATGAAGAAAAGGCTCCAAGGGCTGAAATGGTTTATCCTACATCAGGACTAGGAAACAAAGATCTAGGGAGTTCTTCACTTCATCCCACACTTATTCACACAGAAGCACAGTGCAAACACCACGTGACACTAAGGTACCTATTTACAGGGGATGCCTAGAGTAGAGGCTAACCACTGAGAAGTTAAGCAACTTGCCCCAAATGGCATGTTTTGCTACGTGACAGCACACTTAACAGCTCCTACCTTAACCAGTGGCTGTGAGGTTTAAATGAGTGGACTGAATTAACCACATTAAGCAAGCATTCAATAAAAATTAGTTGCTACAATTAAAGTTCTCTGCATATAAAAAAAGCACTCAACAAAGAAGACCCGGTAGTAACAACAGAGCATGCCTGTCAGGTAAATAAAGAGGGGACAATACTCAAGGGACATTATTCTAACCTCTCCCAGACAATTTTAGTGCCCAGTAACCCAACAGACAGTGTGGTATCTCTAATGCTACTGATGTCGTGCACATCTTTTGCAAGAAAGCTTTCCCTAGGGGCATGAAATGACAGCTACTCTGGTGGGTTTAATAGAATGGCCCCCACAGGTTCATATATTTCAATGCTTGGTCCCCTGTTGGTGGAACTGTTTGGGAAGCGCTGGGAGAGGTGGCCTTGTTGGCAGTATCCACACCATTCCCAGCGACCTAGTTCTCCCTCTCTGACTGGATCAAGATATAAGCTCTCTGCACTGTTCCAGTGTCATGCCTGCCTGCTTCTTGCCGGGCTCCCTACCATGATCATCATGGACTCTTTTTTTTTATAACCTTTTCAGCAATAATTTTTATTGGACATTTATCTCTATTTTACAATATAGGAATGAAATATTTTGGAGGCAGAATGATTTGCCTAAATTTACATAATCAGTTGAGATATGGACATCAAAAGAGGATAAATTTACCTTAACAACACTAAAGAAATGTGTAGTTCATATTTCACTTTAGTCTCTAATAATTATTGATTATGGCAAGCTTCTTTATAGACTGTTCAAATCTTCAAGCCTCTCCCTGATATGACATGTATCTATTCACTCAGGAATAAGCAAGGCACATCATGGACTCTTTAAGTCCCAAATTAAGTGCTTTCTTTTATAACTTGGTCATGAAGTTTTATCATAGCAACTGAAAAGTAACTAAGATATCTTATCCATTTTTTATAAGTACCAAAACAATTCCACTGAGGTCCAACTTGGGAACTCAATGAGCTTATTGGTACTATTTACAGAGTATGGGTGAGAGCAGTCTCATGGAAGCATCAACAATCCCAAAGCAATTTCACAACTGCAGAAGTCTCACTGTAACATAGATAACAATTGTCCAGTTTCACAGATGGAGTCCCATGACGCTCTTCCCTAACCCCCAGCTAACTTTCCAGTTAACTAGAACAGTAACCTAGAATGCAGAGACCCTCTGACCATACGTAATCAGGGACAGAATTATATACAGCTAGATGGGAGGTGCACAGGGAGTGAGGGAAGGGACTGACATCAAGTGAGGGTCCAATGCCTCTTCTTATATCCCTCTATGGGGAAACATCAAGAACCAACAAGCTTAACCTTGAGGCTTCCTACAGCTACTCTAATGAAAAGGATGGCTATATGCCAGAGGGTGATGGTTTATGACAAAACCTACGTAGAATTTTTCATTTCTGCTACAGAAACAGTCAGTAGGGTATAATAGAAAATGTGCATCCTGTGCTATATCACCTCGGAACCACACAACATGGTTGAGCCTTATTTTCTGCAGCTCAGTGCTGCAGCTTCCTGCTACACTACTGACTCTTGGAGACAGCCATTAGACTCTGGCTGGGTGCTGTTGACCTTAGTTTACTTGCTTTTCTAAGAGATCATAAACCACGTAAGAGTTCATTCCTTGGCCATATCCCTGAGGGCAGCTGTTGCTGAGCTGTTACTACAACATGGGTGATTCAGAATCGAAGCTGATGGCTCACAGTCAAAATCACAAGGGTGGAGTTGGCGATATACCTTAGGTGGGAGTGTTCACCTACCATGCATGAAGTTCTGTGTTGAATCCCCAACATCTCATAAAAACCAGTGTAGCTGCACACACTTTAAGCCCAGTTGGAGATGGTGGCAGAAGGATCAAGGCAATCCTTGGCTACAGAACAAGCTCAGGGCCAGCATGGGATACACGAGAACCTTTCTAAGAAAAAGAAAATCAGAAGATGGGGACAGAATGATGGAAACCCCTGCACATTAATAAGTAAGTGCCTCACCGTCCTATTCTGCCATGTGAACTGCAAAGCAGTCAAGAGTGCATCTGAAGAGACAGCTGAAGCTCATAGATGCCTCAATAGGCTGGACACATACTAGTGGAGCAACTCTGCATTAGGGGGACACTGTCTCTGCCTATTGTGAAATGAGAGTCACTTCACCTGTACTCAGCACCCACCAGCACTCACTCACCCTTGGGAGACTGAGTTGACTTCTCTAAACTATTATTTCTTCAGGAAGAAAATACACACGAAAGTTCTTTGTAACTCAACATGTCACATAAAAGTGATAGAAACCTTTAAAGCAAACAAAATAAACCAAAGCAAACCACATGCCACAGACGGGGGCAAATAATTCTGTGCCTTGTGGTGAACAAACAGTTACGGGTGAGCAAACTCAGGCAGTAGTTTTGATCAGATCAACAGAAGCAAAAAGGGGACTAAGACAAAAATGGAATCAGAATCAGGAGGGAGCCAATGTGAACCATAAAGTTCAATATGGTGCAGCTCTTTTCTGCTTTGGAAGTGCCATTTCAATATTTTTTAGAACTTTTTAATATAGCTTTGTTTGTGACAAAAACCATCTCAAGGCTCAAAGACAAAACCAATCACTTAAAACACAGAATATACACTGGTGATCATTAAGTGGTTAAACCAGTGAGAGCACTAACTTGAGGGAGCTTTAGTCTGGCTCTGTGCCCCTAAGGTCAGCAGGCAGTGGCTGTGAACTCAGGGCAGAGAAGTATCTCAGTGATCTGGAAAATGAGGCAGTTGACCTTATAACCTCTAAAGATTCTCTCTAGCTCTACAACTCCAAACCCGAATTATTTCTCTAGAGCTCAGAAGCCTAACACTGTTTCAGTACCCCACTGGTTCTCCAGACCCTCCCACACTGCTCAGGGTTCACAACCCAAAGTATGCATACATTCATGTGCATTTCATTTATTCATTCAGATGCTGTCTCTCAACTGTGTGTCGGGCTTTGGGGACAAACAGAGGGATAGTAAAAATCTTCTTAAAATAGTAACTGGATAGAGCTGGGAATAAAAATCTCAATCTGGTGGGTCCCACATGAGAAAATCCTGGAGACACTGTTTAGAGAAAGAATGGGAATGAAAAGCTACCAGCTCCTGTGAGGCAGAGGACACACTAACAACAATTTAGTGAACAAAGAGTCAAACAAGGTTAGGCCCTAGGGAAGTAAGGACAACGGCTTCAGAAATAAACACACATTAATCCAAACTGGGTAACACTTTCTGCTGGGTGGAGAGCCCCTCCCCAATGCTGCCTTCAGACTAGAAGCATTCTAGATGAAGAGTAGAAGTAGAAATTAATGATCTCATTAGTAAGAATTTCTGGCACATACTCTTGTACCTGGTGCATAAAATGCATGTGGGCATGTATTTAAACTATGAAATTAAAAAGCGGTTTTCACATCTACTTTTGTACCTACGGCAGCAATATGCTATCAGGGAGTCAAAGGACCTGGTTTGAACCTCAGCTCTACCATGTAAGAGTTGTTCACCTTGGACAGACAAATCTTCTCTACACAGCTATTTTCTCCTTATAGAATATAAAGGACAGTTGTGTATTTACAGAAAGAACTTAACACAGCATTTAGTTCCAAAAAAAAAAAAAAAGCTTAATAAACACTGGCTATTAAGGAATAACAGTTCCTGAAGACTAGAGGCTGTTTAATCATTTTGATAGATACTGTACTGCAACACTGCCAAAAACACAAAGAAATGCTACCTGCTTTCCTTTCCCTTTGGGGATAAGAGTTCATGGTTGTTTGTGTTTTAGAGTTGATCTGTATTTAATGTGACTTATCACGATGTGTGTTAGGGTCTAAGAGATCAAATTCAGTTGCTAAGTCAAGTGACATCCCATGTTACAGCAGAAAGTGAAGTGGACACTAACCTTCCACCAGACTGCCCCAGAGGGAAGCAGACATAGAACAACAGGAAGCTTGACTGGTCACAGAACAGAAAGAAGTCCACCTTGTTCCCCATGTGTCAGTATCAACAGTCAATTCATGCTTATTCCCAATTAAGCCCACATCAAACACCCACGCTGTCTAAGCACACAGTGTGCTTGCCTGAGCAACAACTGTGGGACCCTGGGTGGGAAGCTACAGAGGGCCGAAGAACAAAAAGTGGGAGAATTGAAGGTCTGACAATCTTAGGCTTGATCTTGGTTCTTTCCTTTCCTGGTGTAGCTAGAGAAAGGAAGCTGCCCACTGCCAAGCTTCTGGTCACTCATCATCTGAAAAATTCATGAAGCTCACTCATCATCTGAAAAGTTCCTAAGTTTTCAATACAGATTTGTGATCTGCATCTCTGCAAGTCCATTTCCACAACTGTTAAAAATGACCAGAGGAGGCTTATAGTTAACTAGTGCAGCATCTTTAGCTTAATGTGCAGTCTACAGCTAGATACACACTTAAGTCATAAGGCTCTTTCATGATGACTCACTTGACAAACTGTAGAAAAAGTTCTGACATCAAGAAGGAAAACAGGAAAGGCATTCATTTACGAAGTTATCTGTTGCAAATATGAAGCAGAGCGGCAGCAGGATTCCAGAATCAAACATGGAGCCTGCCCCAGGGAGCTTTGCATTGGTTTCTTTGCACTTGGTGCTGAGATTCATGGTGGCACTCCAAAATGCCAACACTTGGATGTAGAGGAAGAAGGATGAAGTTCAAAGTCCAGGGCCAGCCTGGCCTACATGAGACATCTCAAAAAAAGAACAAACAAACCTAGATGTGGAACTGCCTCCTAACAAGAGTGTGCCTTGACTTGACTTACAGATGTGCCCTTTAGCTGGTATCTCACCAGGAAAGGTGCTCCTGAAAGCACACTCACAGAGATGCCCAACATTTTCAGAGGCATGTCAGACTTAAGAGTGGTTCTCTGAAATTTTTGGAACGAAGAGTGTACACTCTGTAAAAACACCCCAAATGTCACAAACTCAAATGTTACCAATTTGCCTGACAAAGTGGATAGAGCTGTTTTAAAACCTCAAATGTTACCAACTCACCTGACAAGGTGGAACCAGCCTTCTATCCAAGAGCCAAGGCTCAAGAACAAAATCTGAATTGCAATTTGGCTTGAACAGAAAAACAAAACAAAAAAAATGCTGGATTCGCCTTCAGAATGACCCATTAGAGTCACCTTAGTTCCCTTCTCCTGTTAGTTCCTCCTCCTCAAGATGTTCCCACGTCTGTCAGCCCCGCCCGCAGCACAGCCCTTCTTACTTCACTGAGTGGAAGTGATGTTGCAGAGCAAGTGGGCCCGCAGAAGACACTCACTGCATGGTTGTGGTGTGGGTGTTTCTTCAAGGGTTCACATGCTGGACCCCTGGTCCGCAGCAAGTTCTGTCCTTGGAGAGGATTCTCCCAGGACCCTGAGCTTGTTCTCATGAGACTGTACCTGGCCACTCTCTTTGACTTCTGCCAATCTGATCTCTCCTCTTGCACATCCTGCCCACTCTGATACCATCCACTTTCAATCTTCACAGGAGCCATGTTGATGCTGGTACCACATGCTTCACTTCTAGAACTGTGAGCTTAGTAAACCTCTTCCCTGTTTAAAGATACCTAGCCCCCTATGAAGCTCATGTAGTACTTACTGAACCCACACAAGGGACTCGGTTCAATCCCTACAAATGCTGCCTCATGTACTTTATTTTACTAGCAAGAAACGATTTACTATGGAGTTTTCAGCCAGAGAAATGTCTTGTTGACTTAATAATCAGAAGCAAAATTGTTTAGACAGCAAGGCAAATTCACTCCTTACTGTCCATGCAGAAGAAACAGAGAATTAACTTGTTTTGAAAATATCAGTTCCATCATTAGTCCCTCTCACTCCACCTCTGAACTGCTTACCCCTAAAAATAACTGATGTAAACTGTCTAGATAATCAACACCTCCCACTCGGCTTAAAGGAAAAAAAAACATGCTTTCATTTTTCACTTATAGATGCCAGGGTGTGTGAGTGTGTGTTGTGTTTATGTTGTGTATGTTACATAGCATGTATGTATATGTATGTGTGTGTGTTTCTAGTAAGAAGATAAATGCTGAGCAGGCTCTCTGAGTTACTGGTACTCTGCTGCTATACCACTAAAAACAAGCAAGGCACGGTGGCAAATGGGATCGTGGTTTGGGCCATGGAACCCAGGCTGGATCACTGTCTTGATCAAGTCCTGGATGATTTGAGGGCTGGGAAATAGCAATCCCAAGATCCCCAGAACAGAGCTGGCACTTGGAAAGTGACTGGTGGGACATCACAATTAATTTTGACAAAAGGTCACACAAAAAATTTAGCATGGTATTCAAACTGGCTGTGGCACAACCTTCAAAAGATTTGAAGGCACCATGCAGTTGATAGGCATATAGTCCTAGCCAAAGAGGCAGACTTGGCTGCTTTCAGAAACCTTTACCATATCTGCTTTCAAGAATTGATCACTGCCATAATTTTAACCAAATATCTGAGTACCAACAGGTTTAAAAAGGGGGTTGGTAGGGGGAGTGTCACTAGACCTGAGGTATGTGTAATCTTTTAGAAGTAATGCTAGTAGGTCATGGAACCTAGGAGAGTCTAGGACTGCCACTTTTCTAAACCAGTATAATTTCTAATTTCATTTTAAATACTTACCCTTACACCCATACGTAAACGTAGCTCTCACCCCTCATCAGAAAAACCTTCTTTTGGCAGCAGATAAGAAACCGAAAGCTACGACTAGTCAAAATGCAGAGCAGAACAGACTTTGGAGTGCCAAGCCCCAATGGATACAGCAGTAACATTTCCCCTACATTTAAGGTTCAGGGAACATCACAGGAAAGGGAGTGAAAAGACTACAAGGGCCAGAGGATCAGGATATCTTATCCAATGTGTGGTCTATAGGACAGCGAAGTTACAGCCATGAAATCCCAACAATATGGCTGCCTACACAAGACCTGAATGGTGACAACCCCAGCTGACAAGCCAAAGTGCATGAGGAATCTCATGAGGTCTCACTCTTAGATGAAGAGCTAAAGACAATTAATGACTACTAAGTGATGGAGTATCAGTCTTTCTCAGGGACGAGGCCCCTAACCATGGTCAGCCCTAAACACACTGATAGAAGCAATACTAAATGGACTTAACAGGCTATTTTTATTCATATGTGTACATGGAACAATAATATAAAAGGAGAAAAATGTAGTAAGAATGGCTAGAAAAAGGGGTAAAGACATATATGAATATGAGTAAAAACATCACTGTCCTTCATCAGCCCACCATGAACAAGGTTGTCTTAAAATGAGAAGAAAAACTACTTCTGTGACTACCTAGTGGTTGTCATTTATTGCCCCATCAGGAATATTAAAACAACAACAGCAACAAATAAGCAAGTTGAGCCTGAACAGCTTGATTCAGCAAAAGCCCATTTTCTCTTGGCTCTATTTCACACAGCTAACACACACATGGCACTTTAAGATGAGTCTGAGGGAGAAAGGGCATGAACTAGCCAAGTCATCTCAGCCTAGTTTAGTCATCCATAAAACAGAGTCTCAGAGCTGCAGAAGTATTAAGGTGAATAGAGGATGTTTGTAGAATGCCCAACACAATGCCCATGGCAGACTAGATGCTTAATTGCAGTAGTTTTGTTTGTGAATCTGATTTTGTTCCAATGCTTGCATACAAAATGCAGGAGCCTTGGGGCAGCGACAGTGTTATTTGACTTGGCACTGTTCCATGTTCTGGGAGGCAGTGCACTTACTTGCTTTGTTGTGAAAAATATTACTATTATTAAAGTAGGAGCAGCTGCTAGGCCAGCAGTAAGCAGCTCTTTTGATTTGCACTCTGTGGAAATAAGGAGTATCTAATTTTATGTAAATGCTACTAATGTGAATAAACATCACAAGAAAAAGGAAATGAAATTCATAAAAAAAGAAATGATTAATGGAATATAAAGGAAGCCCCCACTCCCATTTTTTTTTTTTTTTTTTTAAAAAGCAGACTTTCTTATTTCATGTGTGACTGGGTCACATGAAGAAGCCCTTCCATGGAAGCAAAGCCGTTAGTCCTTGTTTATTCTTCTGTCTTGGTTACTTCACACTGGTAGAAAGCCGATCAACCTTTGCTCTGTCTAGCCTTCCACCCGTCCTGGGTGACTATAGAAACACTACTGAAAGAACACCATGCCATGACTTTGGATTCAATTGTTGGTCTGTCTTGAACACATCAGCAAAGCTAAAACTGGGCAGTACAGTCCTCTAACCACAGCCCTTCGTGTATCCCAAATGAATAGGGTGGAAGGGTCAGTGAGAGGTAAGACTAGCAGAGGGAGGTGCAGAAAAACTACTATCTTCCAAGTGTCACCAGATACCAGGCACTTTACCTCCCTTCCATTACCTACTGGTTCTTATGACATAAGGCCCTGTTGGCTCCATCCAACTCTTACTTAAATAAAAACAGAAAGAGGAGGCGAGGAAACCTGGATCTCTGCTTTGCTGTGTCAGCTGTATGGGGAGAGGGTAAGGGGAAGGAGGCTCTTCCTAGTCTCTTCCCATTCTCTAAAGACCATCATGAAGGGATGAGAAGGAAGGTTTAACCTGAACAATCATAGGTCCATCATCCTGCCCGAAGCTGACCAAACCAGAGTGATCTGCTCTGCCAAGCTGGGCCAATCTGCATTTGCCCATGTAATGTGTTTTTCCCATAGTATGGCACAAAGATACCAACTGGTGTCAAGAAGTTATATAGGACCAGTGTGAACATATTTGCCAGTAATCTAGAAGTTAGTAGTACCTTTATTGCCTGTCATTCTTCCTCTTGTGTCCCACAGAATATTCAATGAGTCTTTCCAACAAATCCAAGTGCTATTTTACTAGTTCTGTTGTGTTTTTCTTTGCTTTATATGAATATCTATGAGGGGTTGGTAGAGATTTGAAATTTACCAAAAGGACCATATGCACCTTTATTTTCTGTGCCCCAGCAATCTCATTCACAAAAGGACTGGATGATCTCTAGTTATCTTCTCAGCTTTGATGAGCTCACACCATAACAAAAGAATTATCACCATACTTATTACAGCCCACGGCATGCTGGGATTGTTCACTACAGTCATCTTAGTCTAAGCCCCTGGGGCATGATGTTACAGAATACAAGGTATAGTTGCTATGTTAATAACAGAGTAGAGAAGAGCTTATAGTTTCTTCACATCTGGCAGGAGGAGAAATGGTCTCCATTAACATAGCCAACTCTTTGCTTTCTGCAATAGTTGGCACCAAATTTAACTGTTTTGTGGTTCTTACCTCCTTGAGCCATAAGGTTCTGATTTTGTTTTTCCTAGCTTCTGGGTGGCTAAATTGGTACTGTCTTATCAAAGGGACACATATTCCAGTTCTTTGGGGGAAAATTATACCGTAGCCTCAGCATTAAAATTCAGTTCTTATGTAACTAACAGCAAACGGCACCATGGTACATAGCTGGCTCAGATAGGGCTCAGGCCCAAGAAAGGCCCACTGTGAACTCTTACATTTAGTTAAGACAAGCAGAGTCATATGGCTCCTAAGCTGAGCAACCCCTACTCCAGATACGACCAGAATTATTTTACTGAGATGGCAGCAATTCTGTCTTGACTAAACAGAACGATCCTTTCCACTCTAAAGCTCCTGCCTCCAAACCAAAACAGAATTGCTTGTGATCTCAGTGTTTCAAGCTATAATCAGCAAAGCACACTATATTCCAGGTAAGACCAAAGCATACTTGCCTGCCCCAAAATGGACAAAATCAAATATCTGCATTCATTATATAACAAAACAGCTCATTACCCCAACCTCCAACAAAATCAGTGTTGCCCAGAATTTAATGCATCAATGAAGGGACCCCATGGATAGGAGGTGGTAAACAAATTATCAATTACTGGCAAAAGCTTGGGCCACAAAGCTGCACATGGAGCCTATTAAGCTAGAGTGAGTCAGAAGGCAACACCAAACACTGGTTCCCTCACTAAGGGGTAAGAAAACAGTCACACTGAGTGAGCAGCTTACTTCAGCTCAAAATGGCTATGACCATGAGCCACAAATAGTCCAAATCGTTAGTTTGGACCCATCTGTGCTGCCACAACCCAGATCCTTGAAGCAAACAGAATCAGCACTGTCATCTGACCTCCTCATCACCTACCTTTCCAAAACACTTCTACCAACTGTTGACCTGGTGACACACCAGGAATACAATGCACCTGTAGTAAACAGCAACAGTCCAGAGGATAAGAGCTACCATGTATACAGTGATCGACATGCCAGGCAATACTCGGGACTTTACATACAGTGACTCGCTCTTCCCATAAAGAAACAAGAAACAGAGAAAGCTTCAGTAATTTGACCAACAAACATCCTGGAAATCAAAAAGCTGAAGTAGCGTCACCTTCATCAACCCACATATCATTATTGGTCCACTGGTAAACCTTCCGTCTGTTTCCTTACTTACTAAGGAATGTGTAGCAACAATTTTGGAATTTTGGTTTCTCTAAAAAAAAAAAACCACAAAAATATTAGTATTTTTTGTTGTTGTTGTTTGGTTTTGTGTTTTCTTTTGTTTTTTTTTTTTTTTAATCCCAGGTGTTCAATATACAGCCTCTTCAGATTGTCCACAGCAGCTGACTATGATTTGACTCGTGCTCTAGCAGGGGCATGATTTTGCCAGCTGCAAGTAGTTTCTGCAACTGTGTGGATTCTGGGGACTTTTAGAGAAAATATAAATGCTAGGGCCCTGAAAGGTTTAGTTGGTGGGTTGGTGGGTGGGTGGGTGCTGTGGTAGTGGTTAGTTAAGTAGTTGTTTAAGGAAGAGGCAGAGAAGGAAGGAAGAAGGAAGAAGAAAGAAAAAAATTAGATATCCTGATGCTGAAGACCAAACTTGCTCCAAGGAACTCAATACCCCTATTCAGCAGGGGGTAGTCTAATGATAACATTACTCCCTTTCCTCTCTATCCTTTTCTTCTCTTTGTCTAGTGTTAGGGGTCGAAAGGGTGGGGAAGGGTGGGGAAGGGTGGAAGAAAGAAGAACCCACCAAGTAGCCAAAGACCAGCTACAGGAATGCTAGGGCCTCTTCCTGGCCTCGTTCCCTATGGGAGGAGCAACTGACTATAAAGACTTTGATATTCATTGGCCATCTTTACCAGGTCAGGAAATCACTTGATGAGTGCCTCATGGGCATTATGTCCTTTTCTATTCAAAAGGACACCATTTATGAAATTAAGAAACATGCTTCAGTATGATCTCCAGCTGCATCACTTACTCATCGTTAAATAACATATGTAAGAATGGATATGCCAAGAAGTCCTCAAATGACTAGTGATGTATATGGAAATCAACACTTGGGGTTTCAAAGACCCCCACACACAAAGCACTTTGCAAATGCCTGGACAGTCTGAACATCTGACACAACTGGCTTCTGATGGAAGCCTCTTAACCCAGTATCAAATGTGTCATGGCCTCACATAACATTTTTAGAGATCAGCACTTAACCCAGTGACTAGTGTGTGTAAAATGAGCTTCCTAATTTCAGGTTTATTTCAGGCTTTCTCTCTAGAAGCTAGATCCAGACAGCAGTGTTGGAGAAGACTCCCCCAGCAAAGCACAAAAGAGTCAAAAACCCTGAAGTCAAACCCTTGCCTAAGTTCCTCATCTTTAGACCTCAATCTCCACATTGAAAGTAACAGGACTGACAAAATCTGTGTGATCCCCCATAATTCATCAGCTTTACTCCACAGAGATTCAAAGCTCCAAGTTTCTTCTGCTGAACAGTAAGCTGAGTAAAATTAATACTTTGCTTCTCCACTTTTAGGCAGCTGAAACCAGCAATCCAAGCATGGGATCAGTGAAAGATTATCAATATCATACTACTAGCCTGATGAGTTCAAAATCAAATGCACAACAGCATGAGAGTTACTCAGAACTACACTAGTAGGGGTGGCCACCAACCTTTCAGTAATATTGTAACTGGTTATTAGATATTCAACACAGCTTTCAGTAAGTCCCTAGGAGATAGAATCTCCACACTGCCAAACTCAGACTGGATGTTACTCAAGTTTCCTGTAACTCAATTATATAGTGATTCCTTAGCAACAAGTATCCTGTAAACTAGGAGGCAGTGGACAGCCAGGCAGCTCAAGGGCCTAGTGCAGTTACAACCTCTGGTTGCAGTTCTTCAGCTTCAAGAGTTCCAGAATACATACGTCAGGATGGAAGTGGAAGCCACACGGCCTTTTCATAGCTGATCAGCCTTATAAAGGACTGTTGGCAGCACCCATGTATGACCATAACAAACAGACATTTAGGGAGAGGCCTAAGCAATCAGCTTGCTTTTTTCTCCCCTCTCTAAATTTTATTTATAAACTGTGAAATATATAGAAAATAAAGCTGGCTTTTAAGTTCATATATTCTGTATTCAAAATCCTAGTCTGCTGCCCACCTTACCAGGAGATCTTGGACGTTTAACCTCTCAGCTTTTATGCATGTATGAGAGGATAGTACTAAGAAAACACAACGTCCACTGAACTGGCCTTTAATTATGTGAAGATGAGAACAACGTTTTTAAAAGAACAAAGATGTGTATGAGGGCATATGGCGTCAGTGTGGAGTAGGGACAGATTCACACCTTTCTGTACGGTGCATGAGTCTGGAACACAAGGGAAGCTGCATTCCCTGTTTCTGTAAGCAAACAGTCACTGACCTTTGCTAGGTTCTGAGAAAACATGCCCTAATTACTCCCAGACTGGATCAGAGGCTTGGCTTCCAGATCCTAGACTTGTACAAAGGATACTGGTACCACAGGGAGAATTGTCTCCTGGTGGTTTATCTTCAAGAGGTCAGGAATAGACCCAATTACATTTTCTCTACTTTGGGGAAAATGGCCGACGGGGACTTTATCTAAATCCTCCAGAGAAGGGCTTTGTTGATGTTTTGGTTGCCTAAAACTGCATATTTTGTGAAGGTGACTAGCTACTTCTTAAATACATTAAGACGTCACTTTAGAATTCCTAGGTGTGAGAGACCATGAATTAGCACTAGAGACTTCTTATTTATCAAAGGCTAGATCTCCAGAACAAGAAAGACAATGCTCAATATTTTATGATCAAAACTTCCAAGAGTAGAGCAATACTTACAGAAGTCTGACTGGTGTGCGAGTCTCAAGTTCATTTCTGACTGGCTGTGAACCAAATACACAGGCACACACACTTACACATGAGATTATCTGTAAAATGGGACTATTAACAGTAATAGGACACACATTAAGTAATAGTATGTATATCTGAAGGGGTGGAGTGCTAGAGAGATAGCTCAGTGGTTAAGAGCACTGGCTACTCTTGCAAAAGACCTAGGCTTGGTTCCCAGCATCTATATGGTGACTCACTTCCCTCTACAACTTTAGTTCCAGGGGATCAGAGGCCCTCTTCAGGCTTCTTCAGGCAACAGACACATACATGGTGTACAATATTCACATGCAGGTAAACACTGATATACACACACACAAAATAATGAATCTTTTATATATATTTAAAAATATATAATGATAAATGATAATCTATGTATACATATACATATATATATATTAATATTGCTAGGACATAGCAGGAATATCAATAGTTGGCAATTGTTGTTACTATCAAAGAGACTTCTGGTAACCTTTGATCAAATGATTCTAAGCCTTCAAAAATGTATCTCCTAGCCATAACCACACTGACATCCTGCTACCTTAGAATGGTTTTTAGAGGGCACCTTGAAGACAATTACTTATCCCCAATCCCCAAGCCTAGCAGTGTAATGCATTCAATGGTGTGTGTATTGACTGGATGGCAGATTGCAGTATTTAGCTTATATTGCTGTCATGAGTGTTCTGTATTAATTCTCACATCTATGAACTTAACCTTTCAATCCTACTAAGAGTTATGCTTTGTTTTGGTTTTTTTTTTTTTTTTTACTTCAACACCATGAACTTCCATCAAATAACCCAAATAACAGTCCCAGTGCCCCAGCAGGGCTTGGCAACTGGGACTGCCACACAAACGCTCCTCGAAGATGTGTTGAGCAGATGTTGCCTATAGGTCATTTATGTTAGTTCTCACATTTCAATCTGAAACTCATATCCATACCTCTGAAGAAATATAATACTTAAATCACTATTAAGAATGACCTGGAACATAGGAGGAAAAGCCAAACTACAAAGGACCTTAGACACCTCTTCATGAGATCAAAATTGTGTTGTTACGACAAAAGTGAAGTCTATCTTTGCCCTACAGTTACGAAATAAGACTTCGTAGATATTTAGAATCTCATGTGGTAACTGTGTAAAGCATTCCCAAACTCTTTTATTTACTAATGAAATCTTAGAGAAAAGTCATTTCTCTGGAACTTTTCTTCTCAGTAAAAAGGAGATAAGAGCCGTCCTTTACCCTTCATACAGGTCTACGAGTAGACTTTACACAGAGGATGCATGTAGCCCTACACAACAGACTACAAGTGACTGTGCATCCCATGTGCCTAAAACCGGCCTTATACGGAGCAGCAGCTAAAGAAATGAGCAAAGATTATTTCCATCAGCACTAAAGCAAAATGTTGCCAAAAACCAGTAACCCTGATGAATATGTGTTCCCCCTTGTACCCAAGGCCCTAAGTATTGGCCATTCCCAGTCTTTAAAGGGAGATCCCAGTGTCTTGGTCTATATTCCTATAATGCCTGCTTGCTTCTTTCTCAAGAAACTCTTGTCTTCTAGGCACTAACCCATAACTTCTAAAGGGACACAAATAGAACAGCATACACCAGTATGCTCTGGTTCCTGAAGACGCAGAGTATTGGCTTTGTGCTTGGAAACCACTTACAGGCCAGGATGGAACCTTAGCTGAATCCCAGCCGATCCATTCCTGCCTCTCAAAGGCAGCCACCTGTGTCCCAGCCAAACCATTATTACTCCCCGAACCATATGTGTCCCTCAGCCCTAAAAGGGAAGCCTTGAAGTAAGCTTTTGGCCTCTTCTTTCCATGTATATCTGATTCATTTCCCAAAGTGCATGTCCCAAGGGGCTTTAAATATAAACAACAGCCTCTGCTCCACATGGTGTACTGTTTGACAGGGAGACACAATGAAAGGGGAAAGTGTTAACCCCAAATTAATCAATTTGGTGTTCCAAGCTTGGCGCTCTAACAGGTTTTCAGTTGAGCCCCATGTGTGTTAATTAGTAATATAAACAGCAAAGTCATAAATAAACAGGAAGTTCTTAACTACTAGAACTAGGAAAAGACTTGCTTCTAAACGGAAGTCCAAGCTACCCAAATTACCCCTATCCTAGAGTTTTAACATCACCAAAACAAACCAAACAAACTAGCCAAACACTCTATTTCTAAGAATAACCACAATAACACAAGTCAAACTCTTGCAATTTTCAAACCTCTCGCTTGTGAAGTATGTGCAAACAACATTTCCTGACATGTTCACAAAGTTTTCCTTTTATTTTGGGAGCAGTAGTCCTCCACACATGCACCACAACATTATTTTTTGTTGTTGTTTGTTTTGTTTTGCTTTGGAGACAGGGTCTTCCTATGTATCCTAGCCTGGGAACTCACAATCCTCTGCTCAGTCTCTGAGTGTTGTTGGCATCATAGTGTGCAGCACGGCTAGTGCGGGTCCCATGCTCTAGCATTTTATGAAATAAGGTCTTGCTGTGCAGCCCTGGCTGGTCTAGAACTCATTAGAAAGTCCAGCCTAGCCTCAAGCTTGTGGCGAATCCTCCTGCCTCTCTGGACCAACTGATTGGATCACAGGTATGTCCCACTATCCCAGCCTACTTCTGAAGAACCAGGCTGTGATCTACTTAAGATGTACCTTCAGCTGTGTGATGATCCAACAATAAGAAGCTAAACAGACATTTCGTATAAAGAAGAGGTCACCACACAAAGTCAAACCAAATAGACTATGATTCAAGGGTTAAAAAATACACATTGAGGGAAATGATTTCTTAACCAAGCTGTATTCAAGTTTAGAAAAAGAATGACAAAATTCTGTTATCAATTACTCTATAACTGGGACAAATAAAACATCTACTGGCATGTTTTAGAGACAAGAGTATATCAGTGTATTCTAATATGTCACTTTTGAACTTTCTAGACTGGTTCCAATTCTTCCTCAAGCTCAAAGGTCTATTCTTCTACCTAACTGTAACACACACACACACACACACACACACACACACACACGGCTGTGGGTAGATGCTTGTATGACATTAACTCTATTCTAAAAAGCTGCTTCCGTATGCACAAATATCCCCCACAGACAGCATCCCAAACACCCTTATCATCTGCTGCACAAACAGAACACAGTAACACTATCTGAATGTGCAGAAAGTTACAGTACTGACAGCTCTATTAGCAGGCAGGGAAGAAGTTATCTGGCAGAAAAATAACCCCACAGTCTAATCAATGTTAAACCCTTTAGAGGTATATCCAGTAAGAAATGGGAAAAGATGACCACACACTCCTAGAAGAGCATGTCTCAACTTCTTCCAATTACGTGAAGGACAGAGTCATTTTGAGGTTGAATGCCGGGCAACTGTTTGATCCCTGACATTAACCATCAAACAACTGACAGGTCATAAGGGGGTGGGGTATTCATTACCTCTGGCTTTCAAATACACCTAGTTAGGTAGTATTTCTCCATCCCCTTGAATATTCATTCCCATCACTCAACAATGATTCCAGAGAAAACTCTAGAAACAACCCTTACTGGAATAAAACAGACTAGTTTATAGCACCTGGCAGGTGGGCAAGATGGGACCTCGAGACAACAAAATCTCCCACCCCCAAACATTTCCAGATCTTATGTATGCATCCAAATACCAGTTCTCCATACATCAGACAACCTGACTACCAAGCCAGTCCCAGGCAGAACTTCAAGATTTTCTGTATTACCGAGGGCTGGCCCTACCGGCCCTAAATTTAAAAAAAAAAAAAAAAAAAAAAAAGAGCTCCTTGAACCTCAAATAAACCAAGTGCATAATTCCCATGGGGAAAACCCTCTTCCTGCCTATACTGTCCTGTTCTGCCAAGGATGGGAGTAATATTTTGTGGCACTGAGAAACTGTGCTGAGTTTCTGGGTAATTGTCTTATTTTCACCGATATTTTACAGGCTTTTACGTAGCTGTAAACCTGTGCTTACATGTTCCTCCTCACCCACCCCATGGTATCTAAAGATTTAAAAGAAATAGCTTTGCCCTTGCCCCTGCCCCTGGACATCCATCTGCTGGGGGGTCCGGATAGGCAGAGCTGTTCTTTCTGAAGCTTCTAGTCCCATTTACCAGTCTGATCAGCTCTGCAGACTGCATTGAGTGTCCTGCGGATCTGGTGCGGCAAGCCTTGAGCCCTAGAGAACCAAAGCCACTGGAGCAAGGGGAGCTGGGCGGGGACCTGTCTGTCCAGACCTCCTTCCACTGGATTTTTGCTCACTTTAGGCACAGGGGACTAGCAGACACAGGCTCGGGGATGGCAACAGTCTCAATTGAAGTTCCCTTTTATTCCTTTGGGTTTTTCCACCAGCCCTTATCTTACAGCTAAGCCTGCCTGGCCCCGCTGGGCTGCGGAGAAGTGCATTCACGGCCCATCTCCAAGTCTCTGGCTAGTGACCTTGGCCACGAAGCCTCGCCTTTCTGCCCTCGGTGGCCTGATGCCATGTACTTCGCGGGTTAGAAAAGGGTCACAATGATGTGGAAGTGCTGAGCAGACTCCCTGGCACCCAGACAGGGTGCAAGACAGAGGATCTCTCTTCTACTCGGGTGTCCAGAGCTTGCCCAGTCCTTCCCCACTTGAGTCTCCCCGGCTTTCAAGCCTGCAGGATCCCGGAAAGGGCCACCAACGAGGACCGCAGGGGCCGGGGGCTGCCGGAGGGGGTGTGGCTCCCCGAGTCGCCGGGCTCCCCAGGGCCCCAGCCCACCCAGCTGCAAAGGCCGCCGCCTACCTCCTCCAGCAGCGTGACGGTGTTCCTGCAGTTGTGCAGCCGCGTGGTGAAGCTGGACGTGGTGGGCGAGTTGTAGTCCTCGGTGGTCTCGGCGATGAACTCGGACACGGAGATCTGGTCCGGCATCCTGCCGCGGGAGGGACGAGACACAAGCGGGGGCGGGCGTGAGTCACGGCACAGGCTCCCGAGGCCGCCGGGCGGCTCATGAACGCCACGCGCGCAGCCCGACCCGCCGCGGCGCCCGGCCTGGCGCGCGAGGAGCGGAGCAGAGAGGAGCAGAGCGAGCGGCGCAGCACCCTTCAAAATGCGAGCCGCGCGCGCAGGCGGCGGCCGGGGACGCGCCTCCCCGAGCGCACGCAAGGGGCGGCGGGGCGGGGCGGGACGGGGAGGGGTGGGGCGGAACGGACCGCTCCGTGGCGCTGACAAGCGGCGAGGCCCGGCTGATTGGGGCGCTCGCTCCCGTGGCGCGGCGAGCGGCGCGCCCGCGCCAGTCACGGGGACAAACACGGAAGTGCTCTGCGCACGCGCCGAGCCAGCCCCGCCCCTCTTCTCCCCCACCCCCCGGCCCGGCCCTCGCGCGGCCCCCACCTCGCAGCCGCCCGCGCTGGTGCTCGTCCCCGTGGGGCTCCGGAACCGCGCCCCACACACACACCCGGCCGCCCCCGGAGCGGTTACTTCAGCGAGCTGGTTACGCGAGCGTTTTTGCAAAAGAGGGACCAAAAAAAAAAAAAAAAAAAAAAAAAAAAAAAAAGTTGTTCGTGTTCTTTTTTAGTCCCGAGTGGGTGCAGGAAGCGAGGCCCGGAAAGCCGTCTCCCTCCTGCGCGGGCCGAGGGATGGGGGCGCAACCCTGCTGCCCTCTGAACGCCAATGCTGTACCTTGTGTAGCGAGGACAGGAAGGGTTGTTTGAAAATACTTTCATCTGTCCATGCGCAATTGAATTTTTTTCTACCCCAGAGACCGCTGAAGATCAGGAGATGCAAAAAGTATTTCTCAGATGCAAATGCTCTTCACTGCTAAGCAGGAACTAAATTTCTTCTGAGAGTACCAGTTCAGCCCCATCAAGATGTCTACTGTTGTTAATCCAAAATACCCATCTAATTTCTCGCCACTGACTGGAAGATTTTTGAGAACAGTAACAACAAAAACCACCTAGGCCTTGGGATTGGCCTACAGGAGCCCTTGAAAGCTTATGGCTGGTTTCCATGCAAACCTGCTTTGGAAAGTAAGCCCTATGGCCCACTCAGACCTGCCTGCTTACCATCCGATATAGCTAGAGGTTGTGTTCGCCGGCCTTTCTGCCCATGTGTGGCTCAGGGATCCACTGTGAGGACTTGTCTTTCGTGGGAACCCACAGGGTGGGGAAGATTGTGTGTCAAATGGTAATGGTTTGCCTCATGAACTGACATTCTGAGATGAGGGATGTCAGCAAGGGCAACATTCCTGCTGTCTTGGAACTTGCTCAGCAGCAGAGGATCAGACAAATAGGCAATAGAGAGGAGTAGGAGATAGGCGTATGAAAACAACAGAGCCATACATACACCATGCTCAGAGAAGGCTCTGTCGAAGTGAGCAGAAAAGAATGAATAAACCACTGGACATTCTGTTAGCTGGGAATCTTGGACCACCCAGTTGCCTCCCATGAAAGTAGCAGACGGGAACTGTCTCAGGAGGCTGAAATAAACATTCATGGATAAGGGCTTGCTCCCTGCATGGGAAAAGGGGGTTAAAATGTGTGCTGTTTATCTCCCTGGCTTGGCTGGATTGGATCTTTACTGTACCTCCATTGAGGTTCTTACTAGTGCTCTCCAATGCAGGGAAATGTCTCAGCCTACTAAGAGAAGAACTTACTAAGGGAATGAGCACAAAGAAACACTTCCCTGGCAAAATGAAGTGTGAGAAATTTACCATAGAGGCATTCCTTTTAAAAACTAGTGAATAAAGAGGGAAACGTTAACAAGAGTACTTGCTTCCCTCAGTACTTTAAAAAAGCTTGTTTTGGGACACCTGGAAGGTGAAGTTCTCAAGGGGGAAATAGGCAGGAGATTGGCAGCTGACCATCCACCCCTGCAGGGTCACTAGTTGCACTCACGTGCTATGGCTGCAAAATGTGGCTTTTGAGAAATGAACAACCCAGAGGGGAATCCTACCTCATTTCTCACAGCATCTGGAAAATTCTGTAAGTTGGTACAAATATGACTCTTGCTAGCTTGGACTAATTATGCTCCCTGAGCCTCAGTAATCCCTTTCTCCCCCATAAAGTACTGAGAGTAAACCAGGGAACACTGGGGATTCCCTCCAAAAGGACTTGTCTTCCTCAGGGCTGTGAGGGAGTCTGGGTTTTGATATTGGCAAGTATTGTTATTGGCAAGTATTGTGTCTCCTTCCCCCCCTCCCCCATTGTCATCTAGTACCTGCCCCTTCTACTGGGGCTGGCAGCACTCCTTTGTATGTGGCCTAAACAGTAGATATGTTCAGAGCCTAGACTTAGTGAATAAGTGTGTCTGTTCCCGGAGGCCCTAGATTCCACAGTTTTCTCTCCTAATACAGATAGATACCTTGGATTTGGGCGACATGACTTAAAATAAGAGAGTAGGTGTGTCAAAATGACCACGCAGAGCCCTCCCAGCTGGAGCTCATTTGCACCTACACCTGGCTCTGCCGATGAAAGAGTCAAGATTATTACAGCAAGCTAAGCTCAGCAATGGTAAACAGCAGGGATTTCTTTCTGAATTCACCAGAGAGCCCAAACCGCTGCCACAGATTGCTGTTTCAGTTTCCACGGAGGATTATGTTATGTACCTGCTCCTCCCCTGCCTCCTCCAGCCAAGAGAGGAATATATGAACAATGAGATATTGTGCTCTGGTAAGTATATACCTCCTTAGACTGGTCTGCAATTAGAATTTCAAAGCTTCGCACCTCAACCCACCATTTCTGGGGTTCATGGACCATAATCCTCTTTAAATTTGAAACCGTGCCCTAGTGCAAACCATCTGTACCTCCCATTTTCTCAAATACCCAGAGCACCATTCCTGGATATCTAAAAGCAAATAGAGTCTGGCGTGGGCAAAGCTGAAAGGCTGGGTTTCTTTACAGGGAGCTACCCAGAAATACACACTTATCCTCTCCAAAGCCAGAGAAAACACATGCACATAGACTCGGGCTTCTGCAAACCCGGCTTATATAAAGCAAGCACCATCCACGTTGTCGTCATTGTAACCCCCTCAAAGACTGTTTATTACCCCAGGCCTCTCATTCTGCTAAGCACTGCTCCAATCGGCAAGACAGTCATCCTGCAAGGTTGCTTTGTGTCCTTGAACTGAAGCACCAAGAACAGTGCAAGCTTGTTCCTCTGGATAGCATTAGCACTGCTGACCACCGTCACCTAGGAATTGACTCTGAATCCTATTTCCACTCACAAGCCTCACTCTCCCATCTACTTTGGAACCAAAGGAGTTCGCTTACACGGTGACTGACCACGATCCAAACCTAGGAACCTGGAGGTGGGTAGTCAAAGGTGCTTTCTAAGCCTGGAAGCCCATTGCTGCTCTGAGCCACAATGTTACCCAGCCACCGTACTCATCAAATCCCTTATGGAGCCAGCAAAGGGACAGTGCTTCAAGTTCCTGGAACTTGGGTTTCTCCACTCCGCCTGGCCTTGTTTTCTCATGTGTAAAATTAGGGTAATCATGTTGTTAGACGTGGGAAAAGATGGCCAAAGGTGTTGACGCAGAGTGAATGCAATTTGAATGTTTCTTGTGTGAAGCATGACTAAAAATGCATCTCCTTTCATCCCACAACTCGGTTATCTGTGAACTAGTTACCTGGAGGATGGAAGGAGGTGAGAGGCAGGAAGGACTACACCATAATTCCCAGAATCGGCAATCTCAGATGAGGGAATTAGTAGTCTTTGGAAGATTTGCTTACTCTTGTAAGAGGCCTGACCCCCTAGTGATCAGTCTGGATTTTGGAAGTTAAGTGAACAAGAATGCCAAATCGGATCAATTCCAGTCAGGATCAGAAACGAATCATTGAGGGCCACCATGAGATGGCCCAGAGAGTAAAGTCCTTGCCACCAACTCTGACAACCTGGGTTCAATCCATGGAACCCATGGTAGGAGAAGAGAAAAGCGCCCTCAGATTGTCCTCTGACCACATACATACATATAAGTAACCTAGACACACACACACACACACACACACACACAATTTCTTACAACCAAAGCTCTTATAAGGAGGGGTGTTTTAAGCCAGGCCACTTCTAGGGGATATAACAAAAGATCCCATTCTCAGGAAGGAACATTGATTTATGAGTGGATTTTCAAATGTGAATGACTTGGGCTCACATCTCTGGCACACATCAGTTATCAGACCTAACTAAAGTGATTTACTTCTCTGAGTCTTGGTTTCCATATCTGTAAACAGGGAAGTGGGACAGACAGACAGACGGATGGACACACACACACACACACACACACACACGCACACAGAGGACACAACACGATGATAGTGCACATCTAGCAGAATGACTGAGCTAAGGAATATAAAGTACTTAACAGGGCCTAAGACATCCTAAGTAGACACCGTATTTCAGCTATTATAGGAACTTGAAACCTGTATGTGGATATAGAAATTATGATATGTCTAGCTTATGTTCCCTCTTTGAACCCTCATGGCAACTTCATATGTAAGTTCTATTATCCAAAGTTTACCACAGAGAAAACCAAGACTGGAGTACAGGACAGGACAGGACCCTGAGCCCCTAGCCCTAGCCAGGCACTGCACTAGTGGTATGCATGTAGTCACTGAAACTACCGCTGAGCCCTGAGGTGCAATCACAACAGTAACAGGGGCAGAAACACAATGAAATCAAGCCGCAAGCTTTTACTCTTGAGCCTGGGAGGCCTGCAAAACTGGTCTCTTTTACTGTATGGAGCTAGATAGTGATGCTATCCTGGATGCAGTATTTCCTGACACAGGCAACTAAGGAAACCTTGTGCATTTTACTTGTGAAATACTACAGGAAGGGAAAGTCCTCCCCAGGCAACAGTGACAGGTCTGACTCCACGTGTGATTCTATTAGGCTCATGTTACCTACTGTACTCTCCATGAAAGAGGCTTTCTTCGTGTTCTTTGTACAAGGGTTTCCCAAGTGCACTCGTACAACTTCATGTAATATTTTTAAAGTCCGTTCTATTCCTGATTGTACTTAATTTAATTTAAGTATGTCACATAAAACCACTAGAGTGTTCTCAGTAAGAGTGGAACATAGTTTGTTTGGAGACACAAAAACCTTTCTATTCTACCTTTGTGTTTCCTACTGTTCTCTCTAAAGGAGTTAGGAGAGAAAACACATGCATAACATTGGGAACTCAAAGCTCAAAGCATGAGTATCAAGTGAATGAACTGGGGAATATATTTCTATCCTGTAAAAGCAGAGTCACAGTCAATAACTACAATCGTATTATGTAACTTGGGCTGCAGCAGTCATGACCTCATTTAACATGGTAATTATATACTGTGGGCATGAGGTTATCCCCAACTTACCTGCAGGGGACACTGAAGCTCAAAGGTCACCCTGATAGGTCGTGAAGCAGGCCAGTGTAATGCCCAGACACTGGGGGGTCAGCCAGTATTCCGCAAGCTCAACAGAGTGATCAGAGACAGTGAAAGGTCCCAGAGCCCCAGGAAAACTCTCCTGACACAGTTCACACTGGTTTCCCTCTTCTGTAAGTCCAGTTTCAAATGCAAGCTTGACTGGTCTTGAAAGCAGTCCCCTGTCTCTATTGATTAGGGATTAATCTGCACATGAATATTCTCAATAACAGCTGGATCCCTCTATCATAAAACACAGAGTAATACTAGCTCAGTTCCAGCAGACTTCAGAATCAGGTACACTGTGAACTTCCCACAGTGACAAGTAGCTTTGTCAATGTTAGGGGTTGGCAGAAAACTCTGATCTTCCTATTGAGTTTCCTACACTACCAAGTTCCAGATTGTCAATTCCCAGGGGCTCCAAGGGGGCCTTGTCCATTCTGTTTCACCTATGTCCCTCTAGAATTAAAGGAAGGACAGAGGCTGTGGTGCTCCAGGCTTGACATCATATAAATAAGCACTATCTCCTGAAACCCTTCCAAGAACCTAGGGAGCTGGCACGTCTCCAGCTGTGAGAGCTGGAGACACACAGCCTGTTCAAGGTCAACAGGTAATAAGCTGAGCGATGCTTTTCAGTCTGACTCCAAACCCTGCAGGCCTTTCTTTCCCTACAGAAAGTTCTGCCTAGTACATGTCCCCGCAGGCTTCCTATAAATGTGTTTTGAACTATACTGGTTCTTCTTCTTCTTTTTTTTTTTTTTATGAGATACATCATTTCCAATATAAGCAAAACAACATCTAGAGAAGAAAAATTGTGGTGTTTTATAGGATTCCTAAAATCCAACACTCTATGGAAGTCTGGGATCTTATGTCTTTATTTTGTTTCTGCAAAAGAAGCAAGTCCCTGAGAAATGGTGAACTATTTATATGATATCCAGGTTTCTCCTCATCTTGGATGAACTGGTTTGGCTTTAAATTTAGCAGATGACACTTAATCGTGGCGATGTCTGTGCTATCTCAAGGTAGAATACACATCGTTTACGGCCCCCTTCCCTGGCTCCTTCTCAAATGTTTTTATTTCTCCAGTTATGCTGTGGTCTCCTTGAGAAGGCAGAAGTGGGACGCCCACTCACTGTTAGAGCACAGAAGCGTACACGTTATTACCTGAAGGGATGGAAGGATGAATGACAGTGGAGGGATGAAGGAGAAGATGTTGCTAAGGAGAAGACGTAGGCCAGGAGAACTGGAGAGGGTGGAGCTGCTTCCAGCATCTGTCCTCACACACACAGGCACCAGAGACGATGTACAGGGTAATACGCTTTCCAATAGTCTCATTTTCTAGACAAGGGAAATGATTTCCAAGCAGGCAGGTGTGTGGGAACTCTGAGGGCCAGATGTCCTACCTCCCAAGAGTTTCCTACTTCTCCAGCTTTCCTAGTCCCATGTCTAAGGAAAGAGTAAAGACTCTGTGGTAAGAAGCTCCCATCTCTCACGCAGAATGTTGATCTTAGCATCAAAGTTTCAAGGAATGCCTGGAAGCATGTGTCTGCTCTTAATAACTGTAATGAGGGCTGGGATTATAGCTCAGGGGTAGGCTCTCCCATACTATGTGTAAGGCTCTGTATGTGCAAAGCTTTGAAAGTGGAAAGCACAGCTGTGTGGTGATGGTGCATGCCTTTAATCCCAGCACTTGGGTGAGGGGAGGTGGCAGAGGTAGGTGGATCTATAAGTCCCAGGTCAGCTTGGGCTACACAGAAAAACTGGTTACAAAAAAAAAAAGCCACACACACACACACACACTCACACACACTCACACACACACACACTCACACACACATACTCTCTCACACACACTCACTCACATTCACACACACACACTCACACACACTCACATTCACACACACTCACACACACTCACATTCACACACACTCTCACACACACACACTCACACACACACACACTCACTCACATACACACACACACACACACACACACACATAGTACCAGAATAAAGATGGCATAGCATCACTTAACTAACGCCTGTAATTTGAAACAGAACTCTAAGCAGCAGTCCTCACCTTCTGTTTCGTTCTCTCGCCTCAACCTCATTAGCACTACCTCCCTTTTCTTCCTGTTCCCCAAAGCCAATGCCCACTCCATCCCCTGCCCTTCTTCCTTAGCTACCTTAACATGAATAACCCATGAGCTTTTCATACGCATAATGTCCCTTCTGTCATCCTAAGGGGACCCCTCCAACACACACAGTGCAGACCACATTTCCCTGTTGCTCTTATGATTAGTACCCAGTGTGGCCATTTCCAAAGAAGGAATCACTTCCAGGTACCCCAAACCTTTTCCAGTGAGTGTGGCGGTGTTAGGCTGATTCTCAGAAGGCCTACATTTGTCTCACTATGCTCAGACAGTTCATAACCTTCCTATGGTACAACCTGGATTCAGATAACCTGGGTGCCAATGCTGCTGCTTCACGGGCCTTGTTACCTCAGGCGAGCTACTTCATTCCAATTTTTTAACCTTTAGAAGGAAAATTGTGACCTCTTTTGTAAGTGAAAGGTTTAAACAAGATTATCCGTGCAAGGTGCTCAGTGCAGGTCCTAATATTATAGCTACTGTTTATCATTACTGAAATTCTAAACAGGCACTAAGATTGTGCAAGGCTTAAAAGCATACATAAGGCAGGAACCATTAAGAGGTTCTATGTACACAGAGACTAATAAGGAACTGTTCAAACACACATTAAAAGTCCATTTTAAAATGTGACCAGGCAAAGGTGACTTGCATTTCTATGTGTCTGATACACTCAAAGCCCAGGGTATAGGGGAAAGGGGAATGCGTGGTTATATGTTTTATATGTTCTGTATGTGTGCATGATGTGTGTGACTGCGGGCATTCATGTCGCAGGACACATGCAGAGGTCAGAGAACAACTTCTGAGAGTCTACCTTCACCTTCTACCTTGAGTCAAGGTCTCTCTTGTTTCTATGTAGGTGCTGCAGACTGCAGGCTCACTGGCCCCTGAGATTTTTGGCAGGTCAATTCTCTTGTCTCCCATTTTGCCATAGGAACATTGGGACTACAGATGCACACTAACACATTCATCTTTTTGACCTGAGCTCTGGGATCTAAACTCTGGTTGCCAGGGATACAAGGCAAGCACTTTTACCCACAGAGCCATTTGCATGCCTAAGTTGCTGCTTGTCAGAAACACAACTCAAGAAGAAACAACTTAGTAAATGATAGCACAGAGATGTTTGCCACATGGAAAGCCAGGGAGGCTGGCCCCTTTCTCTTGGCCACAATTTTTTCATCACCTTTGGCCTTCCCCCCTCTGCTCTGTGGTTAAGACCAGAAGATTAGGGCAGATACTTTCTGAGGTCCCTAGGGCCATAACATCCCATAACTCAGTAACAGCATTTGCTAACTAAGCCTAAAGATCAGGATGCTATGGTTGTGTTCATGGGCTACTGAGAAGCTAAGAACTGCTGGCAGGCCATCAGTCCTGGGAGGCAAGACCTTCTAAGGGATGTTTTCGATTAGTCACTTTCTCGTTATGTTTTCTAGAAATGTGACTTTACCTGCAACATATTTGAGCATAAATGACCTGTATCATATCAGAATTTTAGCAGTCCAGTCTTATGAAATATAGGTTATCACTTCATTTAAAAAGAAAACTTGCCCACCCACTGCAGACTTTTCTTAGCATATGTTACTGGTTAGCAACTTTAAATATGAGCACTCCAAATCACACTAGGAGTGCTAATTAAAAAAAATAAAAAACCTTTCTAATTGTCAGCAAATCTTTTGAGAGATGCATATAGCTTCTGTTCTGTTTATTATTATTATTATTATTATTATTAGTAGTAGTAGTAGTAGTAGTAGTAGTAGTAGTAGTAGTAAGGTTTCACTTTTGAAAAATTAGTCCTTTTGTTCTGACCATATAGGTGTTGAAATATCCTATATACTAACTTATAAAATTGCTGGGTAGAGGGGATCTGGTTTGCGTACACACATGTAGGTGTGCATGGGAATGATCCAGAAGTGTTTGAATGCATGTGTTTGTGGGGGCAGAGATGTGCATAGAGGCCAATGGTCAACCTTGAGCACGGTTCCTGGGGAACTATCCAGCCTAGGTTTTGAGACAGTCTATCAGTAAGACCTGGGGCTCATTTGGCTAGGCTAGGTGGTCAGCAAGCTCCAAGAAGCCTCCTGCCTTTGCCTTTCTAATTGTGTGGATTACAAGCACACACCATCCACCTAGCCTTTAAGTACGTTCTGGGGATTAGACTCAGGTATCCACATTTATACAGCCATTGCCTTATCTTGAAATTGCTATCTTAATAGATGGCAGAGACCTTACTGTTGGACGACTTCCAGAGGTTCATTTCAATCTCTTAGGGTTTGACTGATTGATTGATTGATCGATTGATTATTGTGTAAGTGTGTGTGAGTATGTGAATGAGCAGACTTTTGGTCCAATCTTTGGGTTTAAGGACTAGTTTTTATTTACCCTCAACTAATTTGAAAATCTTAAATTACCAGCAGTTCAGACAAAGCTTTAGAACAAAGCTCACATTTCCCATCTTGCTCTGTCTACATCCTTTTCTTTTAAGAAGCTCCTCTCTCAGATCCTATGTGACTCAACCAACCTCTCCCACCATGAATCTCTGAACACATCTCTCCCTAAGATCTTTCAATCAGCAACTAGAAAAGGAGTTAATACCAGGACGGAAGAAAACATTTGTAAATCTCATCTCTGACAAGATATCAGAGGCTCTAGAAGATCTAAAATCTAAAAAGACAAATACTTAATTTTAAAACCAGATAAGGAGTTTAATAGACATTGTCCCAGATAGTCAGTAACCTCAGAGATGTACCACATTAGTCCCTGGGGAACTGCACCTCAGAACCATATCTGTCCTGCTTACTAGGATGGCCACAGTCACAAGTGCTGCTGAGGAGGAGAAGATGGGACTAAGACAAGTTGCCAGAACATAAACAGACACAGCTTGGGCACAACCTGGGATTCTGTAGCACATGACTTAGCAATCCTGTTCTTTATGGACCCAAACACTGTACACACATTCTAAATGCACATATGCGATCTTAGCACCTCAACGGGATGGCCTCAGAAAGTGTTATCTCTGTGGGCAGTGAGGGTTACTCCCCAATTGATTGGACTTACAGTCACCACAGAAATGCAACTCTGGGGTTGTATAAAATCTTTCCAGAAAGGTTTCAATGAAGAGGTGAGACCCGCATGGATTGGGATCCCAGACCTAAGGAAAGAAAGTGAGCTGAGCACCAGCAGCTCTCAGGTTCTGCTTCCTGACTGTGTGTGCAGTGTGACCAGCTGCTTCAGTCTCCCACTTCCTATTTCGATGGACTGTACCCTTGGGCCAGGAATCTTTCAGAAGTCTGTCAGGAATTTGTCAGGTATCATTTGTTTCCATGACGAGAAAAACAATGCAAGAGATGAGGTATGGTCTCTAGTCCCCTTTCAGCCATGGAAGGGGACAATGAAAAGTGGTTGGATGATTGGTCCCCAGTGGGCGGCCTCCTGATCGTGCTGACATTCTGATCCTGGAGTTATATTTATAAGAAAAAGGAAAACATATCTGCATGAATACGTGTGTGTAAATGGTCATCGCAGCATCATTAATAGTAATCCAAAAGAGGGACTGACCCAAGTGTTCCTGAGTAAGATGTGACATACATCCACCTGGTGCAATGTCATTTACCCATGAAAATGAATAAACAAATAAAATAAATTTGTATGAGAAATAACACAACAAGGATGAAACTTGAAACTATCATAAGTGATGGGGAAAAGATCCAAAAGGCACTCAAACAATCCCACTGATATTAAATCCCCAGGAGGGATAGATCTGTAGAGACAAAATGCAGAATAGTGGTTGCCACGTGCTCAGGGTGAAGAGCAGTGACTTCGAATGCTTACAGGGCTTCTTTGAGAAGTGACAGAATGTTCAGGAATTCTGAATGAGAATGAGGAATGAGGCCACGGTGATAGTTACACAAACATACGTGTTCACTAAACACCCTCCCCTCGTTTGTACAGCATAAAAGGACAGGCTTGGGGGCTTGAGAGATGGCTCAGTGCTTAGGGGTGCTTGTTGCTCCATCCAGAGGACCAAGTTTGGTTCCCATTATCAGGAGATCTGAGACCCTGTTCTGGCCTCTATGAACTACACTCTCACATACAAACAAATACATACACACACAAATCTTTTGAGGGAAAAGAGACAGATTTAATATTATATAAGCTACATCTCAATTTTAGACAGTAAGTTTTGGAATGATGTAGCTCCAAGACAATTCGCCTGTCATATTAAACACAAAGGCTATCACTGGTTCCTACTGAGTACAAGGCAATGTCTATACATGGTTTTCTTTGATCCTCACAAACCCCCTATAAAGTAGCTATTACTTTCTTCATGGTTGATGGGTAGGAACTAGAGGCTCAGAGAAGTCAGTTGCCAGGCCCAGCATTCTTCAATCAGTAAGTAAAGAGCTACGACATCAACACAAGTCTGACGTCAAAGTCCATGCCCCTTTCACCTCTTACACTACACAACACTCACTGCAGCAACAGTGCTTCGCTGGGTGTGCTGGGGAGAATTAGCTACATACCCTCTAGCTGGCCTTTCTTCAATAACATGGCTCCAATTTGATTGGCCCACATCTTTCAAGGCTGCTGTGAGAGGTAAGCATAAGTGCTATGCAGAACTTTGGGGAAAGTGCCTTATTAAAGAGCACTTCAGAGTGTTATTATCTAGAATACACAATATCTGTTAGAATTAAACACCAACAATTGACAATCAATATATGTGTTAATAAACTATTCTCAGAAGAAACAATATAAATGCCCAATATACACACATATATATCACATATATTATATAATGTATTATATATTATATGAATATGTGTGTGATTACATAATATATTGTATATTGTATGAATGCGTGTGTGTGTGTGTGTAATTCAACATCCTTACCCATCAGGGTAATGCAAACTAAAACACTGTGCAATTCCATCCTACTCCAGCCTAAATGGTTATCACTGAGAAAACAACCAGTGTTGCTATGGATGAAGTAATTAGCAACATATATGAACAGCTGGGAGTGTCAACTAAGACAGTCACTAAGGTGTCTGAAAAAATTACAGCTACAGTTACCATATTGCCCAGCTGTAGCACATGCCCAAAGGACTCTACAGCCTACCACAGAGACATCTACTCATCCATGTCCATGGGTGCTCTAGGTCGCAGTAGCAAGGGAATGGAACGAGCCTGGATGACCGTCAGCAGAGTTGGAGCATGAGAATGTGGTGCACAAACACAGTGAAACTTTATGCAGCTGTAAAGAGCATGAAGCTATGACATTTGTGGGAAAGTGGGGAAGTTATTAAATTTGGAAAGTATTAAATTAAGCAAAGTCTCTCAGACTCAGAATGCCAAATATCCCATGCAGATCCACACATCAAACGCTTGGATCTATGTCCGTATGGGGTGTGAGTATGTGTATAGACTATGAAACTAAACAGGGGACCAGGAAGGAAGATACAAGGGTCTGGAGGAGGGAGGGCAACAGCCCGCATGTGGCATGAAAGCTGAAAGCAAGCTCCTGAGGCGGGGAGTGCCACAAGAACACCTAAGCCTTTGTATGGTGATCTTTTTTTGTATGAGCTACTCTAGCTGGAGGAGAAACCTTATAATCCTTTACCCCTTTCCTCCTTCCTACTGTCCTTAATGCAGATGTGATGGCTGACATGCTGGTAGCCAGTTAAAATCATGAGGCAACAGGCCCAGGGACTAGAACTAGGGGGACAGAAAGTCTGAGTTTCCTGGTAACCATGGGGTAACATTACCTGGCCTTGGATTCTCTCTAAACTTCTCTGGCTTGATGGGTATGAAGTGGAGGAAGTAGGGGTGGGGGCAGAGGTACAGGGAATATACACCTGATTACCACTGCTATTTGGGACCTTGTTTACATATAATTGAAATGTAATCTTAGCCGGGCAGTGGTGGTGCACGCCTTTAATCCCAGCACTTGGGAGGCAGAGGCAGGCGGATTTCTGAGTTTGAGGCCAGCCTGGTCTACAGAGTGAGTTCCAGGACAGCCAGGGCTACACAGAGAAACCTGTCTCGGAAAAGAAAAAAAAAAAAGAAATGTAATCTTAATTTACAGGCTAGGCCTAAGTACATGCTGAGCCCACCAACACAGCTCATCTCAGAAGGGGTCAAATTAAAATTGTTCTACCAGAGTCATTTTCCAAACGTGTGCTCTACAGTTGAGATTTTATGATGGAGGCCTTGGGATTCTTCTGGGTTATTTTGAAGATACTCACTAAGGCCTGTTTTGTGGAGTTATAGAATTGCCGAAAAGATTGATCTCAATTCGCCATGCACACACAGTCCATTTTGTATGCACTTAAATTCCATCTCAGCAATTGCTTCAGAAAACCAACCTCCAAGGAGCCAATGAGCTCCCACAGAGCAGAGTTCTGAAGAAGCAAATGTATTTACCCGACTTTTGCACTATCACTTAAGGGAGCGGAGGCAGAGCAGATTCCAAACACCATAAGATGATTGTGCTCAAAGACTTCTACACTTTAAAATCAATGTTGGCTCAACATTTTCAGTAGAATCAGGTCAGATTCCAGAAAGACAGCAGCAGTTTTCCCATAGCAGAGATAGGCTCCCACCTCGGTTATTTGTTTAGCTGTTTACTTACGGCCGATGTGCTATTTATCAACCAGTGTGCTATTTAAAATCCAGCAGCAGGTTGATAGGATATTAGTGGGTCAAGAACAGCTTTTCCTTGCTTGCCGTCTCATGTTCTTTAGAATTCAACCCACAATGACACAAACAAAGATGAATTATTTGAAAAGATCTTTGCACACAGATTGCCCTCCTCTGAGGTGATTCATCAAATTCCGTGCATATAACAAAGAGCTGATGACCAAAGTAAGTGCTTTCTGGGTTCAAGTCCCTCCAGAGCTGGGATTATGGGCAGTTGGCTGACAGAAGGAATTCTGATCAATCTTATTCATTCTATCTCCAGATCTTGAGTAGGATTTTTAATCTTTGCTTTTTAGGACTTAGCACAGTCTCCTTTTCTAAAACACAGGAACCAGGAAGAAAATCCCACAGATCACTGGGCAGCATAAAAGACCAAAGCCTAGGGCTGTCATCACTGATCTCTCCTCTGAGACCTGCAGACCCCTCAGATCTCCCTGTTCTTGGTTTCTCTTACTTGCCATGTGTTGGTGATCTCCATGACCTGATATGGTGTTACAGAAGAAATGTCTTTCTGGATTTGTGAGTGTGTTTCTAGAGGGGATCTAGTGAGGAGAGAAAATCCACCCTGACCATGATGACACTAGCCTAGACAGCAGAAAGGAAAAGGCTGACTGAGTACCAGCATCCATCACTCTCTGCTTCCTGACTGTGGATTCTATGTGATCAGCATGTGCCTTGTAGTCCCCAACTCCTGAGGGAGAAAGGCAGGACGTTTGCTAGTGCTGGCTTCTAGCCAGCTGGAGATACAACTGGATATGTTCTCCTTGTCATGACCCCCTGCATCTTCAAACCTGAGCCCAAATGAATCCTTCCTTCCTTAAGTTGCTTTTGCCAGCAACAAAGTAACTTATACACTGACACATTGTATCAGAGCGGACAGAGAATTCATTCTTGGAATAGTGAGAAGGGGCTATAGTGAAAGAGGGAAAAAAGTGTTGACCACAAACTAGAAATTTGCTAATACATGACTCTATATAAAGAAATGCTGGATACATGGGCATGCAAATGAAAATGCCCCATACTACTCCATAATATCCTGGTGTCAATGACCACATGAAAAAATGTCATCTTTGTGATTTAAAAAAAAAAAAACGGCCTTGAGCTGTGATGAGACAGTTAGGGTACAGTACTACATGTAGGCCTTTAGAACCAAGAAAAACATGAAATAGCTACGGAATAATTTTATCATGGCTACTAAGAGATCGCCTGGCTTAGAACAAAGGCTCAATTTCATTCAGACATGAATTCCTCATTGCCAAAATGTGTCTAATGACACCTAGGCACACATTGAATACTAAGAGGCATGTGTGATAAGATTCACAGCAGTATTACACACACACACACACACACACACACACACACACCACAATTTTATAAAAGCTTAAAAAAAAAGAAGAAGAAAAGAAAGAATCTGCAGCTTCAGAGGCCTGGGAAGACAACTCTGTTGGTAGTTCAATTCCAAGAACCCATGTGAAAAAGCCAGACATGACGGCATGTGCATGTAACCCCAGCACTGAAGAGGCATAAACAGAAGGCTCTCTAGGGCTTGCTTGCCAGCAATCCTAACTAAGCCCTCGTCTAAGTCCAGCCGCTTACATTGGCCTTACAAACCACAAGCCAATCAGAAAACAAGGTGGACTTCTAATTGATGCCTGAGGTTTACCTCTGGCTCCCACAAACATGTGTACATATGTACACCCACACACACAGAGTGGGAGGGAGGGAGAGAAGAAAGGAGGGAGAGAGAGAGAGAGAGAGAGAGAGAGAGAGAGAACAAGCATGCAAACATATTCTAAAACCAGACCAAAGTATTCTAGCCAGAAAATAGCCCCATAGCCTGAGACACTACAGGAACTTGGTAACTTGACCTGTCAGACTTCTGCCAAAGTTGACTTGGTTTTAACACGTGTCCATTTACAACAATGGCTAGCTACTATCAGCTACTTTTCAGTTGAGAGAAGCTAAAACAGGAAGAATATTAATATACATAGTCCATATAGCGAGAAAAGGACTCTTTCCAGTGTCTCTCATTTTATCTTCTGCTTAGCCCTGAATGGAGAGGCAGTTCTGAGGGGCTATGAAGCCTGATCATCTTCACCCAGCTACCAAGCACTTGCATCCATATTGGAAACTATTCCTGGCACCAAATTCAATTCTGCCTCAGCCACAGAGCAACTGAAGCACAGAATTGATGATGAAGATTCCCTGCAGACCTGGAATAGATTTGATCTGGGCAGACCAGTGAACTCTAGTGTTTAAACCCCAGATCTTCCCATTATGAACAATAAAACTGCCAAATCAAAATTCCATAGAGTACAGCCTGCTCCCTCTTCAGAATGCAAAAAGGCATTGAGCCAGAGCCATGCTTCCACCAAGAGGTGCTCTATTGCTTTGCATAATCACTTTTCAACAAGTTCATCTACCTGTTGTATTTAATGAGTGTGGGGTCTTGCTCCACTCAGAAAGCAGGTGAAATTCTTCAGCACTTGCTTCATGCTGGGGAAGCAGAGCAGACATTCAAGCCAGGATGAGCACAGTCTAAATCCTATCCCTTACATGGTACTGGAGCCTGACCTGGGAATTCAAAGGGAATTCAAAAGGAATGCAAAGCATGCGTCTTGACATATTTTCATACAAAGAGGATAATAACTACACACAAATTAACCCAAATTAAGGCTGTGGAACTGTTCAGAGCATCCATCCACAAAGCCTTCAAGGTGAAATGTGGAAGCGAGTCTACCATGAAGTGTCACAGTCCCCTTTCAACTTCTACACCTTAGCCTACAAACTCATGCCAGTGGCCTAGATCCTTCCCCAACTGCAAATTTGCTTCCTCATTTCCTAACTATTCAATATAGTGGCCTCAACAGACCTCAGGCAATGTCAAGCATGGTTTATGGTTATTGACTTGTATTCAGTCTCAGGGACAATCCTTGGGCTATAACGCACTCTCTCTGATTAACAATCTACTGGTTACTGCAGCAGCAGACCATGAATGAAGAGACCCTGGAGAATTAGCTGAGAAGAGAGACCTCAAGGTACATGACTGTGGCCATGGGTGGAAGAGCCAAAGAGGCAGGAAGAAAATGATGGCAGGGAAGGAGAAAGAAGAGTGGAAAGTAGCAAACAAGGGAGGGAGAAAAAGAAAAGGGGAATAGTGTCTTAGTCAGTTTTCTATTACTATAACAAGACATTTCAGAGGGTTAAAGTCCATGACGACAGAGAAAAGACATGGGGGAAGGAGCATCAGAAAGCACACATCTTGATCCATTTGCAGAAAGTAGAGATCACACTGAGGATAACAGAAATCTTGGAAACCTCCAAGCCCGCCCCCAGTGACACAGCTCCTCCAACAAGGCCACACCTCTTCATCCTTCCCAAACAGTTCTATTACCTAAGGACCAAGAATTCAAATATATGAGCTATGGGAACCATTCTCATGCACATTCTCATTCAAATCATCACAGGGAGGCAGAGACCGAGAGAAGGGGGAAAGCAAAGTGAGTCTTTACCAAAAGGATTTTATAGATGCTGAACAAAAAATGTAGGCAGGGTTAGAAAGATCTTCGAGGCTGCTGATTATAGTTCAGCTTTTGGAATCCAGTGGAGAGAATGAATCAGCTCCAGAAAGTTTTCCTCTGACCTCTGTACTCAGGCTGTGGTGTGTGTGCGCACATGTACACACACACTGGGGGTTGGGGGGGAGTGGTCCTACTGGCATTAGAGGAAAAGGAAGTACACTCCCATTACAGCCAACCTACCACTTCTCAGAGCTTTCCCTCTGTTAAAATCCCGTTCATTCCTACACCATCCTATAAATGCCAGACCATGGTCCCCAATCAACAGATGAGAAAACTGAAGTACAGAAAGGTTATAGTGTTTCTGTCCTTAAAAGTATCAGAGATGTCATAGCCATGACAATTTCCTTTATCACTATCACTTGTATACAATAATAGGTGGGAAAAGACACATTTCTGCCCCATTTAGCAGGTATGTGCCACCACACCCAATGTCACACACAAAGATTTTGAAAAAGGAATTATCATCAAGTAGGAATCTTATTTCTTTCCAGTCCATCCATCGAATGTGGGATCACAGATATAAGCATTACCCTTGACACTGGAGACAAGTCTGCACAGCTGGACCGAACCAGGAAAAGTGTCACCACCTGGGGACATCATCTAGGCCCATACAGGACAGCCCAAAGTGGACTTTGAATTACAGATGATTTCCCAGCCTTTATCTGAGCAATTCAGGCAAGGACTGCTGACCAAATGGGGCTCAATGAAGCCAAGAAATTTCGGTTGCTTCATGTAGACTTTGTAAGACCAACACAGCAATCTACCTACTTTCTACTTAAAGTAAAAGGTGAGAAAGAAGAGGAGGAGGAAGAGAAGGAGGTGGAGGGGAGGGGGAGGAAACCTTGTTTTCCACATTCACGTTCAATCTGAAATGGAGCACATGGTTATAAAGTTTGTCTCAGTGACACTGAAAAGGCTAGACCAGGCTGCCATTTGGGATTCTGCCACTATCTCTATGAGCAGCACATGGAAAGACAGGTACAAACACAACTAAGAATTCCGGTGAGCATGCCCATGTGTGAGCAACAAGCAGACTCTGTAGACTGTCTCTTTACTAAAGCTGGCTCCCTCTCAATTTCCTCACCCTGTTTAAACTTCTCTTGCCTGTTGGTCTCAACACAACACGATACAGGTGTAAAAGCTAAGGACAGGAAAAAGCCTGATCTCATCAGCAGCCAATGAGACAGAAGAACATGTGGTGACGCAGGCCCTCTCTATCCTTCCAGGCCTCTGACTCCTCAGCTTTCACTTGGGTTGAGAGACAAGTGACTGGAAGAAGAACATTCCAGAAGTGTTGTCTTCTGGCCCTCTTCAGGATCCAGCCTTCCCCACACAACCTCTCTAGGTCCCATTTCCCAGAGTTACCTCCTCCCCCTTGAGATCTCCACAGGGGCCAGGGATGCCCCCATTCGCACCTACAGCTTCCCTGACTCCTGCCCTCACTCTTCCTGTAGCCAATTTCTTCTCAGTCATACTATTTTGAGTGTGCCATCTGTTTCCTGCTGGGACCCTGACTGATACAGGGAGGCGGCCCTAAAAACAGACAATTATGGTATAATGTAGAACAATAAAAGACAATATTGCTCCTCTGCAACCTACTAAATGCTGGAGTCTGATTGCTCGAGGGTATGTCCGGGTACCAGGACTTAACTACCTCTGTTAAACTCTTTAAGTTTCACTCTGTGTCTCTGAGAAACAATCTTATGGGGGTGTAAGGAGTGAGGAGAAAACGCACAAGGGGTATCTGGCACTGAGGTGAGGACTGTATCAATGCTGGGACACACCCAGCAGGAAACCATACATTAACTATGCAGTTCCTTGAGAGAGGGTGCCCCATACATGTCTGTCAAGTCACAGGAGTGCCAGGAAAACTAGGTACAAGGGACACAGAGAAAGGAACAGGGCAATAGGAGAGGGCACTAGGATCTAGGACTGCACAGAGCGGATGATGCCAAGCTTGTTTACAGTGCATAGCATTAGCTATGTGTACTATGCACAGGAGGTACAAGTACACAGGGGACTGGAACACACATCAGTATGAGGTAGTGCAGACAGGTCAGTGTGGAACAGCAAAGAGCCAAGGAGGAAGGATGAGGAGAGGCCAGAGGTTAGGTAAGGCATCTAAGGGAGGCCTTAAATGTTGCTGCAAAGAAGCATGTCTCTGTTCTAAAGTTGTCAGTGGGCACAAACAAGTTTGATGATGAGATGGTTCAGTCTGGTTCTGACCAGGGCGTAACATGAGTACAGTGGACATGTTCTGCACACCGAAGTCTGTTGCTTCTGTTTCCCTCCATTCTTCCAACACCCATGCCGACATACATAACAGCATAATCCATACAACTCACTAGGCATAGGTCTTCCCATGAATTCTCATCCAATATCACTAATAACTGAAATGCATATATATGCATATGCATGCATATATCGCCACCTTTGCCCTCCCTCCCTGTCTTAGATCTCCTATAACTCTCTGAATCCTGGCTGACAAGTGACTTTCATGTGTTGATAAGGAGAATCACTGCAGGGTCAAATTCTTTCAGGGTGGTAGTGTAGCTCCTTTTTTGGGAGCTCTGAGAAGGAAAGGGGCTGCAAGAGGCCCTAATCACTAGTAGCTGGGTCTATCTTGCCTATACTAGTCACTTTTGCACTGATGTGACCAAAATTCCTGACAAAAACAACCTAAGGCTGGATGGATTTATTTGAGCTTACGGTTTCAGAAGAGTCAATCCATGGTCACATAGCCCTGTGTGTTTGGGTAGAACATCGTGGCAGAAAGCTCAGCTTTGATTCCCAGAACTCACTATGTAGCCAAAACCACTGTAACTCCAGACCTAAGGGATCCAACGTCCTCTTCTGATTTCTGCATGCAGCAAGTACACACATAGTTCATGTACATACATAAAGGCAAAGCACTTGTCTTAGTTAAGGTTTCTATTTCTGGGATGAAACACCATGACCAAAACTTGGGGAAGAAAGGGTTTATTTGGCTTACATTTCCACACTGTAGTCCATCACTGAAAAAGTCAGGACAGGAACTCAAGCAGGGCTGGAACCCAAAGGCAGGAGCTGATCAGAGGCCATGGGGTGGGGGTACTGCTTATTGGCTTGCTCAGCCTGCTTTCTTATAGAATCCAGGACTACCAGCCCAGAGATGGTACCACCCATAAATGGACTGGGCCTTCCCCAACCAATCAGTAATTAAGAAAATGCCCTATAGGTTTGTCTACAGCCCAATCCTATAGAGACATTGTCTTAGTTGAGGCTCCCTCCTCTCTGGTGACTCTAGCTTATGTCAGGTTGCCATAAAACTATCCAGAACAATGTTCAGATACATAAAATATAAAATTTTTAACACAGAGACATACAGACACACATAAACACACACACACACACAGAGAGGGAGAGAGAGAGAGAGAGAGAGAGGAGAGAAAGAGAGAATTAGAATGAATCACAGTGTACCCTGTTGGCCTTAGAAAACTGGAGGACCATCTGGTATTTAAAAACAAAAACCAAAAACAAAAAGCCTTCATGTATTGAGAGTTAGACATGGTTTCAGAAAAAAATATAAAGGCTTGACAACCATAAAAATTCTACTTCACTGTATTTGGGGAACACTGCCTTCCCTTTTCCTTCTGAGAGACATTCCCTAAACCCCATGACCTGGCTAATCCATGAGAACTATGCTCCCCTGAGTGGCTCTGCCCCGCTGACTCAACTTCTGACTCAACAGTTCTCCTGGGTGTGTGTACAAGAAAGATGCCACACCCAAAGCTGTCACACTCATTGTCCCTGAGGTCCAGAGACCAAACAAGACTAGCCAAGGAATCTGTTGTTTTGCTCTCCACTCCCCTATCCCCTAAGCACAGGCAGCAAGCCTATGCACAATAATATACTGGAGAGGTGGCCCCTCTTCTCCTCAACTGAGCACCTATTTTGAACACAAGTCTAAGACTGGGTCCAACAAGAACGATGGCCTGAGACAAGCTTCTGAATACAAGGACATATTTGGGAATTGATGCCAGGTAGACAACAGAGCAAGTAAGATGAGAAGGAAACCATTCTTGGATTATTAAAGAGCAGGATACAGAGATGGTAACCAGGGCTCACCCTACTGGAGGCCTTGGAGGATGCAATGAAGCACACCTCAGAATAGAGCCTCTAGGGACAGGGAGGCTGGAGTGCTTTCTCTCCCACTCTAGTCCCTAGCTGGCTAAGGACTACTCCTGGGAAGTTAACTCCATGAAGCTCTGACCTGGACCATGTGCAGCCTAAGGTCACCAAGAAGATCCCTTGGGGAAGAGTACCTGTTGAAGGCTTGGGTACAAGGAGCAATGTGGGCCCAAATGATCCAAGTAAGCGTCTGGTACCCAAGGACTCTACCCATCAGATAATGTACCAGGTCTTAAGGGAGGACCTCGGGCCAGTCAAGAGGTAGCTGTAACCAAGCGAGTAAAAACAGTAACCCAGCACAGTGCTGTGAGCGGTGATAGAAGTCAGTCAGACTTTGTCAGGCATGTAGTTCAACCCATGGAAGTCATAGGAGAAAAAGAAACAGACAAGATTACTTCTAATAATAGGTCACACGTAGCCAAATAGACCAAAATAGCATCACGTCCACATGCCATCAGTAGAACATGTCTGCATCTGTTTTGTCATGCGAACTCTTGGAAACTAATATATTTTATATTTACATCTCAGGCTGGACAAGCCACGCTTCAGGTTCTTGACAGGCACTTGCGGCACTGGGGTGACAATGTAAAAGCACCATTGAAGAGGACCCAGCGGCAGCAACTTTCTAAAGCGCTGAGAACAAAATCTAAGCCTCAAAGATGGTTAGACCCTGACCTCACTTTCCAAGCCTTCAACTTTTGTGACATCATAGCCTTGAGTTTTGTCACTTCTGGATCACACACACCTTGGGCATTTACACATGCCACCTTAGAATACCCTGCACCCAGATCTCTGCAAACTGACCCCACCATCCTGGTCTGACTCCACATGGTCCCTCCTCCCACTTCGGATGCTTCCTTCTCTCTTTGCCCTGGCTTATTTCGTAAGTTACATACCATCAGAAATTATCTTGTTCCCCTTTAATGTTATTTATAGATTTTCCTGTCTTTCTTGCTGGGCACTGAATCCCCAGCTTCTGTAGCAAAGCCAGGCAAAACAGCAGGTGCTTTATCAATATTTGCTGAATAAATGAATAAACAAGTAAGTGCTCTGGAGAATGCAGCACAGAGGACTGCCCCGACCAACTCTGACAGCACCGCGATGACAGAGCCTCATTGGCATTCCATCGCTTGGTGTGATGTGATCACTAATAGAGGCTTTTTTGAGAATGGGTAAAAGGTGACAACAAGGAAAGGAGGTTGGAGGGGACAGGGAGTGGCTGCTTTAGTCAGAAAGACCTTCACAGAGGAGCGAGGTCTTAGAGGATATGAGTGCTGGACAGGAGAGGGAAGTGCATGTGCAAAGGTAGAGGCAGAGATGAGCATAGCCAGCCCATGCAACAGCCCTCCCCCCCATCTTCTAATCTCCACCCCCACAGAAGGGCTCCCAAGGCTCCTTATTCATTTCTTTCTACAGAACATGCATTGTACATCAATCTGGTCCATAATCCACTTCTTTCTCCACCTGGTAGGCAGACTGCTCACTTCTCAAACCTCTCTTCGCATGGACTCTGCAAGCTGAGAACAGACGCTCATAGCCAGTTGAGCCTGAGATTTATCTCTCTCCCATACCTTCTATGGGAAAAAGATTCTTGGCAGCACACTGAAAGTCAGGAGGCTTGGAGCACCAATCTATCAGAAGCCAACATGGGGAACTGGCCTGGCAGAGAATGGTGTCAACAGAACAGAGGACAAAGCACAAAGGGCCTACTATGTGCTAGTCAGTGCCAAATACTTCTATGAAGTAGTGGATTTGCAACCACATGTGGGAGTTACTACAAACCTCAGGTGAATAAATCTGAGCTCACAGGATTGTAGCTTGCTCAAGGTCACAGAGCACAGAAGAGCTAGAGAATCTTCCTGATAGGCATGTAGGTACCACTACCAAAGGCAGAACCAGTTTCCAATGACTTCCGTGGTATCCCTGCATCCAGGAGGATCTGAAGCCACCATCCTCCTGAGAGACATCCAATAGATGCATATAAAACATGCTAGAGATAGCTATAGAATAGCACCATCACCCTTCTCCCTGTGAGGTGACAGGACTCTCTCCCAAAGCCTCTCAGAAGTTGGGCACCACAGGCAAAAACACTGATTTCCAGGTTACTCTCCAGACATAGCTACTCTCCCTGAATATAGTTCCAAGTGAAGACTACCCTTTGTGACATGAACTCACCTATTTGAACTCCGAGTCAGGAAAGCCAGAGTCCCCTGGAGTTAAACCTGCTATTGAGTCAACACCTCATCCTTGGCTTACAGCCACAGAAAATTATAGCAGTTCAGGGGGTGACAGCCTCTGATCAGACAGACAGAAGTAAGATTGAATCACTTCCAGTCATGAGGAGGCAAGAGCTTCTCTGATGAAGATAAACTCTAGTTGCTTTTCCCTCTTCGTGAGACAGACCTGCTCTTAGCAAGCAGCAATGACTCAGGTATAATATCAAAGTTATCAACCCTGCTATGGAATTTACAACTTACTGTAGACAAGTATTTGTCATGTGTTATCATTCTTATCTTCCAACTACTACTCAGAGACCCACAGTTCTCAGCAAAGGGGAACAGGCAGAACACAGGAAGTAGGGTGTGAGTGAGGATACATACCTCTTATCTGGAGAAAACAGGGCAGATCATGAATGAGTCCCCATGGCCTAAGGATCCATTCATTAAAGCCAATGACCAAGTGCCAGTCTAAGCACTGGCTAGAACCTATGCAGAGCAATAAGCAAGAGATGACGCCTACCTTCCAGAGGTCATAATGTAGTGAGCCAGAGACAGAAGGTGAGTGGGAAAAGCAAGATGGTGCCACACATTTATATGCACTATGGGAATTTGCCAGGAGGCTTGATGGAGCCATACGAAGCAAAGAGCATAGCTTCTGGGTGTTCTTGCTAAAAGTCTACACCCTAGAAGCTCCAGGACTGGAAAGAAAAAACTTTAATAAACCAAGAGAACTCTGCTCTGGCTAAACCACAGATAAACAAAGAGGTATAGGCAGGACAGAGAGTGGAACGGGGGGGGGGGGGGTGTTACAAAGGGACATGGGAAAGGATTCCTTAGTGTGCAGGGCCTGCCCTGCTTCCACATGCCTCCTGCACCCTTGGATCTGTAGCTTGTCCACTCTCACCTACACGGTGACTGACATCAAGGGGCAGAGACCTTGACTCACATTTCAAGGAGACTGGTGGTAAACAGTAGGTCCAAATTCTGTCTTTAATCCCACGCAATTCATAGAACAAGAGAGCTCCAGTAGGAATGGGTAACAGCCACAGCCTCTGACCACATGTACACTAACCCTGGAGTGGTTCCAGAGGGGAATGGGGCTGCTCTCAGCTGATGGATGTGTGTCTGAGGTTATTCAAAGAGCCAAGCAGACTAGAAACTCCTGAACACAACCTGATTAAACTGTAACAGGCTCATTTGCCTGGCTAGCACCAGGACTTGATCTTCTCATGTATTCCAAGTTCCCATAGTGGAAGCCATCACTCCCTATTGTTCCTCTGAGACTGACCTTCAACCTCTCCCCCAAGTAGGTGACACAGGACAGTTCTCTCAGAATCTTCCATCATCTGGTCCACGGTGACTGAAAGAAGGCTGGGCATGTGACCCAAATTGGAGGATCCAATTCAGAGACTGAGAGAGCTTCTCGAAAGCAAAGCTCTCGGTCTTCTGGGACGGCTAGTCTTCTGGAAGCACATGAAAGTTATGCCTATCCCCCATTTCCTGTCTCCTTCTCTGGTGCCTGGTCCACCATGATGTGAACAACCTCCTTTATAGGGTGCATCCTGACTGGCAGAAGGAGGCTACATGAGGTGGACACATGAAGGTTATGTCTGCTCGTTAATTCCTGTTCCCCTCTCTGCTGCCTGGTCCACAGTGATGTGAACAGTCCCCATTACATGCTGCATCCACCATAGATGCTGCTCTGGCACGCATACCCTCCCTGCCACGATAGACCTAAACTCCAGAAACCATAAACCAACCCATTTCTACCAGGTACCATGGCCACAGTAACACAAAAGTAACTAACACAGACATGAAAAGGAAAAGACTTGGTGAAGCAGAAAGAAAAGGAAGTGGTAACAAATTTTGGAAACCAATGGTTGCCCAGGCTGTCTCACCCTCAACTCTCATTGGAACAGCTAAATTGCTTAAGCTGACCTGCGATGCTGTGAAAGTTAATCTATTAGATTTGGTATCAACTAGCAGACAAACCTTTGGACATGTCTGTGAGACTTCCAGACAGACTTAACTTGAGGAAGGAAGACAAACCCTGAGTATGAATGGCTCCACCCCTCAGGTTGGGCTCTCAGACTGAACAAAAAGGAGAAAGGCAGCTGAGCACTAGAATTCACCCCTCTCAGCTTCCTGTCGATGGATGCTACCAGCTGCCTCACACTCTTGCTGCCATGCCTTCCAGGCCACAAGACAAAATCAACCCTTCCTTCCTTACACAGCCTTTGTCAGATATTTTGTTGAATTAAGGAGAAAAGTAATGATACAGTTGGATTTCTGTCCCCTAAATCTAAGACTGCTGACACACGCACAGGTAATAAATAGGCTCCCTCACAGTTAAGACTGCAGCTCTCTCTACCTCAAATTGGTCATTCCATCCTATGAACCAAGTGGGACTCGTGGGAATTCAGGCAGCAACCTAGTCAACATTCTTGGAACTCTGAACTAAGACCTGTGCCTGGAGCCTGGGAGACACACAGTATCCTCTCAACATAGCCCTGAAGAAAACTCTGTTCACTGTCTGGAAGTTTCTAACATGGCTCAAAGCCAGCACACCTCAGCCAGGAGCTGCAGTTCCAGAGCCTAACAGTTAATTATCTTACTGCTAATGAAAAGGAGAAGCGATGAACTGTGGCCCAGCTCACTGCAGCCAGCCGTGTTAATGACCTGTCTGCAGTTCCTTTGTAAACCGTAAACCTCCCTTTTCAAAAGTTCCATGGCTTGGCCAAAACTGTCAGTCCCTCTCGATTTCAGCTTAGCACGCACATTTTGATTCTGAAAGTGATATCATTGCTTGAGTTATTAATTTGCTGGAAAACCCATGTACTTGTTAATGGGCATCAAAGACTCCTTTCAGAAAGACATGTACAGTTTGTTCTTGTAAACAAACAAACAAACAAACAAACAAAATTCCCTACTCAAATCTGTACAATACATTGATTAACTTTAATATGGACTGGCTATCTAAGACTGCTGTTTTTCTTGAGGTGTCTTAGAAAGTCCTAATACTTTGGATGACCAGCAAGGACAACTGTAAAAACAGAGACCAAGGTCCATTACAAAAGCCCAAGTCCCATCTAACTGTCAATCACTTGGATATACATGTGAGAACTGTCTCACCTGTGATAGAGACCGCGAAGAACAGGCCCAAGATCGGGCACTTTATGTTCATGCTTGATTGACCAGGGGTTACCAAATGTGTATTTACCAAATGTGTCTATCCTCCATGTCAAGTACTATAAGCAGCCACCACAGATTTGTCTTATGGTGGGGGTGTCAGACATATACAAAGAAGATGCGGATCCCTAGGGGAAAACCACAGGGAGGAAACTGGGGAGATGGACCAGCTGGTAAGGTGCTTACTGTAAAGCACAAGGACCTGAGTTTGGATCCTTGACACGCACATAAAAAGCTGGGTGCATATCTACCAGTGCCGGAGAGGCAGAGACAAAAGGCTCTCTAGACAACAAGCCAGCCAGCCAGGCTAACTAAATCGGTGAGCTCAAGGTTCAGTGGCAGATCCTATCTCAAAAAAAAAAAGGCAGAAAGGGATTGAAGAAGACACCAGACGATGAACTCTGGTCTCCACCACCAAGTCCATACATATACATGAATACAGAGAGAGAGAGAGAGAGAGAGAGAGAGAGAGAGAGAGAGAGAGAAGGAAACACAGAGGGAACACAGCAAAGACAGGTTATAGAGTAGGTAAAGAGCTGACTGAGGGGTTTTCAATTCAGCTAAGATGTGGGGATCTGAATGCCAGGATCCTGGTGTTAGATCCCTGGTGTCCTTGGTGAGAAGGGTCTGAAAGACAGAACAACAACATGAAGGAGAATCCAGATAGGACAGCACTTGTAAGAAATGCAAAGGAGGCCAGTGAGTGTGTTTAGAAGCAGGGTAGGGGTGTGGGGCCAGGAAGCGAATGGGAAGGATACAACACAGCACAATTCAATGTCATGTGAAACAAGAAGAGCCAGCCGTGGTGGACATGACATGTGAACATCCCTTATCTGAAATGCTCGGGGCCAGATTTGCTTGAGTTTTCAAATGTTCTTGATTTTGATATTTGCATATACATAAGGAAGTATCTTGGGGATAGACTCAAGTCTAAACACGGAATTCATTTATGTTTCATCAACACTTCATAAACACAGCCAGAAGGTAATTTCAAATATTCTTAATACCTGCACAAAATCAAGTCCCGTGGCATGGAATTTTCCCCTTGTGGCATCATGTTCAAGGCTCAAAGGCTTTCTGATTTTGAAGCATTTTAGTTCTGAGATGTTTGGAACAGGATGCTTAACGTACATCAAGTTGGAGGGGCCTGTTGAGGGCTAATGTGCCACTTGGGCTATCAGGTCTAGAACTTGCAGATATAATGTGGAAGTCACCATGCTACAGACAACTTCAAAGGCATGCCAGGAATGGTTGGAACAAGGTGCACTGAGAAAGAACACACAGGAAGCAGAGGGCATCTAGGTGGGCGTGGACTGTGCAAACCCAAACACCACTGTTCTCCGAATGGGCAGTTGGGTCAAGTGCTTCTTGGAAGCTGAGCTGACTGATAGGTGACAGTCACAGAAAGCATGACATTTACCTTAGAGCCTGAGATATAAGTGAGAATTGCAGGCACCGGGGCCAACTGCCCACAACCAAGTTCAACTTCTGCCATCTACCAGCACTGTGTTCTTAAGCAGTTTTCCAGACCTCCAAGGACTTCAGCCTATGTAAATAATGATTCCGTCTCCTCACAAGGCTGCTGTCTGGTTGAAAGTTAATCTACAGCGGGTGCTTAGAAGACAGCAATGCTCCGCTCATGTTAAGTACACAGGGTTACCTGCAACTGTGCTTTTGCTGTTCTAATTTATGCCAAGTAACAATTACATACTTTGCATGTGTTTTCTTTGGTGAGGGACAGTGCTACACCCACTTTATGGATTAAGAAAGGTGCCTAAGAGCACAAAGTAAGGTCTCAGGTGGACTCGGCATTCACAACAAGGTCAGACACTGTGTACTCTTAATTGTTCCTGGGCAAGCCCACTGTTTGATGCCAAGATGTCTGGTTAAGGCCTGTGTAAGAAAACCAGCTGACTGATGCATTAATTGTGTTTCACCCTGCCTTCCCACAGGTAGTCATTGCTTTTATATAAGTGCTGGTGTGTCTGACAGGGATGGCTATGTAGTGTGTCATAAGGCCTTTTTGCTGTTGTGAAAACATCAAACTCACACAAACCCAGAAGGGATGGGTCAGTAAGCACTGGGCATGGCCTCCAGAAGCAGTCAAGAGGCACCATAAATGTGAGATGTACAAGCCTGCCATAGGCAGAACACTCAAGATTCTGTGGTGGCAGAATGTTTTTCTTATTATTAGTAGTACATCTAAAATAGCAATAAAATGTATAGTAAACGCATAAACAAGTAGTGCAATCTTCATTAGCACCATCTAGTATGATGCATTTCATGGTATGTGCTGTTCTTTTACATGACTGGCTTTTACATGGTCTGCTTATAGCATCAGCACCAACACATGCACAGCACAGTAACAGGAAGTGACAACAGTAACGTGTCCTACTCTTACATCGTCTGATATCCAGTGTGTGGTTGCTCAGAACATTGTTAATGCAACCTATGACTACACCTAGTAGAAAAGCAAATCTTACTTTGCATTTCACAAGAAGATACAAACGTTGAGGGCCATGCGGTTAGGAGGTGCTCTCAGATGCACTTGTATCTGACTCACATGTGGTGGTTCAAGGCAGATTCCTGGTTCCACTTCAAACTTAAGGGACCAGAAATGCTAGAGAGGAGACATAGGGAAGCCTCTTTGTGACTAGCTCCCCAGGTGGTTCGAGGTACACTTAAGTCTGCAAAGAGGCAGATGATGTGTCTATTTACTGTAGGATCCAACACAGCAGCCGCAAGTATGGCTCATTTGAATTTAAGTGTAAATCCATTAAAATTAAACAGATATTAAAAATGCAGTCTCTCCATCCATTAGATGTATTGTAAGAACACATGGCTAGCAGATGCAACAGGCAAACATGTCTATTATTGTAGGAATTACTGGGAAGAATTCTGGGACTCTTAAGTCAGTATAGATTAGGAATTTCACTTGCTTCACACCAAGGCACAAAACTCAGTCAGCATTTGCTGCTATTTTTTGGTCTTCATTCAAGGTATAATATATATAATATATATAATATATAAATTATTAGCCCACTGGGATATATTATCACCCCTATTATATTAGTCTGAAATCATCTATTTGCATATTTATTTTCTCCAACACACCCTGAATGTCTTGAAGGCAGGAAGCATACAATAATTACTTAGGTCTGTTATTCTCCATGCCTAGGGCTTAAATAAACGCCGAGAATTACTTAATTGGTCTAGACAACCTAAGAGAAATAAGGAGCTGGCCTGCTTTGTTCTGGCTGCAAGCCTCCAGGCCTATGAGAATGGCTACTATCATGAAAGCAGAAAATTACAAGTGATGGCAATGACTAGGAAAACCAGGAACCCTTCCCTGTGCTGGTGGAAATCTAATCGGTGGGGCTGCTATGAAAGCAGTACAGTGGATCCTCAAGACAATTAGCATAGAATTACCAAGCAATCCTGCTATTCCACTTCTGTGCATATACCCTAAAGAAATGGAGGCAGAGACTCCAACCATGGGGGCAAACAATCCACTGTCTATGAATGAATGAATAAATGAATGAATGTCAGATGAAGAAAAGATCACCCAACACACACACACACACACAGAGAGAGAGAGAGAGAGAGAGAGAGAGAGAGAGAGAGAGAGATATGTTATTTAGCTTTAAAGGGGAATTCTGGCCATCCTGCAACACTCACTGGTGAGTCTTGAAAACACTATTTTAAGGGAAATTGGTCACAAGAAGAGCAAATATTTTATTATTCTGTTTATACAAGTAACCTTGGATGCACAGATTCATGGATAGAAAGCAAACTGGAGGTTGCCAAAGGCTGAGGGAGAAAGAATGTGGAGCTAGTATTTGGTGGATAGAGTTGCAAAGGCCGGAAGGCTGTGCCTGGCTGTTTGCAGCTGGCTGTTTTGCAGTTACGCCACCAAACCCAGGGCCTTGCGTGTGCCAGGAAAAGTGCTTTCCCACTAAACCACACCCCAGCCCCAGAAATTCAGTCTTGCAAGCTACAGACATTCTAGAAATGGGGAGTGATGGCAATTTTAACAGCAGCGTGGCTATACTTATTAGCAGAGCAGTGTGGACTTAAAAACAAGGGATCACTGTATTATATATCATTTACCACAATGTAAAGGTTTCAATAATTTTTCAAAAAGCATTGACTAGTACCAGCCCAAGGAAACACGTCAGTGTCACAGCTTTGAGATGTGAAAGAATTTTGGCTCCATACCTGTCCTGTCATACCTTGGGTAGGTACTGGGACAGGACGAAGGTAATGTCAAGATGAGGCATGGAGGTGTTATCATAAAACCAGCTTGTCATTTTCTTGACTCCTTTGCCTCTTATAGTCTTCCTCAGTGGCACCGAATTTAGCTGGTCACCAAGACCCCCTCCTCAGAAAGGCCTTACATAGTGGAGCACAGTTGATGATAGATGTCTGAGAGCCAGGTCAAAGGTATCTGGGTTTTCCCAAGGCTATGAAGGGGAAGCCTGAGCTGACCTACCCAATCCATAGGATTTGTATGCTGCTCCTGTGGCTACCTGTCTCAGGTTCCACTTGGCTTTTCAGCCAACATTTGCTGAGTGACAAAAAGCAAGTCCCTTCAAATAAGACTCTGAGTAGGGAAAAGATGTGTATGTTGATCTGTACAATCATTTCCAATCTTTTCCTATGAACAGTTTGCTATGGTTTGAACCAGATGACCAGTAACCATAAACATTTAGTGAGCTCCTAACACATGTCAGGTGCTAGGCCTGAGCTTCATAAGCTGTTTCCCATCTAATTCTTAGAGCAATCCAATGGATGAGGACATGACTGATTGCTATTGTCCTGTCCCCATCTGACAGAGGAGGAGCCTGAACTACATCGCATCCCTCAGAATAAAACTCCTTATCTTTACAAGACAGTCAGATGCCATCGTTATTCTCATAACTTTAAAAAGTAACCATGAAGGGGCTGGAAAGATGGCTCAGTGGTTAAGAGCATTGACTGATCTTCCAGAGGTCCTGGATTCAATTCCCAGCAACCACATGGTGGCTCACAACCATCTGTAATGAGTTCTGATGCCCTCTTTTGACATGCAGGTATACATCCAGACAGTGCTCATTTACATAAAATAAATAAATAAATCTTAGGGGCTGTCGAGATGGCTCAGTAGTTACGAGCACTGGCTGCTCTTCCAGGGGGCCTGAGTTCAATTCTCAGCACCCACCTGGTGGCTCACAACCATCTGTAATGGGATCTTCTGTCATACAGGCATTCATGCAAATAGAGTGCTCATATACATAAATAAATAAATCTTTTAAAAACTGATCTTTCATCTTTTTAATGCTACATTGTTTTTCATTGTTTCAGCTCAGTCTGTTTTTCATTCTTGAGCTCATTGCAGGACAGCCTTTCACCTGCTTTGCATCTGTATCTCATTTAAAATGCTGCTGCCTCAAATATCCTTGTAAGAGGTAGCTTTTCATGTTTCTGAAGGACATTTTGTGCTCATCAATCTTGACTGTCAATCTGATTGTGATTTAGAATCAGTAGGAGACAGACTTATGGGTGTATTTGTGCAGGAGTTTCCACATTGGGTTAACTGAGGAGGAAAGACCTCCCCTAAGTATGGCTTCAGAACCATCCTGTGAGCTGAGATCCCTGAACAAAAAGGAGAAGGTGAGCCGAGAGCCAGCATCCGTCTCTCTACTTCCTGACTGCAGATGCAATGTGTCCACAGACCCACCCCAATGCTGCCATGCCTTCCCCCACAATGAGGGCCTGTGCTTGTGACCTGTGAGCCAAAAACACCCTCCCCTCCTTACGCTGCATTTATGAGGGATTCTGTCACATCAACAATCCAAGTGACTAATACACGTTCCTGAGGGAAGTGATGGCAAAATGCTTTGAGGATGAACTTCCCTACGGTGTAAACTTGAGCCTTTTGGGCCTTTACTATGGGAAATGTGCTGAGTAGGCCAGGCTATGCCTTTTAGGGAGGGGAGGGTGTAATACATCCTGGCATATCCCAGTGCAGGTATCTAATGCTTACTATAAGCCAGGTAATCCTTAACATTGTTTGATTCTAGCTACCCTCACAAAGACCCCTAGCATCAAAGGACAGATAAGATGCCCAGGACAGACTGGTAAGGAAATGTGCCCAGGCCACACAGCCAGCCTTTGCTGTCAGTAGGGAATCACCTCCTTACGCAGGTCTTTGCCCATAACTCAATTCCCTTACCTACCAACCTAGGAAACAACAGTGGTGACAGCAGCTAGAAGGAGCCCTCCTACCAGCATGAAATCCTACAGGGACTTCCTACTAATGCATGAAGGAGCATCCACCAGTCAAGTTTCCCAGCTAGAAATCAGAAACAAGCATCCAAGCGATCAATGGTGCCTCTCTCCAGACATGTACCCTTTACCTGTAAAGATACCACTGAAAGAGGGTAGGGTGGTAACCCAGATGTCACAGCCTCACAAGGCATCATGAGCTATGTTGTAATAAGTTGTATTGCCCTATAAAAGATGAGTCCAACTACCAGAACTCAGGAATGTGACCATTCATTTGAAAACAGGACCTATAAGCTATGCATGCTGGCATCCACCTGTAATCCTAATACCTGAGAGGTAGAACCAGAAAGATCCGGAGTCCAAATGCCAAACTTTGGCTCCATAACAAGTTCAGGGCAGCCTGGGCTAATGAGACCCTGTCTCAAAAAGCAAATAAACAAACAACAACATCAACAAAACCCAGGATCTTTGCAGGTATAATCAGGTATACATTTAGGTGAGGTCACAGGGAAGCAGAAGGACCCTAAATCTAGTATGACTGCAGTTCTTATAGGAAGGAGAGAAAACACACTCCACTGCGGAAACAGGAAGCATGGTTGCCAGCCCAGAAGCACCAGGGTCAGACAGCAAATACAGAAACTGGGGGTAAGGCAAGGAGGGCATCTCTCTGCAGGCCTCAGAGGCTGTGGCCTAATGACTTCTGGGGCCAAACTCCTAGCCTTCTGAGATGCAGAACAGAACTACCTCTGTTGGCTAAAACCAGCCTGCAGGGTCTGCAGCAGCCCTGGGGAGCTCACTGTGCTGTCCTATCTCTGAGTGCCAATAAATGGGAAGGGTGTGTCAGCCATCTTGGTACCCCAGCAGCTGGTACAGTGCCTGCCACTTCCCGGTGGGTCTCAGAAAGTGCTGTGTGGAGTGAGCAGGTGAGAAAAATGAAGGACAAGTATTTCTTGTTCTTTTTTTTCTGAGAAAACATCGCTTTTTAATTTAATTTTTACCTGATGTGCATGTTTGTGTTTTGCTGATTTTCCTGCATGTTGGGTGTCCTGGAATTAGAGCTGCAGACATTTGTGAGCTGCCATATGGGTGCTGGATATTGAACCCAGCCCTCTGGAAGAGCAGTTAAGAGCAGTGCTCTTAACTACTGAGCCATCTTTCCAGCCCTGTACTTTCAAAAGGGCACTAGGAAGTATCTTAGTGATTACAGCACTTGCCTCCGCACCAGGAAAATCAAAACAGAAACAAGAACCTAAGAGGTAGAACCAAGTCTATGCTACTAAGACCCTTGAGAAAACAGAACTCCATCTATTTTACATGCACACACATACATACGTTCACACATACACTCACATACAATGCACGCATTCACACACACATACACACATATATGTACACACTCACATACACATACACGCATTCACACACACATACACACACAATTACACATATACACATACACACACACACACACACACACACACACGGAAGTGGAAGGGAGGCTTCGTTGTGGGAGAAAGAGGATCACTATGAAGAGAGATAAGGAAGACTGTAGGCGTAGTTAGTGAGGTGTGAAAATGACCAATATACAAGGAGATCTGTATATGAAAACGTCACAGTGAAACCCATCATTATACATGTTAACAAAAAAAATGGTAATTTTAAAAACAAACTTAAAAAAAGAAAATGTAAGCACTGGAGGAATGGATACAGCTTTTAAAACGACTGAATATGAATGACGCTCACAGAGGCTTGGCCCTCAGTGCTTCTCACTTAGTTCCGGGGCTCTGCACAGGGCCCAGCATGCTGCAGCTTTCTACTTTTGAAAAGGGGGGTGGGGTGGAGGGCAGGAGGGAGGGAGACAGGGAGGAGGAGGAAACGGGATCATACTTCCCCTGCTCTCCGTTTGAGGAGAATACTGTAACTGAAGAACAGACAAAACTGGAAAGTGGCCCGTGGAATTTTAGACCACTTCAATTACATCCAAAGGTCCTTCACAATGGAAGGGCCTTAAAAACTGTTTTTCTATCATGCATTTCCTTTTCTTTCCCATCCAGACCCCTAAGGCATCCTGACCCTTTCAGCTATGTTAGAAATGCAGAGTTGAAAGGTCAGCCTTGTGTTTGGCTTCTGGGACACGTTTCCTGTCCATGTGCAGTGCACATTCCTGACCCCTGCCCTGTGGCCAAAAAGGGACATCAGTTGGACGCAGGGAAATTCAATTTGGGCAAACAGCCGGCAACATGACAGCGACAGAGTCTGCCCGGACATTTGGAAGGCAGAGGATTTTTCCCAGAGCTTGGCTTTGGATGGTTGCAGGCTGAAGTTAGGTCATCTGTATGTACGGAGTAAAACCCTAGAACAATGGCAGCTGGTTTCTGAATCCCACTCGGTCACAGTGGGCTGTTTTCCTGCCTTCCTGGGGTCATCACAGTGTCCAACAGGAACGCTCTCGTTCCTTTCCCACCACACTTCTCCGGCCATGACACCTGCACTGCTGTGGGGTGCGATCTTCTTCATTCACACTGTCTTGACTAATTTAGGAAGTCTCCACTCCTATTCTTGCCTTTTCCACACTGAATTCACAGCTCGAGTGCAGTCTGCTACTTGGAGTGCCAGGCAGTTTCTAACTGTGACAGTGACAGACAAGACAAGAAAAGCTGACCCCTTCTGGGGTAGAGAACACTGCTTTATAAGGCTGAATGTGGGCCACAAGTGGCTGGACTACCCACTGAGGTGGGAATTCTTCCATTCCAGTCAGTGGAGTGGTTAGGCTGGCTTCCAGCCCCACCCTGTGGCCCCAGGGCATCCCTCACTGAACCTAATCTGAAGGCTCTGGTTTTCACCTCTTGGAGACAGTGCTGCACAAGACAGGCTGTATCATCTGCATGTACCCTGCATCCCAGTTCCTAGTGCCTCAGGAATATGCAGTGGATTTTGTCCCTTCAGTGAAAGAAGAAAGGAACTAAGTAATAGACATTCAAGTCTTCGGATTACAGTCAAGAGCACAGGCTTTGCAATCAGCTGAGTGACTCCACTCTGGTCCCAATACTTGCCAGCTAAGGTACATGTATGTGTGCACGCCTTTATGAGTGTGTGTGTGTGTGTGTGTGTGTGTGCGTGTGTGGCATGAACAGGGACATATCTATGTGTGTACATCTGTACATAGGCCAGAGGTTCATGATTTAGTCTTCCTCTGTCTTAATTTTTGAGGCAGGGTCTCTCACCAAACCTGCAACTCAATAGTATAGATAGATTGGTTGTCTCTGTTTCCTGAGCACTGGGGTGACAGACATGTGCCACCATGCTTGGCTTGCTCACCTGGCTTCAGAGACTTAACCTCAGACCCCCATGATTTCCCAGCACACACTTTACCAATTAAGACATCAGTGTACCCAGAAAGGACATGTTTTCCTGGAGTAGAAGATAAACACACAGAACCGTCTGTCTTGTAAAGTAAATCTTATGCAGGAAGAAGCCAGCACTTACATCATGCCCGTCACATCTGCTTCGTTCCAGCCACTGTCTCCCTCTCATCTTCGAAATGGAGGCTTACTGTGCACTGAGACTCAAAGGCAGGGAGTGGTAAGTCAGTGAGCTCAGGGGATTAGAAGTAGCACTGCACCAGCAAGTGGAAGGCATAGAGGGAGGAGCCACAGCACTGTGGGAAGTGTCAGGTCTAGCAGAGGCTGTGGGAATTGGAGCAGTGGAAGCTACAGCAGCATCAATAGCAGTGGTAACAGTAGGAGAGGCAGGAGAAGGCTGGCATGGATGGTGGAGGAATGACTAGTCATTAAGCATCACCATAGACTGCAAACAGCAGGCAGGGTGAAAGCTGACAGAGCAGTTATGGTGCACCAGGCACAGGGCGAGGGCTTCGCCTCTGCTCATTCATTGTTCACAAGAACACTTAGTGGTGCTGTATGGGTGGGCTTCACAGATAAAAATGTTGAGGGTCAGAGGGGTCAGTAGATTGTCAAGGTCACCTGAGTTGTGTCCATCAATTAGAGTTCCAGCAGTCTCGCTAAGAGAATGGCTTCTCAACAGCATTCATAGTAGCATGCTCAACGATGGCTCTTCTAGTGTTCACTCTGTCCTTCTACGCTAACAGTACTTGGGCTGGGAAGCATACTCTCACTGAATAAAGGTTATATTTTAACTTAGTCTTTGTTTTTGTTTTTGTTTTGTTTTGGGTTTTTTTTTTTTGCAACTAATTTTAGCGGGAGGATTAAATTTTGGCCAATAAGATACATGCAGAAGCAGCATATACCCTGTCTTTCTTCTTGGTGTGTTTGTTTGTTTGCCTCTGGTCTGGTGGCCAGGGAAAAAACAGCTAGCATGAGACAGTAAGAGCCTTGGAAACAGAAAGCCACACAGCAGGGAAACAAGAGAAAAGACCTCACAGATGACTGCAGCAGGCACCTCTCTACTATCTGTGTCTAAACTTTTAGAAAAGAATATGTACATTATCTGTATTTTTTCGTGTGTGTGTGTGTGTGTGTGTGTGTGTGTGTGTGTGTGTACACGAGTGTTCACATGTATGTGGGCACATGTATGGGCAGGTTCCTGTGTTTGTGTGTGTATCTGTGTTGGGGGTGGGGGTGATTAATGTCAGGAATCCTTTCTCAAGCCTCATTCATTAAGAACTAAACTCACCGAGTGCTTACTTAGTCTTGGTAGTCAGCTTGTTCCAAGGATCCTGTCTCCATCTTCCAAGGCTGGAATCACCAACAGGCCACGATGCCCCCCTAGCATTCACCTGGGCTCGAGGATCTGAGTTCCAATCCAGCTGCTTTCCCAGCAAGTGCTTTACCTGCTGAGCCCATCCCCAGCCCAAGTTCCTAGGTTTTTAAAGCCAAGGGCTCCTTGGGTTTTATGTCATTCATAACCAAACCTAATTCCAACAATGCCATGAGTTCTTACAACTACAGTATAATTCATATGCCTTAAAGGGTACCTACAAAATTAATGCCACCTTATATGGTACTCTTGACTTCAAAAACAAAACATAATAAGACATAACAGGATTTGAAAAAAATAAAACCTTGTAATTGATGAACCATGAAAGCAGGCACCTACAGCTTCGTTTCCTTGGAAACAGTCTCTTGTCACCTCCTGTCTAGGTCACATCCAAAGTCTCAGTTTTGATTCCCCACTCATCTCTCCCACCCATTCAGTGCATGAGTACATGAGTGCATGAGTGCATGAGTGTGTGTGTGTGTGAGTGTGTGTGTGTGTGAAGCATGTACCTGCAGATGCCACAGCTTTATGCCCAGATATCTTCCTCAATTACTTCTACACATCACGCTTACGACAAGGTCTCTGAATGAACCTGGCTTATAGTTGTCTCGACTGGTTGGTCAGAAAGCTTCAAAGATCCACCACCACCATCACCAAGCAACAACAACAACAATCTTCATCCAGTCACCCCCAACCACCAAGCCCTAGGGTTACAGACTCATACTACTTTGGTCCTGCCAGCTTTTAGCGGGTGCTGGAGATCCGAACTTGGGTCCTCATGCTTGCACAGCAAGCATTTTGCTAACTGGGCCATCTCCCTAGCTCCCCACTTAGAATACTTTTGCTTGTCCAACCATCCTTAAGATTTGTTTCCAGCCTGAAAACGAAATAATTATTGCCTTCTGTGTATCTACCGTAGCCACACACTGGATCTCATAACTTTTCTAGCCTGTGCCAAAAAAAAAAATCTGAAACATAAATGTTTATCCTGTCCCTTTCCTAGATAAGGGAGCAGAAGTAAGAGATAAGGTGGATGGCTCAACTGAGATCATTCAAACTTGAACCGGGGCCAGGAACCAGCCACCTCCTCCAGCTCTAGAATGCACTCCTCACATGGCATTGACTTCCAGGCAACACCAGCCACTGCCAACCAACCTGTGTTAGTCAATCCTCATGATTTTACACATTTCTTGGGGCTCTTCCTGAGCAGTCAGATTTAGAATGGACCACTGAGGTTGAACTTAGCCTCTCCTTATATGCCCCAATTCGGGAACTCAGTATTCCCAGCTGCCAAATCGGGTAAACCGTTCACAACAGGATGCCATGGACTGTATGGGGAGTGAGGTGGGGGACACAGGGCCAGAGAAAATGACTTAAAATCCAGCTGGGAGAGCTATTTACCAATGCAGTCATTCCTACCCAGCAGGACAGATGGGCAGACAGGATGCAACCATCTCCAAAGACGTTCAATGGACTAAAGCAACACACATCACGTTCCTGACCACTTTCTAATACAATCCTCCCCCTCCGCCTCCCCCACCCAGGCATTTCCTTAGGATTAAACTCAACAGGTGATGAATCTGATAGAAAACTATGTGAAGAACTGAGATGTGGCTCATTTTGATCGAGTGCCTGCCCACCATGCACAAAGCCCTGGTGCCATCTCCAGCACTGCATCAACCAGGCATGGCAGTGATCCCTGGAATCCCTGCACTGAGGAGATGGAAGGTGTTACAGTCAAACCAGCCTGGGGCTACAGGAGATCCTGTCTCAACAAGCAGAGAGTGGAAATGGCTCAGTCTGCAAGGGTGTTTGTCACTGAGTCTGAGAACCTAAGCTGGATTCCAAGAACCTATAAGGTGGAAGGAGAAAACCAACCCCAAAACTTGTCCTCTGGCGTCTACACACATGCCATAAAATACACATGCATAAATTTAAAAATGTAAAAAAAAAAAAAAAAAGAAAAAAAAGGAGAGAAAAAATTCAGAGGTGTATCATGCCACAAACACCAAAAGAGTGTGGGCATGGATGTCTGTACTGATGCTGCTTCCAACCCACCCTTCTAAACATCAACATGTTCCCCCAGACAGGGTGGGCCAGGGACCACTCACCGATTCCATAGTGAATCTCTTGAGGAAAAACTGGAGAGCCGGGAGGCTGAAGATCTCATGTCTCAGCCGTCACATCCGAAAACGACCTGAAGTGTGGGGAGAAAGGTGACACGGTTATCAAGGGGGTGGGAGGTGGGGTGGGCACAAAAACCTGTATCCAACCAATGGAGGCTGAGCCCTCATTAGGAGTGCTCTGGCTCTCCAGAATGACCAGTCAGCATGTGAGGGTAGACAGCTAGCACATGTCACTCCCCACAGTGAGGCTGACACCTCCATCAGAGCAGCTCTGTGCAAGACTGTTCAGGAACTTTCTTGCCTTCTATTTCTGGCTCAGCTTTGGAGAGCAATTTACAAGTCATTAACTTCTCTAGGCCCAGGCTCCTTAAACATGAACTAACAGTGTGTAGCAGGTATGATGGACAGACAGACAAACACACACATGTGTCTGTGTGCCTCTTGGAAAGCAGAGGAACCTGTCCCAGGAAGAAGGCAGATGAGATTGAGCCTACATATTTCACGACAGCCCCTGTGAACCTGGGAAAGGATTGGAATTAATGCATGCATAGCAAAGCTTAATTAATCGCTGCGTCTACTGAACTTGGGAAGTCTAGAATGGAAGGCATTGTACAAGGAAGTAGCTTCAATATTTGTAAGACAGAAGGGAAAGAAAGATGGGGCTGTAAACTACCATGAGCCGTGGGGCCTGCTTGGTACTTCTCTAGGGTCACTAGCCCAGAGTGGTGCCTCCATCCAAGGCCAAAAACTCTAGACCCAATCAACATCCTGCCTACTTGGGGCACTGCCCACTTAGCTGTTGCCCTATCTCCTCTGATGCCCTGGACCAAGCCCCTAAGTCCTGTCATATAGGCAACTGCAACTGACCTAACCTCATACTAAGTCAGTTCTTCCACGATGAAACCACTTTCTCCCTTCCACTCATTTTGTACATACAAAGTACAGGGGAAGAGAGGCATGGGATCCATGTGTCTCTCACCCAGCTCCAATCAGCCTCCAGCACTGCTGACAACATCAAATTTCCACACACTGTTCAGTTTCCTAGTCGGCATGGATGGTGTTGGCTTTTTAAAATCCCATATGCAAGTAAGACTTACATCTTGGGGTTTGGGGGGGTTAATTACATGTATATGAATATGTCTATATGACATATGTACAGGAATACATGTGCTTTCCAAGTCCAGTCCAAAAGAGGACAATGCTTCTTTGGAGCAGGAGTTACAAGAGCCTGGAACTCACTCCAGAGGGCCTTCTGAAGACTGGATAAGACATCTCAGATCTTGTTTCTGAGGGAAAGAGAACTGAGGCATTTACTTAACCAATTTCCATCCATCCCTGGAGATGGTTCAGTGATGCAGGAAGCATCTAGTGAACACACATTGGGAGAAATCAAAGGCGTAAGCAGGGAAGCAGTGGGTGTCTACAAATAGGTGCTCAATAAAATGTGTGGAGTGAGTAAATAACATGCTCTTCTTGGTAACAGTCACCTTGCTGTCCCAGAGATAAAATGCTTAAAACAACTACCTGATGAAGTAAAGTAGAATTCATCTGCATCAAGATGAGTAAGCAGGTTGCTATGGGCATGGTTTTGAAGTTAGCTTAACTCTCTGGAATATGCTTTTCCACTGAAAGGCTGTCCTGCAACGTACAGTCAGTCAGGACAGCCACCTCTGGTGCTATATAGGAGTAAGGGGCATGAGCCATATGGCACATAAACCTTTCTGTTGTGGTTGGAATGTGAATATGCCCCCCACCCACACATACACACACACACACGTACTCTCACGTGTTGAACATTTGAGCCCAGGATACTGACAATATTTGGGCAGGTGGTAGACGCTTCAGAAGATGACACCTGATTGGAGAACACTGGCTGCTTCAGGCATGGTTTTGAAGTTCACACTTAATCCCAGGATCTCCTTCATCCTCCATTTCCTGTATATCATGAGGTACAGAAACTGCTCTGCCTGAGTACATAGGACCAAGCGCGATGGACTGAGCCCTCTGAAACCATCAACCAAAATAAACTCCCCATCCTGAAATTGTTTAAGCCAAGAAACTAACACCCGCTCTCCAGGGCCAGTCCTCAAAGAGTAGCTGAGTTTGATTCCACGGGAGCCTCGCAGACATGGGATTCACATCCTTTCAGAAAGGATGTTATGAAACTCTGGAGTCATCTGCAGCTGCTTACAGCTCAGACAATTGCTTCCTCTTGTAAAAATCACTTCAAACAGTTTTCCCATTCACCAGTTTGATTTTTTTCCTGTTCAGTGGGAGCTGTACTTAGGCAAAACCAAGAGCCTAAAGAAACATAAGTCAAACATATTTGTGCTGTTCTTTCCTTCCATCCCTTAGCAGCTCAACTTGCTTCTTTGGGGTAAAGCTCCAACCCTTCTAGGAAGCATTCCCAGAATCTCTTAGCACAATAGTTTACCCATTCTGAACTCTGTGGCATCAATAATCATGGAAACAACCCCTCAATGGGCAGGGTAATGGTCAATCTCATGTGTCAGCTTGACTTGGCTAAGAGCTGCCCAGGCAGCTGCAAAAACATTCTATTTGAATGAGTCTGCTGAGGGTGTTTCTGGGATGAATGGGGCCCATCCAGTCTGTCCAAAGGCCTGAATGAAGAAAAGACTGGGGGTGAATTTGCTCTCCACATGAGCTGAAATCCACATTCTTCTGTCCTTGGATACTGGTGTTCCTTGTTCTTGGGCCTTCTGATTCAGGTTACGACTAACACCTTTGGCCTACTGGTTTCAGGCTTCCAGACTGAAACTCAAACACATCAGTGACTTTCTTGGCTAACCAGCTCACAGCTCACAGAGAGGTCCTGAGACCTCTCTGCCTCACTAAAAGATAGAGCATCCTGCTTCAAGCAAAATCTGCCTGTCCCTCCTCTTTTCCCCTGCTGTCGACCACCAAGAGACAAACTTAGAGGTAGCCAGTGAGTATCTCCAAAATACAGTCCTCAGACCAGGATGGGTGAACAAGACACAAGAAAACAAACCCACAGGTCTCCCAACACAAAGAGACCCCCTAGGACAGTAGGGCATGATTCCATCTACTGGGGACCATATCACCTCTGTCTCTCTGTTTCATGCCTTCATCTCTCACATTTACAGTCTCACATTTCCACGGTTTTGGCTTCAGGCAGAGCCTGCCTAGAGATGGTAAAATGATAGTTACAGCGCAGTGTTGCTAGGAAGGAAGTGGTCATAAAGTACGAGAATTGCCAGTGCAGGGCAGGTGTGTGGCTGAGGAGAAGGCGGCCTCCATCATTCCCTAAGGGCGCTTGGCTGAGGCTTAGGAATGACTGGATAAGGTCTGCTAAAGAACAATGAGAATTTCATGTCTAATCTTTTATGTGGATACTCGTCAAGGATTGTTTGCTTGTTTGTTTATTTGTTTAAATGACTGAAGTTGTGAGTTGCAAGCAGTCTCCTTGCTTGCTTGATAGCTGTCAGTCTTCCCTCATGCCTGGCTACAGTGTCAGCTACCTAGGGCAGAACAGGGACATTGGCAGAGCAGAACCACTGGTGTTATCCTCACGCTTCCCAAGTCATTCGAGGCTGTGAATGACACCGATGCCACTCCTGAAGGCCTGTCGGGCAGAGGCAACTAAGCTTCATCCCTACTGTTTTCACAGGAACCACTAAAGCTGTCCAAACAGACACTCCCTTGATAGTTCCTGGAGTGTTCATCATGACAGCTGGGGTGGCTTTCAATGCCTTCTGAATGAATGTTGAGATACTGACATAGTGACTGATGCCCAGATAAGACCCTGAACCAGTCCCAGATGCCCCCAAGACATTCTGTTGAAGTCACAGGAACTATTACAACTGTCATGGTGGCTATTCCCCGGCTATGCTCTGGGAGACTTTTCTGTCCCAGAACCACCTGCAATGACTTGAGACCTAGCTTTGTCACGACAACTTCAAATGACTCTCTGTGGCTCCATCACAGCTATCCAACATCCTCACAACAATCCTCAATCTGGTGGGGGAGTTGTCCCCAGCCAGGGCATCTAGGGTTTATGTACAACTGTCTACAAAAGCAGCTGTGCTGAGATCTGTCCAACAGAGTGTCCTTCTGTCCACCTCCCTGTGTTGTCCCCACTCGTGGTGTTGCAGCCCAAAGTCTATCAAAGCCTCACTGAGGGGGTCTCTTGCCGACTTGTGGTCTTTAGCTTTACCACATGAAAGCAAGCTGATAACACGAATAACAGACACCTACTGGGGTTGCCAGCCCCAAGCATACCCACTAGCAGCAGCTGAATATTTCCAGAAGGTGGAAGCAGGGACTGAAGAGCTGAGTCTAAAAAAAGCATTCCAGAGAGCCACCAAAAATTAGGGCTTCCATCTACCAAGGAGCTGTAACACTAGGAGCTGAGGGTTCCAACACACAGAGCTCTGAGCTCTAGTATGTCCTTCTGAATGCTACCCAGATACTGTACTTGGAGCTCAGCACTGGAACACTGAATGCAGGGGATCCTGCCAAGCTAGGCTTAGAGATGCTGACACCAAGGGAGCTTCTACTTAAACAAAGCAAAAGACACACAGCCAAATAGGTGATGAGACAAATAACTGTCACTATGGTGACAACCCAAACTAAGAATGACACCTGCAGCTAGGAGTCCAGACTTAGAAGCTTGTCATCAAGATCAGCAGCCTGGATGAATTTCATGTGTCTGCTCATCCTGTTGGTGTCCAGTGACCCTTGCCCCAGTGACAATCAGAGAGGATGCTGCTTCCAATGCCTGCAAGTCACCTTCCAAGAATAACACCTCAGTGTCCCAACCTCCATTCAGTCCAAGGACAGGAAAAAATGGGAAGAGCTTACATGTGAGGTTCTATTTTCCCTGGAAGCCTTGTGGCTGAGTGCTTCCTGAGGTGCGTTCAGGCCAATGTGCCAGCTATTCTGTCATCTGCAATCATGGGTCCTCACCAAGCCCAGGTCAGTGAGAAGTGCCACTCTTGTTCCATCTAAAGGAGGCAGGACAACCTGCACAGCCTGAACAACCATTTTTTAAAATGCCAAAGCCAGCGTGTGCTGTGTGGCAAGTATGTGCACCACACACTCCAAAAGGCAATTGATTTAGTTTCAATACAACCTGAGAGCAGGTGGCATTGTTGCTCTATCTCACCGGCAAGGAATAGGCTATGACAGGATGAGCATCTTGCTAGAGTTTTTATGAACTACAAATGAAACTCGGTGTCCTAGTGAGCTGACAAACTGACAAAGCCCAGTGTCATCCAACAGAAGAGTCTCCACTGAGGAACTCCCCAGATCAGACTGGTTTGTGGGCATATCTATGAGGGATTATCATGTTTGTTAATTGTTGGAGTAAAGCCCAGCCCATTGTGGGCAGAACCATTCCCTAGGCAGGTAGTCCTAAACTAAATAAGAAATGTAGCTGAGTATAAGCCATCCTATGAGCTGGTTCTATGGTTTCTGCTTGCACTTCCTTAGCTATCAAGTGATTTGCTTGGTCAGAGGCAACACTTTGTGGAAGAGAGGCCCGCCGGCCTACCTTCAAGTTCCTGCCTCAACTTCTCTCAATGAAGATCTAAAACTGTAGGATGAAATACGCCCTTTACTCTCATAAGTTAATTTTGGTCAGACTGTTCTCATCACAGCAACAGAAATAAAACTAGAAAACCTAAGTATGCCTAAGTCCTTTCTTTCCTTTAAATCTCAAAAGCCTTTCAGAGCAGGAGTGGCCTCAGGAGAGACAACTTCATACATGTGTCTCCCACTAGGAATGTTAGACGTGAAAAGGGACTTTTAAGAAGCTAACCAGACCAGCCTCACACAAGCTCATGCCTCATCCTGACAGCAGCCACCACCCAGCCACCAAGCTGGGCTGTATCCTTCGGAACCACATTATTCCCCTATTCTCTGATGGTTATATTTTCACAGCTCTGGAATAGAAAGGCATTCCTGTCAATGCATTCTGACTTCTGCTTTCTCTGTCAGCATTGTTAGGACATCAATAATGCATTCTGTAATCAAAAGAATCCCAGAATCAAAAGAAATGAGGTATGTCTAAGCAGCATTCAATACCATCTACTTAAAGCCAAGCACAGACGTTATAGGACTGGCATGGTGAGAAACAAGGAGCCAAGTCCCTCCTTAAGCTCTTCCAAAGAATCATGCAAAGCACACCTGGTCCCACATGAAGACTCCCCCAACCACTCCCACCTCCCCCTCCCTGTCTAGCTGCAGTTCATAAATCCTAGGTGCAGCATTCTTACATATCTGCAGGGCTAATGAGAAGCAAATCCCAATCTTTCACACTGGTTGTTCACATAGAACATGTCTAAAGAGTACCCTTTGCACTGAAGAAACATGGATGGACCAGACACCTTGTGTTTTCCCAGATCCATTCATTTCTACACTAGGTGGCCAATGCTAACAAGGTGCCATCCCAAGCTAGGCACTGTCTTCTGATGCAAGCCGCACAGGTAAACCTATAGTTGTGGGTACCCACAAAAGGAGAAGCTACTATGAAGCAGAAAAACGATGCACATGACTACATGGCGTAGCTCCTGGACAGTAGCATCAGGTTTTGAGGTGGAACAGGAAGCTATCAGTCACCTCATTGTGGGAATATGTGCTGTTCTGCCTAGCTCAGTGTTGCTCCGTCCAGAAGTATATGGCAATAAAGGTTTGTTAGTTCAAATCTGCTCCCATCTAAAGCTGTGACCATAGGCCAATGTGAAGGCTTGCAATCAGGAAGTTCTCAACCTAAAAATGAAAGCATAGAAGGAAGGGGCTTTGGAGCTTGGGGACTGACGTACCAGGGTCCTGCCTCGTCCCTTCCTGCCTCGTCCCTTACCAGCCTCAGGTAAGCATCTCACCTTTCTGAATTGGGCATTCTAATTTTTAAAGCTTGAATAATAATAAGAGTAGCCTCATGTTAGGCATAGTATCTCTGCACCCAGCACTTGGGAAGGAGGAGAATGAGGATCACAAGTTGAACATCACAGTCATGGCTATGTAGCCACTTTGAAGCCAGACTGAATTAAAAAAAAGAAAATCCTTGTTTCAAAATTAAATAAATAAACAAGTAAATTTACAAAAAGAACCTGCTGTGAATTGGACCTTCTGGAAAAACATGGGTAACTAATGCTTCTCTTGGCATCATTAACCCTTCTAGTCTCAAAATGGTACAAATTTGGTCTTCCGGGATAAGCCAAGACAGGGGATCTATTTCACGTGCTGCTTTAAAGCATCATGATGGCACATCAGAATGTTCTAGTGCTGCAGCTAGGACTAGCGTCCCTTTCCATAGCGCTAAGAATGGTTGCTGCACATCAGGTGGTGGGTAGAGCCTATTGTTGCCATAATACATTTCCTGAATCAATTAAAAAGGGGGATGGGGCAGAGATACTTCTGCATGAATGTCAAAATGGGAAAGCAGGAATACCTTTTATATTGCAGGCAATACATTTAATAATGAATTATTATTTATTAATATGTGCATATAGACATACAATTACATATATGCATTATATATTATATACATATATATAATATATTATATATATAATGTGTGTGTGTGTATTTATATATAATGTATATAATATATATATGGTCTCACACATACAAGTAGCCTTGTAGCTTTGCATGCTACTTCCTCCAGCTGGACAAGGAAGCCCAGTGACAAATTCTCTTCCTGCCATACTCAGGAAGGCTATGTGACCTAGGAACACCAGGGCCAGGCAGCTCAACATTTAAACATCTCTCTGAAAATCTGCCTCTGTTTCTTAGAAATGTTGCTGCCTGCCAACATAAAAGGATCTTCTCAGTTTCAAAAGGGCATTATCTTAGAGGCTAGATCCTTTGCTTTTAATGAGGATTAAAGAGTTTCCATTCTGACACCTGTTTGTCTCCAAGTGCAATGGGTGTCAGCACACTGACAGGATATTGAGCTGGGTGCATTGACTAAGTGTAGACCCAGGACTACTCCCTGAGCCATTTGGGGTCACCTCCACAGGAGGACAAGCTGTGAACATCACGGTGCCACTTGAAATGGAAAATTGTTGGATAAACTCTCTGGCAAGCAAGACAGAATTATGGGGGAAGCAATCTGTTACTCCACCCCCCTTCCTCTCCAGAGAAGCCTTCAGGGAACAAGATGACCCTCAGCCAGGACTGTGCCTGGCCCAGTGCATGTTTGGTGAATTGATGAATTAATAAACCAAACAAACATCTCATGCCAAGACTTTCCCAGCAGAGTCCAATTCCTAGTTGCCAAAGCATTAGCAACACGTTATCAGGACACTGGTTCCTACAAGCCTCTTGCTTGGCAGTTGTGTGTGGTATGAGGTGTCCTGACAGGCTCCATCTAAAACCTGCTGCAAACCAAAGTTATCTTAGACATTAATCCACTCTTCTCACTTTCCCCAAGATCTTATCCCCAAATGACAAAGAATTAAAAGCAGTAAATCAAGACAGATGTATTTCGTCCCCCAAGAGGCAGCATATATGGCCGTGGCTACTAGCCAAGAAAGGGCTACTAGTTCCTTGGGACCTCAGGTGCCAGTGGGGTAGCAAGGGTCATACCATCTTTATCTCACAAGCACTATGAGGGTTCCTGAGAAGAGAAAGCACAGCAGAGACATCCTATTTCAGCACCTCGACAGACTGGCATGATGGGTACCCTGCTCCCTCAAAATCTTAAATGGCTAGGTCTCAGATGAGCCACTACATGGCAAAAATGGGAGAAGCTGGGCTGAAAATGTAGCTCAGTTAGTAAAGGTCTTAGCCACACATTCGTGAAGTTCCGGGTGTGGCATCACATGTCTGAAATCCAAGCACTTTAGAGAAAGAGAGGCAGAAGGATCAGGAGTTTACAAACATGCTGGACTACAAAGCAAACCTGAAGCCAGCCTGAGCTGCATGAAACCCTCTCTGAAAGAAGAGTGGAGAGAGAGAAAGAGAGAGATCCTATGCCAAAACCAAAGGCCACCATTCCCAGAGCAGGCATGTCCACATGCATGTCCACCCGACATGAAGTGCAAAGGAAGGCACACAGCTGTGGCAGGGCCTTCCCCCATGGCCAGCTGCAGAAAAGCAGCTGGGCACTTTCCAGATTCCCTCAGGGGTCCCGACCGAGGACTTCATGTGCTGGATCAGGACATTCCAGCGTCAGCCTGCTTCCTCTGCAGAGTTTTCCTGGCTCGTTCTGGCAGGAGACGAAGGCTGGAAGAACTGCCCTTCCTCACACCACCCACCTCCATGCTGTGACTGATGTGGAAAAAGGTGGTCTGGCAAGGAGCAAGCCTGAAGTCCAGCTTTGCAGAAGGCATACCTAGATGTCTTAGAAGAGAGAATTGACAAGCATTGCCTTATCAGAAACAGAAGTGGAACTTACAGACTGACAACTGACCCATAGGGAGTAGGAGAGAATGGAGCCTCAGCCATGGCTCCATCATTCCAGAGCTCATGGGATATGGTCGGGGAGAATCTCCCCCTCTCAGTTAGGGGATAGAAGGGAGGGGTTTTCTGGAAAGCTTGCTTCAAGTGGGTTACTGGCCTGCGGGTGGTACCCAAATACAGCACAATAGCTCCAAGGTGAAAAGGCCTCTCATCAGACAGATCTAGTAGAAGCCAGCATCTGACTATACATCCAGTCTGGAATCTTCTCTGCAGCACTGAGTTATCTATTCAATGTGTGCCCATACAGTGCATGGCACAGGTTTAGAGAGGGAACGAAAACTTACCCAAAAGAAAGGATGGGAGAGGGGAGAGGAGAAAGAATGAGAAAGAGAATCCTTTCTCAGTAGTGTTTGTTGTAGGAAGGATGCTGTCTGTGTGTCTCCAGTGGTAATGATAAAGGGGGTAATTTCCCACATGACTGTAGCCAAATTCACAACCAACTTCAGCAAGAGGCCAACACTCACAGACCAGCCATTGGCCGACCTCAGAACTTACAGAGGGGCTTCCTACTCTCTGGTTACAAGTGGTCATAGTCAACAAGGAGTCTCACTAGGAGATGGGAGGGAGGGGGAAGCTTGGGGGCTTCCAAGCTCAGCCCAAGTCTCAGCTCTGCCCAAGGCCTCTCCATGAAGCCTATACCTTTTCGAGACTCTGCCAGCCATTCAATCTCTGCCCCTCAAAATCACATATCTACAGGAACCCCTGGACTGCTATTCTGGAGGCTGTGCTACCCCATACCTGCCCACACCTTCCTAAAGCATGGGAGAAGCAGCTTAAAGGCATGAGTCATTATGGACCTGCAAGAAAAACCACCATGACACACCACTTCACATCCATTAGTTCGGCCACAGACAAGAAAATGGGCCAACATCAAGTCTTGGCAAAGGTCTGCTGGCTGGTGGGAATGTAAAAATCACTCAGCCACTTTGCAAAGATCTGACAGCTCCTCGAAAAAGTTAAAAATAGTTACCTGATGACTGAGTGATTCCACCCCAGGCATATGCCCCAAGGAATTGAAAACATGAACTCAAACACTTGTAAATGAATGTTCATAGCAGCACTTGCCATGACAGTCAAAGAGTAGCATCAGCTTAGATGTCCATCAGCTGCAGCTGGTAAATGAATAAACATTGCAACCTACCCACACAATGGAATTACTGAACTATAAGAAGGGATGAAGGGACATGACAGTTGAAGGCAGCCAGGGTTACCTAGCAGAAACGTGTCTCAAAGAAACAAACCCAAAGCAAACAAACAGCCAGAAGAAAGGAATTCCGGCACTATACCATACCACCGGTAGATCTTTACAACATTAATTCTAAACTATGCTGAATGAGAGCCAGACATGAAATATTCCATGGACAACTCCATACACAGGAAGCATCCAGCAGAGGTGCATACATAGAGAAGAAATAACTGGTGGTTGCCAGGGGCTGGGAGTGGGAGGGGGGAACCATGAGGCATTGTGGCTTCCTTCGTTGGTGATGAAAACATCTTGGAACTACATAAAAATGATACTCACATTATGAATGGACTCAGTGTCACCAAACTGAATGCCTCAGTGAAATTTATGGCTAGTTTCATGTAAATTCTACATCTATTTTATGTCTGTGTCTGTGTGTATGTTTGTATATGCGTGTGAGTCAACCCTTTATGAAATCATTATAATTCAAGGAAGCTGTGTGTCTCCTACTGTAATAAAATAGCCTATTGCCTAGTCTATGGACTTACTGCAGTCCAGTCCAATTCCCTCCTGTCTCCTTTAAGCCATTTTGTTCTTTGCAACCAAAAGCTTGGAATGGACAGTACCCTAGATGGTTTCCCTGCTGTGACCTCAGAGAAATATCTCACTTCTCTGAGTCTTCACTTCATCGCTCCATAAACAGGGCTGATAACACCAGTGTCATTAGACTTATTATGATGGTTCCTATAAGATTGTTAGGCGGAGCCCCGAGGGTGACTTCATTCATTGCTTGTAACACAAATTATGACTCGCTCAGTGGCAGTATTATCCACCTGGTAGAACTGGGTTGAATTCACATCAGGAATGGCAGCTGTGTCACCAGCTTGCTGGAACCCAAACTTGGGCTCTGTCACTCAACTGTGACCTGGGGAAAATTGCTGCTCTGAGATTCAGCTCACTCACCTGTAACACAGGAATAATTATGAGGATGGAACACGTCAGTATCTGGAACATGTAAGCTGCTATTGTCATTGTCAAAGAACACAAATACAGAGCCTAGTCGCTTGCATAGGCCTCCCTCCTTCCTGCCCACAGTAACTGCTTACAGAGTATCCTTATTACTGAGTAGCATCACAATGAATTGGATCAGGTAGGACTTTAGCCACCTCTAGACCAGGAGTTGGATAACTATGGTCACAAGCATTACTTCCAATGAACTCTGTTTTTCCACACCTAACATCGCCACTCTTCCAACCAGGTCTTACTGACTGGGTCTTCCAGCCAACTCTCATCAAGTTTTCTGGGCACACCACCAGACTACATTTCCCAGACTCCTTTGAAACTGAGGGTGATTATGTGTTAGAGTTCTAGCCAGGGAGGGTGGAAATGGGGTAAGTCATTAACAGGCTTTTAAGAAATGGGTGTGTCTTCTCCACTTCCTCCTCAGCCAATACACAGCGTGAGAAGCTGTAGGGCCACAAAAGCAGAAGATAGTAGTCATACTATGTTTGAGTATGACTACTAAAGGAATCAAAAATATCCATCTTGAAGAAGAAAAACCACATTTTTAAAAACACAGTAGAGACTGTTGCTTTGTTACTATAACACCATGCTAGTCAACTGAACTGAAGTATGCAAGGTTTCTTGACTATCCCCCCAAATACTGTATCTGAATGCCTACTTATATCGGAACCTGAAGATGCAAATACAACTGTACTCAGCTCTGTTCTGACAAGGCACAGAATACTAAGGGAGCCAGAAACATCACAGATAACAAAACCAGTCATGAGAGTGTAGCAGGCGTTTGAAGAAAAGCTTGGCCAAGGAAGATACACCGAGGAGCAGATAGGATGAGGCCCACTCTACAGGAACCAGGCTGGTCAGGAACAGCTCCCAGAAGGTGGGTATCCCAGCCCAGGACAAGAGACATCCTTCCCTGCATCCCACGTAGACCACTATAAAAGGCATTCAGAGCGGGAGGATCAATGGGGAAGAAACTGAAGGGATGGTTCACCAGCTGCAGGGTGGAGAAAGAGAAAGACAAAGCAGGAGAGACGGACAATGACTTTCAGGAAGAGGGTGGAGCAGGGTCATCAACAGGCATCTGTGGCAGTTTGGAGACATGTGACTGTGTCATAGAGAAAAGCTTAATGGCTTGAGCCAGCACATTCCAAGGAAGGCCTGTAGAAGGATTCCATCTGTCAGTCTTTCCATGGCTCCTTTCAGAGTCCTGTCCATGGCTCTCTGGCCTGGGTGATTCCCAGGGGGTGTTTTCCTGTTCCCTCCCTGATCTGGGCTTCTCTGCTGCTCCTCCCAGGCTCATTCCATATTCCTTTGAAGCACTTAGAACTCCTTAGTCATTCCCCCTAAAGCCTCTGCTTTCCTCCTTCTCTATGTCCTCAAAGTTCTCTTCCATGAGTCATCCTCATAGGGAGGACCTACTTACACGACCCTGAAGAAGTCATGGTAACTGGCTGTCATGACATCAAGTCACACAAAGGTACACAGAACCAGGGACAGAATGAGAGAGCTGGAGGCATGTGTCCTGGATTTGAATAAAAGCCATTACCTTTGATTTGGGGACTTTGAATATTTAATAGCAAGGGTCAAGCCTAATTTCTCCAGAATGGCTTCTTTCTACTATTTTTAATAAAATGGTGGTGGTGGCGGTGGCGGCGGCGGCGGCGGCGGCGGCGGCAGTGGTGGTGGTGGCGGCGGCGGCGGCGGCGGCAGCGGCGGCGGCAGTGGTGGTGGTGGTGG
>JADRCH010000060.1:2855408-2881225 GCA_019843965.1 Rhynchomys soricoides
GGTGGCGGCGGCGGCGGCAGCGGCGGCGGCAGTGGTGGTGGCGGTGGTGGCGGTGGCGGCGGCGGCGGCGGCGGCGGCGGCGGCGGCGGCGGCGGCGGCGGCGGTGAATGGAGCCTCTAGTTCCCCACAGCCACTTTCTAAATGATACTAAGGGCCTCAGAGGTTGAACAAGCAGCTTGCACTCACAGCTGACAGCAAAGTCAGGTCTAGCAACCACATCTATTTAAAACTACAGTAGCAGGCAGAAGAACTAAACTACTCCAACTGGCTTGGTGTGGGTCAGTTTGCAAGTATGATTGAAGTGTACACACACACACACACACACACACACACGACTTCCTAGTAAATTATGTATTAAATTTCAAAATGCAAATAAAAAACATTCTCTTTGGCTGATCAACTACACACAGAGAAGTGTAACTTCATGAGGATATATATACCCTTAGAATCCTGTTCTAAGAACATGAGCCAGTCGGCTTCCGTGAACCGCAACTCAGAAGACTACATTACACATGCAAATGTGCCTCCTCTTTGACCCACCAACTCCGCCTCCAAGAACTCATCAGAAGGAAGCATTTGGACAAGTATGCAAGCCAAAAAGTAAATGACCTGTATATCTACCATAAAGAGTATTTGACTATGACAGCGCCATGCCTGTAGTCTAAGCACTGGAGAAAAGTTGGGAGACCATCCTGTGACACAGAAGACTCTGTTCCAAACAATAATGACAATGAGAGTAATAATAGGTATGACCTGAGGTATAAGTGAAGGATTGTATATTGTCTCCTATCACTATGGCCACACATCCTGTAATCTATACAGCTAACCCAACCGAGCAATGTCTACAGGCACCTCCTGGATCTCCAGCTCGAGAAAACTAATGTCTCCTTTTGCAGCCTGCCAGTCAAGTGTCCCCTCTGTCAGCCACATACATGCCTCTCTCTGCAACACCAACAAGTCCTGGAGAGCACTCTACTCTCTAAGAGTCCTTCAACACCGGTGACTCAGACCACACACATCTCTGTATTTGTTCTTCCTTTCTAAGGACCTACCTTGGAGCTAGAGGATTTTAACAATTTAATCCTCCCAGGGACTTGCTGGGATGGCGCTGACACTAGCAGGGAGTGATGCCATGTCCTGGTCAGCAGGTGATGAAAGGGACCAGGTGGATTCACTCAGTCACTTCCTAAGGACCTAGCAGGTGGTGGGCACTGAGATCTGCATCACACTTAGGAGTGGATCAAAGAGTGTCAGCCTCATTGAGACCACATCCCAGCAGGGGGGAAAGACAGTGGCCCATTAACGTGGCAGATGTGTCGATAAGGTCCAAACTCTCTCTCAGGGATCAGCAAATGGCAGCCTAATCAGCCACATAATAAACAGTAAGAAAGCTGTCACCAATGCCTGGCTCTAAGCCAGGCATAAGGATATGTAAGACAAGGGACCACTTGGCACAGTAGAACAGTTGGTCAGGTCAGGGGGAAACCTCTTTACTGCTCTACCTAAGGGCCATTTTTAAGCCATCCAGACCAGGAAGCCCTTCTCTTCTCCCTTGTGCCAGCTTCTCCATGATGATCTCTGAAACTAGAGAACAATGAGAACGTGAGAGTTTTCTTCCAATAAGAGTCATCCAGGCCTTCAAGAAGCTTCTTCCAGGTACCCAAACTCTTTCTTGTGCTTAAGCCAGATGCACAGTCGTCATGGTCATTTTCAGCATCACCACTGCCATGGCTGGCCTCATCATCCATCATTATCATCACTGTCATCCATGTTTGTTATCTTCACTTGTTACAGTTGTCCTTGGCACTTGGATCAGCAGCACCATTACCACCAGGGTCGCTGTTATCATCACCATCACCACCGTCACCATCACCACCATCATCAACAGCCAGAACACTCAATGAATTAATTTAACTTGATTTCCATTGGAGAATTTATTTCTCAATAATTTACAATCTGAAATTCTAGGGATTAGGACTTGAAAAGTACATTTTTTGGAAGGGCATCACTCCACCGGCGACAACCACCCCCACTCTAATGAAGGCAGCTACCACTTCCCCTTCCCTACTCCCCAGGTACCAGGCATGCGCTCTCTCCACATACCTCTTCAGAGAGTTCTGGCCACAGCCCAGAGGGCTGAAATCTGTTTCTCTCTGAAAGAAAACAAACCTGAAGCTTGGAGAGGCCTCATAGTTTTTTCAGATCATCAAATAGCCAATAAAAGTCCAGTCTGGGGCTCACATGGGCCCAGCCATCCACCACTCAAGAAGTTGTGTTTCTGCTGCTCACTCTGCTGACATGGCTGCCATCTGTAAACGCTCCACAGAGTTCCTTTCCTCACACTGGAAGTTTAAAATATCCTCACTGAACTCAACTTACCCCAACCAACTGGAAACTTATTCCAAGAGAAGAACATCCCACACATTGATGTATTGTCCATTAAGATGTTTTAGGAAAAATAGAATCTTTGAAAAGCAACACCTGTCTTTTTCACTGCCTAATTCATACACCTCCGCGGATACAAATATCTGTTTTTACTGTCCCCTGTGACAGCTGCCTTTGGGACTCGCCCACCTTCAGCATGATATACTAGGTCCCAGAACCCAGGAGTCCTGCCTTTAAGAGGCAGCACATGATTGTCCAGTTATAAGGTAGCCATGATGCTGGCCATATATGCGGCAGAGGAGGGTCTTGTTAGCCATCAGGGGGAGGAGAGGCCCTTGGGCTGGAGAGTGTTAGATGCCCCAATATAGGAGAATGCCAAGGAGGGAACACAAGAGTGAGTGGGTGGGGGGAATACCCCCATAGAGGCAGGGGGAGGGGGGAGGGAATGGGGAGGTTCCAAAGGGGAGATCTGGAAAGGGGGAAACATTTGAAATGTAAATAAAGTATCAAAAAAAAAAAAAAATAAGGTGGCCATGAGAAGAGCAAGGGCATAGGTGTGCCTTCCGTTTCTACTCGAACATCCTTGAGCATCAGGGCCTAAGGCCTAGTCCTGGGCAACAACTCACAAGTTTGTCATCTTTATCAAAACACAGATTGCCAAACTCTAAGCCAGAGAGGCACAGAGGAAGAAGTCATCAAAGACAGACCAACCAACTGATTTACTACAGGCTGAGCACTTTGCTGAGCGTATGTTAGGGCTCCTGGATCTGATAGTGCCGAGATCCAATTGCATCCTCTTTATCGGACCACCCCTCCCTAAGCGTGGGATGGAGACAGCATCTCACTATATACCCCTGGCTGGCTCCATATCACAGAGCTCCATCTACCTCTGCTTTTCAGATGTAGGGAATAAAGGCATGCATCAGCATACCTAGTTGGTTAAGGAAAAAAAATGGGGGGGGGGACACAGCTATTGAAGCAGATTATTATACAATGAATAAAATATTCGGTGTCTTGTTCCTTTTATCCGTCTGCTTTGGCATAGTCAATATGTTCTCCCTATGCTGGATACTCATCTCATTATCCCAATGGTTGTGTGTAATAGTTCATGGTAACATGAAATTTGTTGGCTTATTTTGAGACTAGCCTGAAGATCACTGTGTAGACAAGGATGGCCTTGAACTCCTGATCCTCCAGCCTCCATCTCCCAGTGCTGAGATTACAAGCATGCTCTCCTACACTAGGCTGGAGAATGACCATTGGGTTTCATGCATACTACTAAGCAGTGCTCTACCAACCTAGGTATCCCCAGTCCTAAATGTTCTAAGAATGGGACATGATCTTTACCCAGTCCCACATTTAGTGCATCCCACATTTGGCCAGAATCATGTCATGAGCGCAGGCCTAAACCAATCACTGCCAAGGGGACAAGACCATGGTGGCGATTTATCCCTGGAGCTTCACTTCCCTCCTGAATAGTCCTGGAATATAGACTTTTGACGATCAGTGCTTTGTCAACAAAATAAGAAGGGAAAATGACACTGGGCATGCACCAGTATCTGCTACAGATTCCCACCCACTCACCTACAAGATAACTCCATCCATATAGCATGTCTTAAGAATTCTGGAATAGTTAATACTGACTGTCAGCTTAACAAGATCTAGAATTCTTCTGAGCATTGTCATTGAGAGAGTTTTTATTTTAAGTTAACTTAGGCTAGAAAACACACTAAATTTAGACAGTACCATTCCGTGGCTACAGTATTAGACTGAATAAAAAGGAGAAAGTGAGCCAAGCACCAGCATCCATCTCTCTCTGTTTTGTGACTGTGGCTCCAACAGGACCAGCCATCTCAAGGCTCCTGCAGTGGTGCCTTCCTTGCTCTGGTGGACTGTCTCCTGAAAGTGAAGTCAAATAAACCCTTCCCCTGTTAAGTTACCTGTTACAGCAACAAGAAAAATGAATCAATAGAAGTTTCCTTACTACCACAGAGTGCTTGACTCTGGAGCGTTGTGAAAGAAAGAGGGGTATATTAAGCTCTTCGGTTTTGAGAAGTTCAAAAACATGACACTTTTTAGCAGCACACTTCTGGTGAGAGTGTCATGGCGGGTAGTACATGCAGGCTGGCAATGGTGACAGCATGTGTCAGAGCAAGCAGTCTCACTTCTGCTAGGAGACAGAGAGAATTGGGTGGAGCCAAGCTGGCTCCCTTTGTAACAACCCTCTTGTGGCACAGAAGAGGCACCTCTCTGGGGCACCTCCCGATCCCACCCCCTTACCTTTCCCCACCCAACCCACTGCCCCCATGACCTCCCACTCCATCATCTCTCACAAACACACCAAAAGGATCAAACTTCTGATGCACAAATCCTGGGGTGCACAATCAAAGCTCATCCAAGCCACAGCACATAGTGCCATCTGCAGAGAGCCCATACCTCCACCCCTCTGCCAGTCTATTTTAGGCCTGAGGAAGTAACTGTCCTGTGAGAGGAAGCTTGCTAAAGGCTATTACAGGAAGGTCTATAAAGATGCTGCTGTTTAAGTTTCCACATGAAGGGTTCCGTGATAGTGGGGGGGACAGGAAACAACGGGGACAACCGAATTCCAGAGGCAGCCCTGAACACAGTGTTATTTCAGCTAAGAGCTTTATCTTTTTCCTTGAGCAAATAAGACAACACTTAGACCTTTCCCAAAATAACCAGCACATGCCAACCACAAGGATTTGGTCCACCTTTTCTCAGGCTGGACTCCCCTTCCTCAGTAGCCACTTATGGAAATCTTCCCTTGAGCTCAGATGGCACCCCTCTGTTACCAAGCTCTCTCTGATCATGTCCCTGGAATGACATCATTGGCTCTGCAAGTTCAGGGGTGCTATCTGCCAGCTCTCCTATGGGGCTTTGGGGTGGACTTGGGTTTGACATTATAAAATTACACCTTTTTCTTCTGCCCACCTGCCGAGTACTTGGGTATTTAACTTCTGATTTTCCATTATCAATCCTAAGTGCCTGGCACACAGCAAAACAGGCAGTAAAATTCTTCCCTTGCTTCTTTTCCCTAACTGACCAAGCAAAAGGAAACACTTTTGTCTTGCACGGATCTTGTGCCAGGAGCTCAGGCACTTTCCTTATATAATGTTTTATTTGACACTCCCTCCCAACCCCCCCAAAAAACCTGAGATTTTTCACTGTTTACCGAAAAGGAAATGAAAGTTCAGGAAGGCTAAGAGAAAGACTAAGGTTAGACTCTGAAGGGCCATATGAAGAAGCAGGATGGACTCATATCTTCATACACATATAGAGTGTGGGTACTGAGCTCAATGTCCTTGCTTGAATCTTGCCACTTAGGAGCCATAAGAGCTTGAGGGAGCTAGTGTATTTTGGTTATCCTTGTGGTTAGAACACCTTCTCTCTTCACAGGGTTATCATGGAGAGTGAATGACTTATAGAGAGGAAATGCTTTAGGACACTGCTGGACAAACATCCACAGGAAAGGAACATCATCTATTATCACTGCCTCCATGCCCAGGGGCTTCCCATGCCATCATAAGAATGTATCCAATCACCCAATTACCTTAGGCAGGAAGGTGGACCTGCATAGAGGACAGGCCACTAGAGTACATGAGGACTGCCACTCAGAGGAGCAAACCAAGAGACCAGTGGGTTAAAGCCACAAAAATACATAGATCCTATCCCATAATGACGCTAAGTGGCAGCCCAGCACACAGTTGTGGAATCCCAGTGGAAGTCACAAGAGCTAGCTCAGCTCCCCAAAGCCCAGCTGCTGACAGTATACCAGCACATAGCCCTTATCAGATTGAAAAAGCTCCGAGACTAACCAAACAGTCCCACGCTCCCCATGTCCACTGCCCCCACTGTAATCTTGTCCTTATCAATCCCTAGAACTCAGAATCCCCAGTCTTGATTTGGTAATTTTTTATTATCTTCTATCTATCCTTTGTATCTAGCTGTCTTCTGTCTCCTTGCTCCCTCCCTTCTTCCTTATGAAATAGTTTTTCCTCACCACCAGTCAATGTTAGACACTGAAGCTTGCAGGGTCCCTGAACCAGGTTTCTTCCCTGTCCAGCAGGAAGTACCTACAGCAGACGAACACATGAGCGAGCTCAGTAAATAACTGCTCTCTGAATTCAACCTTTAAAACAAAACAACAAAAACAACAGGTTTTCACGTAGCGCAGGCTATCTTCAAACTTGATAGGTGGCTAAGGATGGCCTTGAACTTTTCCTGCTTCCACCACCCAATGAGATTACATGTGTACACTACCATACCAAGCTTATAGGGTACCACAGATTTAACCTAGGGCTTTATCCATATTACACAAAGACCCTACCAACTACATCCCCATCCCTGAAGTCAACCTTTTATGATAATGTTAATAGAGAAATTTTTATATTTTCATGAATGTTCTTTCTTCTCCAGTCCTCTGAAGAAGCCAGAATGAATTAAGCAACCTGGTACCTACCAGAAGGAAATGAAAGCTGAGACCTCTTTATAAAACCAGGGTCCTGTAAAGGTCAGTCTTCTGTGAGCAGATAGCCTGAATGTTTCTTTCCATCTGTCCGGAGAAGGGGCAAGAAAGCCTTAGAGCAGTGATTCTCAACCTTCCTAATACTGGCACCTCATGTGGTGATGAGACAAACCATAAAATCGTTTTTGTTGCTACTTCATAACTGTAATTTTGCTACTGTTATCAATCATTATGTCAACATCTGCTATGTGACCCTTGTGAAAGGGTCGTTTGACCCACTGGGGGTCTTGACCTACAGGTTAAGAACCAATGCCGTAGGGTCTGGGGCAAGGTGAGCACGATTCCTGAACACTCTGGGTATGCAAACTCTTATACCAGGAGCCTAGTGTTGAGCTCAGAATCTCTGGCAGAAAGTCAGGAGCCCACGAAGCCTCCCGGTAGACAGACCCCTCTGGTGCACAGGATACCTGAGGGCCTCCTGGAGCCCAAACCACTGTGTTCCCAAACCAGAACACACCACAAATAAAAGAAGTAAATCATCCAGAACAAGCGTCATGGGTCAGTCTGAAAGTGAGTATCAGCATGTTTGAAATGATATGAAACAGAGAGGAGAAGCCCAAAGGAAGGAAAGGGATCCAGGAGTAAGAGGCAAGGAAGGATAAGAATTCAAACAGTCAGCCCTTTTCAGACTAGGCCATCTCCCTAGCCCTTCAAGCACAATCTGAACAGGAACTAACAGGAATTTCTATGAGTGACAGGAACAGTCATTACAACTGAAAACTTAAGGATGTTTCCATTCTATAAGGAGGCCAACATGGCTGGCCAACATGAGTAATGGGTAACTCTACCCCCTCTCTGCTCAGCACTGCACAGAATAATGGGGTCCCACTTCTTCCACCAGTCCCCTATAAAGACAACAAAATGAACAGTTTCTCTCAAGATGGCTGCAACAAAGCCACCTTATGCTCTTCCTACATTGTCCAAGTCAACTATGTACAGTTAGTGCATAATAGAAGGGGCAGCTGGGTTGAGAGCAGAGAGCCCTGAGTCTACGACTGCTCCCCTCAGGCAACCATTCCCTCTGGCCATCCTGCTTCAGTGACCATCACTGACTTCAGGGGACAACAGCTACACAGCTTGGCTAAGCAGCCTTCTTTATTTTACTCCAAAAGAGAAACCACTTCGATAAAATATGTACATGGGATATTACACACACACACACACACACACACACACACAGAGAGAGAGAGAGAGAGAGAGAGAGAGAGAGAGAGAGAGAGAGAGGATTTTATAAGTACAGAGAATCTTTGACCAAAAACCTTCATGCTCAGGTTTGAATAGGGAAGTGCAGGCATTCCCAGAACGGGTACAGTTGCCATCTTGCTGTCCCTCTTCCTGTCCTGCCCACAGAGATCCAGAAGAGCCTGCTACTGCAGAACTTGTGTCAGATCTGGAGGAAGTACCACTGGGTGTGCTCTCCATCCCAAACTAGACTCTAACTGGGCCCAGGCAAGGCTGAACCTGCTTACTCCTGTTTTTTCCAAGTCTGTGTGCACCTTCACACTTCCTGGCTGGAGGCAAAAGAAGAGGAAACACCAGAAATACCACAAGACCTTGTGGTGTTTCCAGGGGGATGGGAGGGGATGATAGAGAACATCAGGTAGCCAACGCCCTCGGCTCTGCAGCCCAGCGTGCTGGTGGCCAACAGAGCTAATGTGGATCTCCAAAGTGCTTATGGCCTCAGGAAAGCATCTGGTTTCCAGGAGTATCTGGGACAGGAGCCCATTTTCTCTAACTGAAAGCCTGCTGAAATCTGGTCTTAATTACCCCCTAACAGCAACGTGGCTGCACGTCACATCATGGCTGAGTCCCTTGCTCTCAGACAATGAGGCCACCTACCCATGTACCACTAGCAAGCTGGCCCCACTGTTACCGTTTCCCCCAAGGCACAAACAGACTTGAGCTTGTCATGAGCTAACACAGGATCTCTTCTGACCTCTCTTGTGCCTTTGAGGACAAGGCAGGCTCATACTGTGAATGCTAGCACTGACTCTGGAACCAAGATTTTAGCTGTACAAAAGGGGCTTCATGAACTGATGAGAAATGAACTCTAAGCCAACTTTCAATAAGAGGAACGGTCCCCTACCTCCTGCCCCCCATTTTAGAGAGAGGATGTGATGACAGGTGAGTTAGGAGGACTTTTATAACTGATAACCTCATTCATTGTTGAGGAGGGGTAAAAAGAGTTGGCATCCCTGGGCTAAGAGGAAACCATCAGGCCTAACTCCCCACAGCAGACTACAGAGGAAGGACTAAACACTCATCGCTAATGTCACAGGAAATGTCCCTGACTTGTCTTCCTTGCTGAGTTAGCAGTCTCTCCCCTGCCTACCCACAGCACCTCCCCTACAAACCCCAGAGGCATCCTGAGGACACGTTCAATCATGTGGGAAAAGGGATTGAAGGCTGCAGACAGAAGCAATGCTACCAGGTAGCCTATCTTCAAATAAGGACAGTGAAGCTGGGGATGTTGGTGCTTGTCTATCAGGCATGAAGTCTTGGGTTCTATCCACAGCACTCCATAAACCAGATGTGGCGATGTCCACCAGTGATCCCAATTGTAATCCTCAAATATAGAAGACAGAAGCAGAAACATCAGAAGTCCAAGGTCAGCCTTCAGCCTCAGCTAGGAGAAAAACAAACCAACCTAGAGAAAGTGGCTGAGATTACACTACAGCCCAAAGCAAACACTTAAGGAGTTTAAGTAGGAGAGAGAATCCAAAGTTAGGAATCAGGATGGCAGTTCAATCATGATGTTTCTTTTATTGCTGCAACAACAGACTAATACACTATCATTACACTTACCTTTTAAAAAGATGCCACTTTTATTCACGTGCCTGTGGCCCAAGTCAGTAAGAACAGGTGACATTTCTTGAGCCTACATTTGCCTTTAGCATTTGCCATTTAGTATTTAGGGTCAGTCTGAATGTTTCATAGGCATAAGATATGAAGAAAAGGTAACTTCAGTTCAATGGGATAATGAGGGTGCTCAAGGATCCAAGAGTGGGCCAGGAAGTTAAAAGCATCTTCCTGCAGATGAAGACATGGATGCATTTAAGAAGATAAGTGGGAGTCAGCCAATGAGAGAAGAAGAACATGCCAGGCAGGGATAAGGGAACAGATGCTCAGGGAAATGACACAGCAGGGGCATGGTAAGTAAGCGCTTCAGTGGCTCAGCTTCAGGCTGGGAACAATGTCTCCAGCCTTGGCATCTTGTCTTCTCTTAGTTTAAGGTCCTTTGTCTTCCTGTCTGCCTGTGAGACCTTCTTATGGATACCAGCCTTAGCAGTGAGTACCATGATTTTTCTCTACAGACATAACTCCTGCATTTTTGTCCTGTCCCCAATACGAGGCCATCGTGCCCCAAGCTGCTTGAGATAAGAGTCAGAGGACTCAGATATGAGTTCTCTCCCCATCCCCAACCACGTCACATCATCTCTATAGAATCTATCACATGTATCAGTTCTATCTCCACATCCTGACTGCAACTCACTAGCCCCTTCCCACCTCCACTGCAACCATTGGGGTCTACTCTATCACCCTTTCCTGGAATAGCAAAACAGCTTCCTACTGCAGCTTTGCTGCATCCACTCTTTGTTTCTATGGCTTTCTTCATGACACAGACTCTTCAAAATGTCAGCCAGAGTCTACTACCGAGCCTAAACTCAGTAATGCTTCCATTGGTGGAAGGATCCAAGCTGTGTGAACTGGGCTCTAAAATATGTATCAAGCTCACCTTGCACTATTCACCTAGGTGCTCCTGACTTGGCTCACTCTCTGGAATACTTGGAGCCCTCCTATGCACAGAAGACTTTGTATATTCCTATCTCCTCGGAATGTCCTTCCCCTTTATCTTCCAGCCTCAGACTGGCTTTCCCTGGTAAACCAAGAGCCAAGACAGTACCCACACCCTCCTCTTTGTTCTCTGATTTCCTGGGCAACTTACATCCTATGAGTTTTCATTCTTTAAAAGTTACCAGCTTCTTCCCAGATGCCTATGTCCTCTAGTGGAATGCAAGCTCTAGGAGGGCGGGGCCTCACCTATCCTGTGCATCACTGTCTCACAGGGACGCCAGGCAAGGCTTAACGTAGAGCAGGTGCTCAATGCATGTTTGTAGAATTGATTAATTAAATGAAAGAGTATAATCCTGACAATGAAAGATGAGGCAGAAAAGACGAGGCCTTGAGAACAGGGTGCGATTCATCTTTGCATGACTACTACCTCTCACAATGGAGCCACTTAGCAAATGTTTACTGCATATAAGAAAGAATGACTCAATCCAGATGAATTTGAGAAAGGCTGTCCTTTCTGGGAAAGACTCCCAAGGAGTTCCTTCTTTGGAGGACACTCGTGTGTGTGTGTGTGTGTGTGTGTGTGTGTGTGTGTGTGTGAGAGAGAGAGAGAGAGAGAGAGAGAGAGAGAGAGATATGCAGGTACATGTCTGCGTGCACGTACCGATGAGTAAGATGAGTAAACACAGGGATCAGATGGGGTCTTTCACTGCACCTAGATCTAGGTCAAGGCATGCTAACAAATACAAGCCACCATGCTGTCTTCACCCACTCACTCAAGTGGGTGCTGGATTTACCAAGGCATCTGGCTTTTTACATGCGTGCTAGGGATTTGAACTCAGGTCTTTATGCTTGTTATGGCAAACACTCTTTTCCATTGAGCCATCTCCCCAACATTCTCTTGGTCCTTCTTAGGAGGCAAAAAGTCTAGAGCATACAACAAGTGCTTAATAAGTGCAAGATGTCACTGTCAGCATTACTTATGTAAGGATCATTTGGGCAGATTTCTAGAAGAGATCTTGGGGCCCATGTCAGATACACCAGTGAGAGAAAAAGAAGAGGGGAAAATGTAGAGGGGCCAGGACGATCCCATCAGACACACTGAGAAAACCCATGAACAGCACAGGTACAAGGGGCTCTCATAGACCACAGCCACCTGGGTGCAACATGGAGCAGCCAGCTGGGAGGAGGGTCTGGACTAGGAGGGCTCAGCTTGAATGCATGCATTCATCTCTTGGCCTGCAGGGCCTGCATTGGTTTTGAAAATCTAGCTGTGGTTGGGGAGGACTGGAGAGGTGTAAGGAATTTCAATTTCCTTCGCCAAATGGCAAGCTTGTGAAAAAGTTCTTTCTCTCCAACATTATCACATACTAAAAATGAAAAGCCAGCCACTCAGCTTTCAAGAAGAGGAAACTAGGTGGGCTGCCTAGCTCACAGAGAGAGGAGGATTCAGAATCAAGACTTCTGAGAATCTCACAGCACATTCTGTGTCAAGACAATGCCAGTTTGGAGTTTGCCTGTTTTAAACAAAAATGAGAGAATAGAGAAAAGCAACCCACAGATAATAAAAATTGTATGATTCAAATCCATTTGATAGCTGAATCCCGAGTCCACTTGTGTCAGTGAACAGAAGTTGGGCAATACTTTTTCCTTTTTCTTTTCTTTCTTTCTTTCTTTCTTTCTTATTTTTTAAAATCACCACACAAGTACTAAAAATCATTACGCATTTCTAAACAGGGTAATTTTAAAACTCCTTATCTCAAAATATGTTCTTTGAGATAACTGCATATCTCAGAAACGGAGGCAATAACAGATAAGGGAACAGGAGAAGGTGCTAAAGTGGAGACGGTTGAAAGACCCAGTAACACTCCAGGTTTACAGCGGGCAGATCACAATCTGGCATAATCAGGGGGCCAGGCCCCACAGTTTAGAGACTTGGAAATTAGCTATTCCTAGCCAGGCCACCAAGTAGTTGTGTCCTTAGACAAAACAGGTCATCTTTCTGAACCTCTTCCACGTTAAAAAACAGTTGTTTTCCGAGATTCATTTCTTCTATAGCCCCCAGCTCCTCTCCCAAAGGCCACTAAACAGGGGCCTTCCAGTGGCCCGGCAAGAAGACCTGGCCATTCAGGCTAGAAGAGACATGAAACTGGCCTAAAAATTACATTCTGTGTTTTACAATCTCAAAACATTACTCAGCAATCCTGTACCACTGCTATTCCAGAATCAATTCTGCTTATACAACCTGATGGAGTCGATGGAAGGGGGGAAAATGGTCTTTTGCATCTGGACAGCTAAGGCTAAGGTCAAGTTGACTTGGTCTAGACTCCGCTAAGTCTCTCCTTGATAAAAAGAACCCACCCTACAAGGGTGTGAGATGATGTCTCTGGATGAATTAAACAGCAGAAAACCAGATACCAGCGAGTTTCTTTTCTTTTCTTTTTTCCCTCTCGTTTAAACTTACTGTTGCTCTCATAAAAAGCATCAGGTTCCAAAATGGTACAAGCGGAAGACACAAGGCACTTCTCTGCTCCCAAGGGGGATTACCACTCCCCAATCCCGGTTTCTTTAGCTTTAAGTGGTCTGGGGCCTGCCTGGCAGCGCCATGTCCAGGCCGGGACCCGCGCGGAGGGGAACTTTCCTCCGCTGCGCCAGAGACAATGCGGCGGCCAATGCCCGTGCCTCCCCGCCGCGCGGAGAGAGAGCGCCCCCGGAGAACCGAGAAAAGTGCCGGGGAGGAGAAGGAAAAAGCCCCACAGGGCCGGGAGAGCGCCCGAGAGGAGTAGGAGAGAGCCCCGATGGGAGGGGAGAGTGCCCGGGAGGACAGAGAAAGCGCCCCAGCGGACTCCGGGAGCGCCCCGGAGGCTGCCCGGGCCTCCTCCCGGAGCGGGGAGCCTTGCGCCCCGGGCGCACGCCCCCAACCCGGGTCGCCTCCGCGGAGCAAAGGAACGCGGGCTCCGGCGCTGCGGCTGCCGAGTCCCCGGGCCGCTCGGCCAACCCCTGCAGAGCCGGCCGCGCGCCCCGCACGCCCCCGGCTGGTGCTCTGCGGGCGGACGGGGACACCCGGAGCCCACAGGGGTGTGCGGGTGGCCGTGCAGCGCCCCGCCGCGCCTGTTCCCGCCGCCCCGCCGCCTCGCCACTCACCGGGACCGGGCGGGCCGCTGGGCATTATTCCATCGCGGGCGCGGCGAGGCCGGGCGAGGCGCGGGAGCCGAGCGCGGCGCAGGAAGGGGCGGGCGACCATGTGCCGGGGGTTGGGGGGAGGAGGAGGCCGGCGACACGGAGCCGCTCTCTCGAGCCCGCTCGGCGGTGGCGGCGGCGGCGGGCGCGGGCTGCAGGAAATCCAAACACTTCGGCAGGAAATCGGAATCCTGACTAAGCACTCCCGGCCCGAGGCTGCCCCGCGCCGGGGGCTCCCGCCGCGCTTAACCCTTGGCCCGCCGGCACACTTCAGGGCGCAGGAGTAAGACAGTGCAGGAGATGAATGGGGTGGGCCTCCTTCTTGGCCACAGAGGGCAGAGGTGGGGTTCATCAGCAGAGAACCTTGGCCTGAAGTGGGGCTTGCTAAAGCTGGGACACCAGAAGACTGTGGCCTCTCTCCAATCTTGCCCTGACTTCTAGGCTACTTTCGCCTGTTCCTTTCCGTTGATTTCTATCTTCTTACCCAGTGTCTGGAGGCAAACATCTTTTGGGTCAGGATAGCACAGTGATGACCTGGCCAGCATTCGAGCATTCTGATCTCTGAACCCTGGTTGGAGAATGAATGGCCCTTTCCTCTTTCCTGCAAGTGATAGTTCCTTGAGGCTCAGTTTCTCAAACAAGAAAGGAGTGTTCAGAGACTTAATTTGAAAACAAGATGCTTAGACTGGCATGTTGGAGACACCAGTGATATCTATGCTTGGGTATTACTGCAATCTAAAGACTTCAGAGAAAGGGAGCTTCTAACTTGTGGGGTGTATGTTCTGCACGTCTACGTGGACCTACACAGATCCAGGGAAGGTCTGGCCAGAGGGTATCAGTTTCTCCCTAATTACTGGTGATTGTTTTTCTTTGAGTCTTCCAGAAACTGTTGTCTGAAGAAGTAAAGGTCAGCCACCGTGTAGACTCCTTTCTGGTGAAATTAGAAACTCACCAGGCCTCACAAGATTTGAGATTTTGTTCTTAACCTGAGGGTGGGAGACTTCGGGGAGGGCCTTGAAATGCTCCGGGAGGTTTAGGAGAACCAGCCAGGGAGTCTGGGCGGCCATTGGGAGTGATTCATTGTGGTTCCCCGAAGGAAATGCCACATTTTACCTGTAGGCTGCAGTTTGGTGGTTTTGCTTGAGTGTTTCAGATTCCTCTGACTCCTAGACTTAGAGGAAGAACCACATGAAGATAAGTGAGAACTGAAATGAACATGCTGGGAACTGAAACTTGGGTACCAGCTTGTCTCCAAAGGACAGACAGACCTGTGCTTGGCTCCCAAATGCATCTCATTTCTCCAGCACTTTCTGTGGTTACAGGCCACAGGAAAAGCTCCAAACTGGGCACCAGGATCCAGATCCAGATCTATCTGTCATCCAAGCATGGCAATTCACTCTCTCCCTCTGCTCCCTGAATCCTTTACCCGGACTTGACATGGAATGTTCAGTGTAATGGAAGAAGTGCCAATGGGCTCTATTAATGGTCCTGGGAATTCAACGCTGTGAATAATTAGGACTGTCAGTTGATGTAACTGTAGTCTCATTGGCACATCACCAGTTAATTATTCCCTCCTCTGTGCTTCCCCAGCATCTCTGTTCATTAAAGGTCTTACATATTGCGCCAGGAAATGGTGGCACATGCCTGTTATCCCAGCACTTGGAAGGATGAAGAGTTCAAGGTCGCTTTTAGGTACCTAGGGAATTTGAACCTCACCTAAGATACTTGAGACCCAATCTCAAAAACCAAAAACCGCTGGCTCAGTGGTTAAGAACACTGACTACTCTTCCAAAGGTCCTGAGTTCAATTCCCAGCAACCACATGGTGGTTTACAACCATCTGTAATGGGATCTGATGCCCTCTTCTGGTTTGTCTGAAGACAGCTACAGTGTACTCATATACAAAATAAAATAAATAAGTCAATCTTTTTTTTAAAAAACTACTTGTTGCATTAGATGTCATATTAAGTGGCAAGTCTTTCTGCAGTGAAATGAAGGGAAGGGTCCACTTTCTCTAAGCAAGGCCTTGGAACCAAGGTGGATTTAATCGATTTAACATTAGCCAGGGGACTCAATATTTTCTGGGCCCAGAATTTGTTCTCCAAAAAGACAAGCAAGAAATTGCCATTGAGAAGACTGAGAGGTAAGGTCTCATCAGGGTCCTGCCATGGGACTATAGAACATGGGTTGGGGTAGGGGGGCAAGGAAGTTGAGTAACACTTCCAGGAAGTGGTGGTAGAGGCTTAAAGTAAGCAGAACAATGAGTGTATGTCTAGGGGACAGTGGCTTTAATAACAGGCTCACCTCTAATAACATCTGCAGCTGCAAGATTGTGCCCTCTGTCCCTCTCCGGCCCACATCTCTTTACCTGGAGTTTCTCCCAGGTCCCAGGACCCTAGGACAATTCCCCAGCCCATAAGGGGATAAAGTCCTCTGTTCTCTAATGGGGAGGGGGCAGATACAAAAATGGCCACAAGATTATTCTCAGAGGATCATCATGGGATTGAGTCCAGTGGTCTCCAGCAGTAACTACATTAACCCATTCTTTCACTATTCACCCCCCTTTCCCTTCCCTCCTTTGTTCTTCCTGGGTTCACTTCCCAGATGAAGTAATCGAACCCAACTCCTGGTCTCCAGGTTTGCTTCTGGACAACTCAATTCAGAACAATGTTTGTGTATGCATTCATGGATACTGATTGTCTGGGCACTCCCTATGTGCCTGAGCCAAGACAGCATAAACAGGCCTCATAGTTGGGCAATACCGAAAAGTTCTGCATCATTAGAAAAAAGGTGCATGTTCAGTAATAGAAACCAAAAAAAGACTAAAACACTTTTGCACTATTTTATAGTTAAGGAAACTGAGGCACCTGAACGTTGAATGACTTGCCTGAAGCCAGTTAGTGAGTGGAGGAGCTGTAGACTCCAGACTCTTTGCTACCTATACTGCCTTTCCTGGGGGTTGAAGCCGTGGGTACCAGCTGTAGTTGAATAGATCCTTAAATGGCAGGACGAGGGAAGCAGGAAAGGACCAGGGGGTCAAGGAAAGAAACTACTCCCGAAGAGAGGGGATGGCCAACAGTCATAAATACCCCCAGAAAATTCAGTCCAGTGAGGACTGAAAGGTAAGTATCTATTGCATTGGACAGTTCAAGGATACTGACTTTTACCAGGGCTGTGTGGGTGGAGCAAAGGGATCAGAAGCCAGATTGCAGTGGGTTGAGGAATGAGTGGGAGACTGCAGTGTAGACAACTCTTTTGAGAACTGTGGCTGTCTAGCATGTGGGAGGCAAAGGTGGAGGCTTCTCAAAGATGGCCAGGCATGCCAGCATCTGTGGGTGATGGGAAGGTTCCATTGGAGCAGTTGCAGCTGCAGAGGCAGAACTGGGATCCCCACGGAGGAGACTGGGATGGGGCTGGCTCTGAACTATTGGAGAGCCACTTTGTCCTCTGGAGGGGAAGGCTGGCTGGTAATACCCAGAGCATCATGAATTTATCCTAGATTCATAGATAGGAATTAGGTGGGTCTTTAAAGCTCCCCTAGTTGAATTCCTTACGAAATCATGATCTGGACCATCAGTTGAGGTTGATATAAAATGCCTTCAACTTTATGACAAAAACAGAATAAGAAACTATTTTGGCTCCAGGTATGCTAGTGAATCAGGAGCAGTGAGGCTGTGCAAAGGATTAGGAGACAGCTGGCACTGTATGCTGGCTGATGGGGTGCAGGGCACACCAGGAGGGACAATGGTACTCACCTGTGAGGAGGAGGAAGAGGAGGAAGAGGAGGAGGAGGAGGAGGAGGAGGAGGAGGTATTTTTAACCATCGTAAAGATAGAGAAGAAGGATCTGAGGAGGAAGACAATGAATTTCTGTTTGTGCTTAGTGCAGTGTGGGTGTGGGTAAGAGTCTCTCAGGCTTTGCAGGGCTGGGGTAGGGGCCAGGCTTGAGGGTGGAGGGAGGGGGAGGTAGAGGAGCCTGCACAGTTGGTAAGAGGGGGCGTTGGCACCTAAAAAGGCAACACCCTATGCCAGCTCCCTATGCCAGTCTTGCTTTGCTTAGATTTCTCCAGTGCTGGCTTTCATTCTTAGAGCTGTTGATATAATAAGTTCATACCTTAGTATAAGGGGCTCCGTACACACTGTAGGACGTTGAACAACATCCCTGGCTGCAATCCACTGGATGTCAGCAATAAAACCTATTGGGAAGGACCAAAGCTATCATTAGGCATTGTCCAATGTCTCCTGGCAGCAAAATTACCTCCCAGTCAGAAGACCTATTCTATCAACTTTTTCTCATCCTCAACTAATGATAAAATTATTAGAAAGTGAACACTCTGGGGGCTGGGGAGATGGCTCAGTCAGTAACGTGCTTGCTGCCCAAGCATAAGGACCCTGAGTTTGATTTCTAGAACCCATGTAAAAAACTTTTCTTGTCATCCAAGAATTAGGGCTACAGAGAAAGGAAGATCTCTGGGTCTGCTGGCTAGCAGTATAGCATAACTGGTAACCTCCAGGTTCAATAAGAGGATATATATATATATATATATATATATATATATATATATATATATTAAGATTATTTATTTGTATGAGTACTCTGTTGCATGTAGAGGGCATCATATCACCCTATAGATGGTTGTGAGCCATTATGTGGTTGCTGGGAATTGAGCTCATGACCTCTGGAAGAGCAGCCAGTGCTCTTAACCGATGAGCCATCTCACCAGCCCAGGACATATGTTAATAATTATTATTAATAACAATAATCATAATGGAGAAAGATTGAGAAAGACATTTAATGTCAACCTCTGGCTTACACACACACACACACACACACACACACGGGGGGGGGGACACTTGAGCTGGGCATGGTAGCACATGCCTGTATTCCTATTACTCTACAGGCTATGGCAGGAAGATTATGGGTTTGAAGCCAAATTAAGCTACATAGGGAGACCTTATCTTAGACAAAACAACAACACAAAACAGATGTTTTTCAAACCTATTTTTAATGATGATTTTTAAATGCTTTATCCTTCCTTTTAGCCTACCACCCACCAGAGGTAGTGGGAAAGCAAGGATACAGGGCATATGAACCTGTTTAGAATGGTTCTTTGGAGCAACTCCTGTCTGTATTGTCTGGAAATCAGCAGTTCAGTTCACAGGTTAGCATCGGCAGCTTGATCCACTTGCAAACACTTCACAGATATACCATCAGTCCAGTTCAGTAGTATCAGGATAACAAACATGAATCAGCAGTGGTGGCACTATCTAGCGGAGACAGCCAGGCCTCAGCCTCGGCAGGAGTCAGCAGGAAGGACCAGAAGGAACACCAGGGAAGTTCTCGGCTATGCCTCTCTCAAGGAAGATGTAGACCCACAAGTATTGCACAGCTAGCTGTACCAGCAAGCCAAGCTCTCTTCCCACCACTGTCCATCCAGTCCTATTTATAACCTCCAAACATCACTTGTCCTCTATGTGTCTTGCCTCAGCATGTACACCTGTCTCAGCTGACAGCACTCTGCCAATCGCGCAAGTCTGTGGAAACACCCCTCGGCAACCCACCAGAAGTTTGTTGGTGCCTTTCTCTCTACTTAGTCACAACAAATGGAGCTCAATTACAGAATGTAAGGCAGACCACGACATGTGGGTTCTGAGCAAAGAATCCTTCATCGCATGTCCTTTCACACGCTTGCTTTAGCAAAACATCCTTTCTCCTGTGTCTGCCTCAGCTAAACCTACCTTCGTGAGTGAAAACCTTAGTCTTTCACCTGTGTCCACTTCGGCTAAGCATTCCTTCATGTGTTTGCCTCATCCGACTTTCCAAAGAACACTTAAGTTTCCACTTCAATGGTTAGTATAGTCACCTTGGCAGGATCTAGAATTACCTAGGAGACTAGCTCTAGGCTTGCTCATGAGAGATTGTCTACATTAGGTTTGCTAAGGTTGGAAAGATCTACTTTAATTTTGGGCAACACCACTCTACAGGCTTGGGATCCCAGACCACAGAAAGAGTGAGAAAGTGAGCTAACCACTATGGTTCCTCTCTCTTTACTGATTCTTTACTGCAGATTCAATGTGACAAGCTTTTCCCTAAAGCTACCACCACCAACGTGATTTCTCTACCCTCAAACTGAGCCAAAATGACTTCTTCCTTCCTTCTTTAAGCTGCTCTTATTGGGGGTGTTTTATCACAGCAATAAGAAATGTAACTAAAATAGTCATTTCCTCTGTTAGCACCCTTTGGGGTATCAAACAGAATGCCAAATTCTTTTAGTTACTTTGACTTTGCTGCTTATGACTTGATTTCTAGCCTGGGTCATTCCTTTGTCTCTTAGCCAAGGCAAATGCAAAGATCCTGATTCCAGGCCCACAGGACACAAAGCAATGGGGGACATTAATTCCATGAGAACCCAAACCTTTGACTGATGGACACCCAAACCCTATCAAGTGTCCTCTCCAAGTTCTACGTTAGGCCAGATGGAGATGCTTGATGCAGAGCAAACCCAACCCTGTGGGGGATCTGAGGGAAGGGGGAGGAAGTGGGTTAGCCCACACCAACCAACAGAAGTAAGTGGTTAAGAACCTGCACTGACACTGGTAGCCTCAGCTTAAATTCTGGCTCAACTACCTACAGGCAGTATGATTTTCATCATACCTTAAAGTGCTGAGCCTTAGTTCCTGAATAAAAGATGGGATCAATGAGAGCATCCCTTTCATATTGCTGCTAGGAAGAGTAAAAGGTCTCACATAGCCCAGCCTGCCTTCCAACTTGCTATGCAGAGCCTGACCTTGACTCTCAACCTCCAGTCTCTCTCTTCTCATTGCTGGGGTGACAGGTATGTGCCACCATACATGTCCAACCTTATTTTTCTTTTTTAAGATGCAGTTCTTACAGTTTTAATGTGTCCACCAAAGTTTATGGGTTGGAAATTTATTGCCAATGAAGGAGGGTTAAGATGCAGGCCAATGAAGAGGTGATAGGGCCATGAGGCCTGGGACCAAATGAGTTCCTGATGAGATCAGCTCTCATTTTATTTTCTCTCTCCCTCCCTTCCTCCTCTCCCTCTCCACTTTTCACTCCTTCTTTCTCCTCCTGCTCCTTGACTGGCCTCTGATTTTATATGTAGTATGACTTTGAACTTCTGATTCTCTTGCCTCTTTCTCCAAAGTTCTGGGATTATAGGTATGTGCCATGATGCCTGGTTCCATGCATTGCTGAGAAATGGTCCCAGGACTTTATATATGCTAGGCCAGCACTCTATCAACTGAGCTATATCCCTAATCCATAACTATTCTTCATAAATTGCCCAGGCTCCAGTGCCAAGCATTTTGTTACAGCAGCACAAAACACACTAAGATAATAGTATCAGGATTAAAAAAATAATTGTTTTAAAAGCTACTGAGTAATAAAGATGGGAGACAGAATAGTAAATACCTCAGAGAAGAAGGCAGGGCAAGCTTGCCTTTGTCTCTATTTCTCCTTGTTTGGAGAGCAAGGAAAAGTGTCCAGCAGGGAGAGGACAATGAGAACCACGTAGAGAGCAGTGAGTCACCAAAGCTGGAAATAATTGCTACACATCTTCAAGCTCGCTCGGGGTTGGGGATTTAGCTCAGTGGGAGAGCGCTTGCCTAGCAAGCCAAGGCCCTGGGTTCAGTCCAAGGCTCTGGAAAAACCAAACCAAACCAACCAAACAAAAAACAACAAACAAACAAACAAAACCAAGGTAACTGGCACACATCCTCAAGCAAGGCTTCTGAAGTCAGTAAATGCTGACGAGTAGAGCCATGCCGTACACAGCCAAAGCAGGGCCTAGATCAGGAGAATGTCTTCCTCACCCTTCCGTTACTGCAACACCCTCAGCTGAAGCTCCCCCGGGAAGGACCCTGGAGATGAACTCTCAATAGCATTTCCTCTGAAACGGCTGGGCATTAGAAAATGCTTTGTGTTCTTAGGTTGTTAATTTTAAAGGCTTCATTTCTAGCTATAATGGGCCCTCGAGAGAAAAGGATCACCCAAATGGCCAAATGGGTCACTGCAACTGTCACTTAAGCAAGTAAAGCCCTTTCCATTCTGTGGGAAATTAATAAGGGCTTCACCTGGGAACCTCTGGTGGCCCAGAGGAAACCATCTCTGACTGTTTTTATAGTGACATTTGCCCCCTTAGGCATTCCTGTTGTTCCTTGAAATCAGTGCTGATCAACCTGTACCTCCGCACCTATCACCTCTCTCCTGTAGCCTCCAAGGGTGGAGACTGCCATTCACCTGTGTGTCCCAGCATCGGGTAGGGTGCCTGGTCCATAGAGTGCTCTCAGCCGGTAGCTCAGGAATAAACACTTAAGGTGTCTTTCAAAACATCTCCCTCGCCGGGCAGTGCTGGCATATGCCTTTAATCCCAGCACTTGGGAGGCAGAGGCAAGAGGATTTCTGAGTTCGAGGCCAGCCTGGTCTACAGAGTGAGTTCCAGGACAACCAGGGCTATACAGAGAAACCCTGTCTCGAAAAACCAAAAAAAAAAAAAAAAAAAAAAAAGAAAAAAAAAAGAAAAGAAAATAAAGAAAGAAAGAAAAAACCCATCTCCCTCATGAGCTATTTGAAGAGAACCTTTTGTATCCCCAGTCAGCAGACAATGGATGTAAGAGATTTGAGAGCAGATGATGGTGATGGTGATTGGTGGTGATGGTGATTGTTAGTTACAGTGATGGCTGTGATGGTGACATGATATGAACATCAGAGACTTATTAATGCTTACCCCCTATGCCTGTACCATCCTAATGACCATGGCCTTCCCCAACCATTATCTCATTTAATCTTACAGTTATAAAGCTAGAATCTTAATACATTTATCAGTCAATGGAACGTATCTGTGTTTCTGTTTACTATTCTGAACAGACTCTCTTCCAACTATAAGGGAGCTTTAGAGATATCTGATCCCAAGATTTACTTTTAAAAGATTATTGATTGATCATGTGTGTATGTGTGCCTGTGTGAAGTTACGTGAACCATGTGTGTGCAGGATCCTACAGAGGCCATCCTGACCCTCTGGAACTGGAGTTATAGAGTTGTGAGCTGTCACATGGTTGATGGGAACTGAACCCAGGTCCTCTGCAAGAGCAGAAAGTACTTTTAACCACTGAGCTGTCTCTCCAGTGCCAAGTTATTATTTTTCTGAGAGAGAGAGAGAGGAGGAAGAAGAAGGAGAGGAGAAGAAGGAAGAGAAGGAGGAGGAGGAGGAAAAGGAGGAGGAGGAGAGAAGAGGTAGATTAGGTCTCAGTATAATTCTAGCCCATGGGAAGCTAAGGAAGATTGTTAGGCATTTGAGGCCAGTGTGAGGTATACAATGAAACCCTGTCTTAAAAAGAAAAGCAGAAGAGGAGGAGAGGAGAGAAACAAAGAAAAAACAGATATATCAGAGCTTTACACATATAATGTGAAATAACAGAGTCCCTGGAGTCTGGGCCTACTGTTTGAGAAAAAGCAGAAAATAGCTCCCTATTGCTTGTGTAAATAGCCCTTAATTGAACTCAGTGCTGGCATCATTACCGGCGCTGTGCATGTATCCAGGCTGGAGATTGCTTCGAGGTTACTGTTGCAGAGATGTTTACATAGCCATGATTTAACTCTAGACAGGACTCTCAGTCTTTAGATTACATATTCCACTGTAACTGAGGCTGCTAGGAAACTGCCTGGGGCCATTCAGGGAATGAGAGATGAAGGATTCCCCTCAAAGCCAACTGATGCCACCCTAGAATTAACAACATTAGCATTTTAAAAATAAAATTCCCATGCTAGTTGAAAGAAGACAAGTATGAAGGATTCCATTTTAAAAGAACCCCAAGACCTCTTTCCTCCAGAACTAAAATAGAAGGTTTTATTTAACACGTACATATTCAGTGAGCACCTACAATGTGCTCAGAACTGTTGGTGGACTCTGGGAACTCACAGTCAACTTGGGGGAAAGAGAAGATGATGGAGTAAATAATGAAAGAGAAGAAATACAAAATCATAATGACTGCAGTGTTACCAGGAGTAGTAAACACAGGGAGTGAATCAAAACCAGGGAAAATGTTTCTGAGCTGTGATGACTAAGAACTGACTAACACACAGAGAGGAGTGTTCCATGCAGACAGAACAGCACTTGCAAAGAGCTTGGAGCTCAAGGGGAGTGTATCAGTTAGTTTTTGCTAAATAACAAACTATCGCAAATCTCAGTGATGCACACATTGCTCAGCCCTTGTTTTTGTGGATTGGAAATGTGGGCAGAATCAGTTGGGTGGAGAGTCATCTCCTGACTGCCGCTGGGCTTACTCCTTTTGGTGGTTTGAATGAGAATGCTCTTCATAGGCTCATGGTTCCCAGTTTGTGGTGATGTTGGAGGAGATCTGGCAGGTGTTCTTGTGGGAGAAAGTCTGTCATTAGAGGGAGACTTGGGGGTTAAAGGATTCACATCATTTTCAGTTTGCTTTCTTTGCTTCATGCTTGTAGGTGAGTATGTAAGTGCTCAGCTTCTTGTTCATACCTCCATGCCTGCTGCTTGCTGCCATGTCTCCACTCTATCATCATGGATTCTTGTCCTTCTGGAACCATAAGTCAAAACAAATGTTCTCTCTCTCTCTCTCTCTCTCTCTCTCTCTCTCTCTCTCTCTCTCAAAGATTTATTTTATTTATATGAGTATGCTGTAGGTGTCTTCAGACACACCAGAAGAGGGCATCGGATCCCATTACAGATGGTTGTGAGCCACCCTGTGGTTGCTGGGAATTGAACTCAGGACCTTTGGAAGAGCAGTCAGTGCTCTTAACTGCTGAGCCATCTCTCCAGCCCCAAATGTTCTCTTTATTTAGTTGCCTTTGGTCATAGTGTTTTATCAGAAAAGTAACTTATGCATTCATATATTTGTGATTATCTTCCAGGTCAGCAAGGTGGCACATACCTGTTATGGACTGCTTTTCCTCTGGCAGGATTGGTGATAAAATCATCAGGATTCTGAGAGACTCATAAGAGGCAACTGTCAGGATGTTCACAGCCTGAGCCTAGAATTCACACTCATTTCTACCATGTTCTATTGGTTGATGTCTTTTTTTCCAAAGGGCCAAATAAGAGATAGAGTCTTGGAAATGAAAAGGACTGAGGCTAGAGATATAGCTCAATGATAGAGCACTTGCCTTGTTTGTTGGAGGTTGTGGATTTGATCTCCAGCACCATGAAAAAGATTTCCCCAGTGCACAAATCCAGGTACAAACAGTAGGTGCGTACCTAATGAACAGAAAGAAAAACAGAGCATGTGTGATGCTCTTAGCATATGCAATCCAGGGAATGCTTATCAGATGAGATTGGAACCAGTTCTTCTACCTAGAGTGTTTTGCACCTCTGTACACTTCCCCCTATATAGTGAGGCCAGGGAGGTTTCTATAAAATACAAACCTAGCGGCTAGAGATATGGCTAAGCAATTAAGAGCACTTACTGTATGTGATGCACAGAAGCTCACATAGGTACCCACATATTCATAAACAATAAATATATTTTTAAACATAACCCTGACCTTGTAATACTGCCTGATGCTGCCAAGGCTGCTTGCTCTTTAGAATCACTGGGCAAGCCTATTCAAGATCTAGACTCTTCACCCTGGGACCACTGAATCCAAAATTTCAGTCTGGAGAGCTAGTGTGAAGATGAGCTTGAAGCTGTCCCAGGGAGTTAGAGGCAATTGGGTCAGCTCTGTAACCACTGGCTGTAGGGAAGCCAGATGAGAATTCTGCATTGTTGATCTCACCAGCTCAGGCTTGGCAGCCTCTGAGAAATATTCCTCTTTCTCCCTCCCTCCCTCCCTCCTTCCCTCCTTCCCTCCCTCCCTCCTTCTCTCCCTCCTTCCCTCCCTTTCCTCCTTTCTTTTCCTTCCTTCCTTCCCTCCCTCCCTCC
>JADRCH010000060.1:2887853-2898616 GCA_019843965.1 Rhynchomys soricoides
AGAGAGAGAGAGAGAGAGAGAGAGAGAGAGAGAGAGAGAGAGAGAGGATTGAGGACTCTTTTCCTTGTTGGTATTCTAAACCAAAGAAATAACCCAAATTGTCAGGTAGATTGTGACTTCAGAGCCAGATGGATTTTAGATAAAGGCTGTGGAATATGCATAGGTACAGAGGTGTTCTGGGCTCAGAATCTAGAATAAGGGATTTGCCACCAGTGGTGCAAGAAAGGGGATGTTCCCAGGGGGCACAATGCCTTGTCTGTTAATGTTTCTGCTCCGTCCAGTAGCAAAACAGAGCTGGTTCTTCACAGACAAGAGAGAAGGAAGGGCTAGCTTCTGTATACCAGTCCCTGCTACTAAGGCTCACTAGTTGGAGTCATTATTTATATTTTTGGAGGAATGTTAAAGAGGCAATAAACACCTGGTCATGCCCTCCTGAGTGTTTCTGATGCATGCAATAGACTCTTAGAAAGACTCTCCCAGGTCCAAACACCTTCCCGTATCCAAGTCCTTCTATCAATTTCATACCTTGGGTGCAGGTGGACTCAGTGGTTCGTTTGTAAACATAGAAGTGATGCAAAATCTATGATTAGGTGATCACATGCTGTGATCTCATTATCTCTCCCCTCCCCTCCTATTGTAACCACTCAGATAAAATACAGCTGCAATGTTATGTGATATTTTACAGAGAGGCTCATGAATCAGGGAACTGAGGGAGACCTCTGGGCAATGGCCAGGAGGGAGAAGAGGTAGTCATCCCAACAACTTCCAAGGAATCAAATTCTATAAGCAAATACTTGAAGGAGCCTGGAAGCAGAGCAGATTGAATGCCCTGAAATGACTGTTGCTCCCAAGGACACGTTGACTGTACTAATTACTTTCCTTGTCATGAAGCAATACTTGACAAGAAGCAGCTTACAGAAGAAAGGAATAGTTTATTTTGGCTCACAGTTTGAAGAGATACAGTTCATCGCAGAAGGAAGGCACAGCTGTGGGAGTGTAGGGCGGCTGGTCACATTGCACATACAATCAGAAAGGAAAGGAAAGGACATTGAATTCTGCCCCTCAGGTGCTTATCAGGTATCCCTGCTCTTTTTTCTCCTTTTATTAAGTCTGAGCATTCAACCCTCATTCAATGTGGGTTTTCCTTTCTCAATTAAATGTCTTTGGAAACACCCTCACAGATACAGACACACCCAAAAGTGTGATTGCTTTGGAATTAGATGGCCAAACACATGTAGGATTTCATGGTCAAAGGAATCTTCAGTCTCCAGGGTTATGCTATCATAAAGTAGCTTAGCGAGGGTTTCTGTTGCTGCAGTGAAACACCAGGACCAAAAAGAAAGTTGGGGAGGAAAGGGTTTATTTGGCATACAACTTCTTTATCCCTGTTCATCATTGAAGAAAGACAGGACCGGAACTAAAAGGGCAGAAATCTGGAGGCAGGAGCTGATGTTGAGGCCGTGGAGGGATGCTGCTTACTGTATTGCCTCCCATGGCTTGTTAGGCTTGCTATCTTATAGAACCCAGGACCACCAGTCCAGGGATAATACCACCCACACTGGGCTGAGTCCTCCACCATCAATCACTAATTAATAAAATGCCTTACATCTGAGTCTTTTCTCAATTAATGTTCCCTCCTTTCAGATTACGCTAGTTTGTGTGTCAAGTTGACATAAGACTAGTGAACACATTAAGGGATTCTTTTCTAATAGCTTGAAGCTTCCTCTCTGGCACCCAACTCTAGCTCAGGATAAAGTGATCCATACTGCAATACAGTGGAAATTGGAAGGACCAGTTTCCTTGAAACTCTTATTGGTTGTTGTCAAGGTGACAGTGAAGACTAGCCATCAGAGCCTGTGTGAAGATGCCTTCTCTTTCTCCCATCTTACTCCATCGTATTCTTAACATATTTCATGGTGAGCTGCATATATCACTAATTTGCCAAAATTAATTTAAAATGAATGTATATTATTATACTGCTTCAAAATAAACTAACCATGGCTTAGCCAGTCTTTAAAGCTCGAGTCTCCTTTTTTCTTTTATGTACTATCTCTCTTGGCCTTTGTGAGTCCTGGAAACCTCCCTGGTGTATTTCAGCTCTGTTTAACACAACTGGAATCAACTGGAATAGAGTCAACCGTCTCATTATTGATCTTTCTGATTAATTGATTGACTAATTCTATCTTCTCTCTTCCCATCTATTTTTCTCCTGAAAAATTACCTTGACCTTCCACAAAGCTATTGAGACATCTCCATCATTTAGGTGAAAGCTAGATCTTTCAACTTCCACAACAGTGCTGTTCTCAGTTGAGTCCAAACCAACATGGCCAATTCTGACCTACATGTAAAGGAGAGGGAATTGCTGATTAAAGGGGAGATCAATGCATAGGGTTTAAAAATATCAGGCATATAACAAACCCAGTAGTGACAGTGGTCTATGCATTTGGTCACTCATTCATTCCACAAATACTCACCAACTCAACATTTTTCTAGAAGTCAAGGAACTGAACTAAATGATTTTTAATGATTCTCCTCAGATGAAGCAGACTGTAACCAAACAACAAAAAGGAAAAATGTATGTTATCTTGGGTATTGAGTATGTGATCTGAAAATAATCAATCAGTAAAATGTTGAGAATTATTGCAATTTAAGATAGGATTGCTTCTGTGATAGTTTCTAAAAAGGCCAGGCCATGGTGGGGCCCTTATAGATCATCAGAAATTTCTTATTTGCTGATTATTGAATGGAGACTTGTGATTTTGGCAAGTCACTCCCACCTGTACCTCAGTTTCCTCCTCTGGTATGATGATACCCACCTCAAACAATTGTATACTTTAGAAGAGAGCATGAGGGTAAAGAGAATCCTGATCCTGATCCATTTATTCTTCCTATGCCTACTATATGCCACCAACATATCTAGCACATAGAACTGAACGCAGAAGCCAATATTGTATTTAAAGGAGGCAAATTGAATAGAGAGTATTGGTGTACATCATCTTAGTTTCTTTGCCTGCTAGTAAAAAAATGATCTGCCAAAAGCAGTTTAAGGCAAAAAGAGTTAATCTTGCTTCAAGAGTGCAATCTATCAATGCAGGAGAGCCAAGGCAGCTGGTCACATTGCATCCATAATCAGAAAGCAGAAAGTAGAAAGTGATGGGTATTTCTGCTTAGTTCATTTTCTCCATTTTATGTAGTTCAGGATCCTGGCTAAGGAGCAATACCACCCATTGTGGGTTGGTTATCCCATCTCAACACAATCAAGATAATTCCCCACAGGTCCAGGGGTCCATCTTCCAGGTGATTTTAGATTCTATCAAATTGACAGGTACCACTAACTATCACATGTGTGTAATTCTAACACTCAAGAGACTGAAGCAGAATCATGAAGGATCATGAAAACAGAGAGGGACAAAGAGCGAGAATGGCAGGCAGTATATCATATTTCAGTGCCCCCCCCCCCCCGCAGCATAAAAGCTGTTAGAACCTGGGCCTGATTTACTGAGGGCCCATGGAAATGATACCAGGTCATGAGTTATTGCAGATCACTCTTTTGTCTGTCACTTTGTGGCTTTACATGTCATCAGAGACCACAGTATTCAGTTGATATGAGGTAATTTGGCTAGAATGAAGTCCCTGCATAGCTTGCAGAAAACTTGAAACTAAACAATCAATATTGAAGTGGCCAGTAAGAGCACAAAGATAAAAGACATTAATCCCACTAATTCTCACTGTGTTGCAGACTGAATTTTCTTATCCTGAGTTAGAGTCAAGAGCCAGACAGAAAGCTTCAAATCATTAGAGAAGGTCTCTTCATCTGAAACCGATGCAGATACCCACAGCCAAACATTGGATGAAGGTTGGGGACACTTATGAAAGAGATGGGGGACATACACGGGATGAAACAAGGCCCCTGGCACATATGTAGCAGACATGCAGCTCAGTCTTCATGGTTGCCTTGTTTGGCCTCAGAGGGAGAAGATGTGCCTAATCTGGCAGAACCTTGATGTGCTATAATGGGGGGATACCAGAGGTGGGGCACCCTCTCAGAGGAGAAGGAGAGGGGATGGGGGAAGGACTCTGTGAGAAAGGGACTGGGAGAGAAAGAAGCATCTGGGATATAAACAAACAAACAAACAAACAAATAGAAGGTCCCTTCATGATAGCCTAATCCTGGGGATTCAGGTTTCCTTAGACCATCAAATTCAGCAACTGCATTTGGGTTATCTAACCCCAAAACAATGTATTGAGCCCCTTGGACAATAATTAGGAGAAAACAAAAACAGAAGCCAAACACTCAAAGACTTTCAGGTCTCAGGATTGTCATGTTTCTTTCAGAGGAATATCTGAACTTAGTTTCTTTCTGACTCAACCAAAGTAAACAGTTTCCATGAAGCATTCAATGTAGGGCTAGCCATTGGAGTGTAAAGCTGGAACAGACAGAGCTCTTGCCCTCGAGGAACTTACTGTCTGCTAGGTGAGACATACATACAAATGATGATGATACTCCCTGACAAGGGTTATGAAAGAGGCAGGCGTGAAGTGATATGGGAATTCAGCTAAGACAGGATCACCCCCTCTGTGTGTGCTGTGTAATATCATCAGTGAGTTAGCAAGGAGTACTAATGTTGCAAGATACTAATGATTGTAAGCTGCACTCTGACTTAATATCAGTACCCTAGTTAGTGTCAGTTGTCAGCTTGATACACCTGAAAAAGAAGGAACCTTAATTGAGGAGATGTCCTTAACCATATTGGCCTGTGACATGACTTCAGGCCATTTTCTTAATTGCTAACTGATGTAGGAGGGCTGAGCCCACTCTGGGCAGTGCCATCCTTGGAAAAGGTGTCCTGGGTTATAAAGAAGCCAGAAAGCTGCGCTCCTTCATGTCTTTTCTTCAGCTCTTGCCTTGGCTTCTCTCCCATGATGGACTGTAACCTATAAGCCAAATAAACCCCTTGCTTTCCAAGTTACTTCTGGTTATGGTTTTATCCCAAGAATAGAAACCTAAGTAGAATGTTGTGATTTGAATAAGAAATGTCCCCTATACGCTTTGGAATTTAAATGCTTGGTTTCCAGATGGTGGCACTGTTTGGGGAAGCTTTAACTGATGCAGCTCTGTTGGAAGAAGTACATCACTTGGAGAGGGCTTTGAGATTACATAACTGCATCCTAATTAGTCTGCTTTTTCTACGCCATGTTTGTAGTAAAGGATGCAAGCTCTCTGCTTCTTCTCCAGCCATTATGGCTACCTGCTGCCATATCTCCCCACTATGATAGACTCTTAGTCCTTTGGAACTGTGAGCCAAAATAAATTCTTTCTTCCCTAAGTCAGTTTTGGTCTGTGTTTTATAATACCAACAGAGAAACAAATGAATACTTAGAACAATTAGCTTTTGAGTAAACAACAATAGAAGGCACAGCCAAGTTAAATGATCACAGCAGTTATGAAATAAATTCCGATTACAGAACATGGAAACACATGGTTAGAAGCGCCTTTCTTCTATGTAGGGATTCCTATACCTAGGGTAAAGGATGCTGGGAAAGTCTATGTCAGCATCAGTAATGGGGGTTACTGTCCTAAGGACCCCATTTAAAACTTAAAAGATACCTGTGAACAGAAAGGGCCTCCTAGGTAGGCAGAAAGACATAAGTGATCCACATTAGAGAACAGAGGTACCCCATGGTGCCTTCTAAGAGAAGCTTGTAAGAAATATCTCCATCAGAAGGAGGCATGGGTGGGAAAGGTCTCTTAAAAACCTTCCCAGGCTGTATGGTGGTTTGGAGGACAGTGGCCTCCATAAGTTCAGATATTTTCATAGTCAAGTGCCCAGTTGGTGAACTACTTGAGGATTAGGTTATGTGAACTTGTTAGAGTAGGTGTTTCTTTGTTGGAGGAGGTATGCTATTTAAGGTGGGCTTTGAGGCTTCAAAAGCTTACCTCATGCTCTCTCTCTCTCTCTCTCTCTCTCTCTCTCTCTCTCTCTCTGCTTGAGGTGTTCAGAATGTAGCTCAGCTATTTCTCCAGTACCATGCTTGCCTGTAAGCTCTCATACTCTCCTCTATGATGAAAAGGGACTGACCCACTGAAACTCCAAGGGAGCTCCAATCAAATGCCTTCTTTTATAAGAGTTGCTATAGTCACGGTGTCTCTTCACAACAACGGAACAGTGACTACTAAGATAGGCTGTTAACTGGCATGGGGACCAATTGTGGTTTTGCAAAATGGAAAATGCAAGCACAAGCCAGATTGCTGTGATAATGGAGGACAGATGGTCATCAGCAGGTTTTTTCCCAGTCCAGCCTCTCACCTTTCAATCACTTCAGAATGGATACTTAAAGGATATCCATTGAAGAGACTGAGGTTGTTTACCCATCTGGGAGACCAACAGTTTCCTTCTAGCCCTGGTTGAAGGGCAGTGTTCAGAAACAACAGCCAAAATCCATTAGCATCCAAGAGATGTCAGAGGTTGAGAGAGGCTGTAAATTCAGAGCAGGTAGATTCAAAACAGAGTGGGAAGGAGCAACTGAGGAACCTCTTGTGAGAGCATTGCAGGCACAGCAGGCACAGGTGATCTCCTGCCCTGGGGTGGATCAGAGCTAATCAGAGTATGGGACCATTTCCATGTATGTGCCTGTGTATATTTGTGTGTGTGTGCAAGTGTGTGTGTGTGTGTGTGTGTGTGTGTGTGTGTGTGTAGAGAAGGAGTAACATATGGACCCAAAGGCCATCTTGGTACAGAGCTTCCTGGAAGCTACATTGACTGAAATGGGGCCCCTGGATAAAGAGAAGATGGTCATGGCTCTTAGGAATCACGTAAGCTTTGGGTTGTGTCTTCATTTCAGCACTGGCTCAATGGCACATGTGACCTTGGAAAAGTTTACCATCAATCATGTGACCTTGTACAAACTCAAAGTCTCCTGATCTGTACCACCTATCTTTCAGAATTGTTGACAGAACTAAGCAAGATATGATCTTAATTTCATTATGTTAGACACTAGGCCCACCCCTAGTACCTAGCTCAGAGTGTGCAACATTGTATAGAAAATGCTTAGTGAGAAGTGATTTGTTCTGATACCACATCATTGTTGAGATAATTACCTTAACATATTTATATTAGCATTCATTTTTAGACCTTTGGCTTAAACCAAATCTTTTAAAATAACAACAATGAACAGTCAGTAGGCCAAAGACCCCATCATGAGTTTCTAAGCAAAATGGCCTCCCACTGAAATACAAGGGCAAATGTAAAGGCCCATCCAGATTCTGTTGTTGATCTCTCTGGGTCCATTTCCTAACCAATGAACAGAAGTGAAGCTTCTCAAAGCAGATTCCCTTGCCATCAACAGAATAACTCACAGCATAGAGGATCAGGGATAAACACTAAATCCATATCCCCAGGAAACAGAATGTTCTCTAAGCACACTTAGTTAGGATTTCCTTACTGTTCCTGTCAAGGTCCATTCCTTAGTGCCCATGATGGATGCATGGTAGGTATTGTCTAGTTCAGCATCAATGGATAAGTGAACAGAGAAAATATTGCTATTGTTCATGCATCCATTTCATAGGCACACTTGACCCAGACAAGATTTCTTAGTCCGAGAATACTCCCAGCGGGTTCATATAGATCCCTTTATCTCTCTGGAGAGGATTTGGTTTTTCAAGCAATGGTTCCTTAAACTGTATGAAGGGTACAAAACTGAGAGACTGGGTTCTAAGAGGCAGAATGTCAGGAGGGTAAGAGGAAAGGCCTCCCACTCAAAGGAAAAGGGAAAAGGACATGGGGGAAGTTAGGCTGGTCTCCTCAATAAAGAACGGGGAGAAGTGGGGTCAGCAGAGAAGATGCCAGGAGGAAAGGCAAGCTTCACGAGGTGTACCTGGGCACCTATCACTGGGGAAGGGATGTGGTGGTAGTGAACAGTGCTCCAGGACAATTCCAGGGCTGAGAGAATGTAGAAGAGGTGGGGAGGAGCTTGGGGGAATTCCAGTGTGTTCTGCATCACATCTCTTTCCTAGAGAAATAAGGTTGAGGAAGGGATTGCCTTTTCATTATGTAAGCTGCTGGTCCATGCTTCTTTCCATTTATCTGTGCCCAGAAACAAGCCCCACAGGACCCCAAATTTACAAGCTAATGAGTTTCAGCTAATGAGCATTCACCATGTGGTAGAGGCGAGGAAGCAGAGACACACATAACTAGTGTAGACATATGTGAAAATACTCCTGATGGAATTCAGCAGGGCTTCACAGAAGAAGCACATCTGAGCTGGGCCCAGAAGGAGAAGAATCTTTGAGAAGTTCACAACCTAAAATAAAATATAAATATGTGTCCATGTGCAAATTAATAGGAACATGAGAAGAATATGTGTGTCTATGCAAATTAATAGTAATGCATGACATGAGGCTTATCTGATGAGCAAACAGATAAGAAGCATTGTTAATACAGAGGACGGAAGGACTGAATTTGTTTCTGAGATTCATAGGTGATGTGACAATGTTCCCTCTATCCGTAATCTGTGCCTCCAAGGGTATATACAGTTTTATCAGGTGAAGACTGTGAAGAGGGACATCAGATTCCAGATAGAGGGAATCTTGTGTGTAGCAACTGGGAGGCTCTAGTCCCTCGGTCCTGTGAGTAGACTGCAATTCCTCAAGCTTGTCCCTGTCCTGTCCATATCTGAGCATTGTTTCTCTATGTTTCAGTGGTGGTCAGGAATGACCCAGAGTATGACTCAATGGCAGGGTACCCACTTACTTTGTGAGGAGGAAAAATAACACATGGTAAAGTGAACTTCTCGAAAACTAAATGGGATTGGCTCCGCATTGGTACCTGAATAAAGACTCTGTTATCTCTCACAGAAAGCAGTTCTTGAGCTCTATGGAAGCTTCTTGAAGCAGGTCCAAGTAGTGGGCCTTGAAAGCTGCACACATTTGTGCTATGCTTGGTTCTGAGTTCTAGCTTCTGGTCCTTGGCATAGTTATCATTATGAGCATGAACGGAAAGCAGGTAAGAACTGTTAGGTGAGATAAGCTTGAACTGGGTCCTGAGGCTGGGAGCGCTTGATATGCAAATAGGGGATGATAAAGAGCCCCTCTCTGGCCAACCGTAAAAGGGAAATTATCTGATTTTAGGGATCTGGAGATTAAATGAGAGTATGTTCTCCTGCTGTACCATGATCCAGGGATTGGCTCTGTTCTGCAGTTGGGAACTCAGAAGCCTGGCATGTGCTAAGTCCTCAGGACATGATGGCGTTAGCTGCAGCATCAGTAGCCATCCTTAGTATCCTAGTCCTTTGCACTTATGTGAAAAGGACACAGGCAGGTGGGTGGCTTCTGACTGCTGTGGTCCCCAGTACTTGAGAGCAGTGTTGGCACATCAAGACCTTTGGTGGAGGTTTGCTCTGAGGATGGTGTGATGGTTTGTATATGCTTGGCCCAGGGTATGGCACTCTTTGGAGTTGTGGCCTTGTTGGAGTAAGTGTGGCACTGTAGGCGTGGGCTTAAGACCCTCACCCTAGCTGCCTGGAAACCAGTCTTCTCGTAGCTGCCTTCAGATGAATATATAAAACTCTTGGCTCCATGCCTTCCTGAATGCTGCCATGCTCCCACCTTGATGATAATGGACTGAACCTCTGAACCTGTAAACCAGCTCTAATTAAATGTTATCTTTATAAGAGCTGCCTTGGTCATGGTGTTTGTTCACAGCAGTAAAACCCTAACTAAGACAGATGTGTTCTTCCTTCCTGTTTGCTGCTTCTCACTTTGGAGAAGCCACTTAACCTCCCCATGTTCCCTCACCTGAATAAGGGGGACATGATGACACTGGCCTAATGGAATTATTTGAGAATCATAAACAATGCCTGGTCTGTGTTTTTCCTCCTTCAGCAGTGATCAAGAATATCTCTTTGTAAACCTCACCTTCTGTATTACTTTTATATTCCTGGATTTAGAAAATGCTTTCTAACTCCTGTTAATGGTTACTTCTTCCCAGTAAGAGAGAGACTGAGAGGAGGGGAAAGTGTGGACAGTGGTTAGGGTCTTTGGCTATGGATATGTGATGCTTTGTGACTTTGAATGTGCTATTAGGCCTCTCTAAGCCTCAACCTTATAGCTACAAAATGGGGATTCCCAGAGCTGATGGTGGAGGCACAGGGTAATTCAATGGCTGTGGTGGCAGTGTTGATTGATCCTATTCTGAACCACTTACTGGATGAACAGCACCATCTCCAGCCAGGTTCCTGGGGTACCTGCAGCCACAGATGACAATGGCTTAATTATGCTGTTGGCAAGGAAGGTACTTGTGACCTGTAGTATTATGCTACATTCTCAGAGATGTCTGTAAGAGGCTGTTTGAAGCCACAATGTCTGGCTTCTTTCTTCACCTCACTCCAAGTCGTTTTCCAATTGGGCTTGTTTCCTGCCAAGATTTCTAAAAATAACTCTGTTTCCAGAGAGAATGGACTGACATGATCTCCCCAAAAGAGACAAATTACCCTGCTTACAAACCACTCAGGGATATGTTCAAGGTGGGTGTCTGACAAGAATCCTGCTTGTTTTGGCAGAGAGGGATTTGGCAGAGGACAGGTGAGACAGGCATCAACGCCAGCAACTCTATTCAAGCAACATGAGCAACATCAGTCAAATTCCACTGGATGTGTTAGGTATTAGAGTTACACAGTATGAACAAGAAGTGGTGCCTACACTCCAGGAACCCACAGTCATGTATGTGTATGTGGTTGTGTGGTTGTGTGTGTGTGTGTGTGTGTGT